>OZ023322.1:38494165-38855068 GCA_964007375.1 Ophion obscuratus | reverse complement strand
GAACTGCAATGGGAAAAAAATTTATTTTATGAAAAATATAGTTGATTAAAATTTTTTTAAATCAAATGGCCGTATCTAGTTAATATCAATAGAATTTTGTTGTCAGTGTATATTCATTTATAGTAGGGGTGTGCGCTGACAAGCGACAACTCGACATTCAGCAATATCCAATGTGATCCCAAAGTGATATCCAAAAAAAAATATCCAATGTGAAATAAAACGGAGAGGCTAGGTAAGTTTGAAGTTTTGGTTGCAATTTCTTATTTATTTTTCGACATTTTTAAAGCATACAAGTACGAAACACAATTTACTTCCTTCAAAAACACTTATTAATTTCGTACACCTGTTTACTAAGGTTATTGTTCAAAATGAAAGTAATTTCTTATCTCATCAATAAATGGCAGTAACAGTCATGTTTGTTAAAAATGTGCAGGCGGTATAAGAGTATCCAGTGCTTAGGTGTGTAGGAGTAAATAAAACATTATTTCGAATAACACATAATTTTTTTCCGTTAAATTTAGCACAAACTGAAAATGAACGGTTTCAGGCCTGACGAAGCCGAATTGAAAATCACAAAATCGTTAATAGCATTATTGGAGATTAAAATGATAAAAGTCTACTGGACAATATGATTAATTCGAAAAAAAATAGAAGGAAAAATGGGCCCACGATGAGACTAGTCTTAAAAATCATAGAATGGGTTACACGGGTTTTAAAGAATTTTTTGAAAAAAATAAAAAGACGTAATCATTATTTAAAAATAGTTTTCACTTTAGAATAAAAAAAACGTTAACATTGATAATTGATAATTTTTTTCATATTTAATGAAAGTATGCTGCAAAAATAAAAAATGATCTAATGACATTTATCGATATCTCAATTAGTTTAGGAGTTATTAGCGTTTAAACGTTTCCAAAACGTCCGAAATCACTGGGAGAGATAACAATCTAACAAATGTGTCGATATTCCTTTCATGGGGTACAATTTTCCAAAAAAAAAATCAGGAAAATCAAGAATGGTTGGGGTAATGGGCTAAGTGAAATGGCGTGGAACGCCCCATACACACACGCACACACACACACGCGCGCGCGCGCTCACACACACACACACACACACACACACACACACAAGTATACAAAGAAGTATACGAAGAACCAATATGTGAGGACTGAATCGAGTGTTTGAAGTGTAAAGCTTGGTGGCATGAGAAATGGACCGCTCGTACAAATGCGGGCAACTTTATTTTCGATTTATGCGTCGATTGATGCTTGCCTACTCTTTTCGAGCCGCGTGCGTATTCTTAAACGGTCGTATGTCTAAGAGTTCGCAAATGCCATTTCGTAGTTTTTAGTTTGTTATTTTAAAAAAAATTAAGATTCCCAATTGTCGCTTATAATTTAAGTAGAATACTAGATATTCTTACAATTGAAACAAAAACTGATTCGTAAAATGTATTTGTTTGTTTTTTTTTAACCGCTTTGAAGCTTAGGTGCGTACGCCTATACCAGCTTACTACAACCGAGGGTCGCAATATTTACATTTTGTGCTCAAAATCGGAGGGTGGGGCTGGAGAAGAGCAATGCAGAATCCCGAAAAGAGCTTAATCGAAAGAAAAGGAAAAAAGGAGAAGGGGGCGGCAGCATCAGCAGTAACGTAGTCGTTTTCCCGCTTTCACGCGACCGCCGTTTTCCGTCCCCTCGTTTAGTTGGCTTATTTGGTAAGATGGCCCGATCCGGGCGCTAAGTGAAAATGCAGTGGCACGTTAATCCGGAGACAACTGAGAATTGTTCCGCAACTCCCTCGTCGTCGATTTTGACGTCTTGAAAAATAGGTATATCTAGGATTATTTTCATTACGGAATTCCGCTGAAAAAAGGCTCGGCCTTCTCGTCTCGTCTCTCTCTCTCTCTCTCTCTCTCTCTCTCTCTCTCTCTCTCTTTTTTTTTTTTAATTTTGTTCGCCTGACAAGAGGCAAGGAACGCGCTTCGTCGAACAAAAAATGTTTGACTGAGCATTGTCTCCGTAAAAGGATGAAAAAAAGGCACCGACGAGACATTTCGCAAGCAGGTAGTTTCGCTCTACTGATAAGTTTATAAACGCAACCGCTCGTTTCGCGATAAAATCACAGACACGCAACACAGCAACTCTCTACGCGCGTATATACAAGTGGACGAGGGTGCGCGCTATTGTTGCGACGTTTCGAAGCCGAGAGAGACACGCGTATTCGGCTGTATAAAGTAACAAAAAAAAGTTAAGGACGCAGGGGCAGCCTACACGGCAGTGAGAATTAAAAATGACGGTGAAACGCAGTAGTGATCGCGTCAGGGGGGGGGGGGGGGGGGAGCGAGCGAGCGACGCTCGACGCGACAAGTGGACCGGAAAGCAGGGGAGAAAAGGAGGTTGCTCCCTGATACACGGGATAGAACGAGAAACGAAAAGAGAATAAGAGAGACTAAAAAGTAGGTCTCTCCCTCGCAGTTTTGATTAAAGTTCTTTCGGGGTAGACTCGAAAAGTCGCTCGTTTCGCAGTACGCGGATGGACAAAAAATGAAGAAAAGAAAAACAACGAGGATAGAGGGAAAAGAACATAGGCTAAAAAGCTCTCGACGTCCAAATGTTTCTACGTCTCTCTTTGGGGGACATAACACTGTCTACGGAGTGTAAATCCGTATACGGCGCATTCGTCGCAACTACCAGATGCGCTAGCCCTCCTCCCGAGTACACCTATACCCGCACGTACGGTCGCAAGCTTCCATATTTTTTTAAACACACTCTCGTTTTCTTCCTCACAAACCATCATCACCAGTGGATTTTTTGTGCGCGTTGGGGTTGCGAGAGGAGGGAGGGACGCTCTCGATGGCGACCAAATTTTTCGTCCACTTGAGAAAATGAACACCGATACCGAAAAGCCCTATACTCGATCGATTCACCTTGTCTCGTATTCGAGCTCGTTCAACGAAACGTGCGAAATCAATGGCAGCGCAGAAGGTGGTTCGGAGGGCGCTTATTGTCAGAAACCTTGGAGTAACGACCGATTCGGATAGCCCTTATCCGAAAACTCACTGATTAACTCGAAGCGAGATTCGCTGAGCAAGAGCAGAGTCGCAGTGGCTTCAAGTGTAAGCTCCGTTTTCTTCTTTTCCCGCCTTTCTCTCTCTCTCTCTCTCTCTCTCTCTCTCTCTCTCTCTCTCTCTCTCTCTCTCTCTCTCTGTCTTTCTCTCTCTTCAAATATATATATATCTCCCCCTTCTTGAAGGCGGGTCTCGCCTTCTTTCTCTTTTTTTCATCGGGCTTTTTTTGTTCACGCGCGACTTTTTCCCTTGCTGAAAGAAGGAGCGCGGAGAAAGCGCGCTTTGTTCCAAGAACCCACACACGCGCGCGTGTGGTGCGCGAAAGAGCTTTGTTCTCATTGCCAGCGAAAGGGCGCAATATTTCTCTTCCGTGATCCGAGCTTACCGGCCATCATTCTCTGATTTATTCTTGAAATTAGACTAATTATTATTTTTAAAAACTCTATATAAAAATATATTCGATAATTTCCTTCCTCAACGAAATGCGTTCAATTTCGAATAGTTTTCAGATACGATTCGATGTATTCAAAAATTAATAAAAGTTCGATTATAGCTATCGTTGGGTGAGCGGCGTCCTCTCTCTCTCTCTCTCTCTCTCTCTCTCTCTCTCTCTCTCTCTCTCTCTCTCTCTCTCGGTCTGTTCCCTTGTTAGGTACGTGACCTCGCGTACGATCCTCCGGTTATATATTAACGGAGCAATTAGCGTGCGCTTACGGTTCGCCACAAGCTCGTGCACGGGCTCTGAGTTCCTCTCTCTCTCTCTCTCTCTCTTTCTCTCTCCCTCTCTCTCTCACTTAATCTATCCAAGTGCGAGAGCGCGGATGCTCCGTCCGAACCAACTAAACGATCGTTAATTATCCGCACCCGCGTTGCGATCTCGATGGATAGAGGGGGGGAAAAAATGCAAATTCCTACGAACCGTACGATCGTACGTAGCGAGACACGGAGCACATATACGTACGTAAAATTAATTCGTATGGAAAATCCGACAGCACGTTGAGAGCCCTCATTCCTCGAAGCTTCGCCTTTTTCCCCATATGTGCCGGCATTTGAGTTTTTCCCCGAAAATAGTCCGTATACTACTGAGAGCTCATAGTCTATATTCGCGCGACTCTCTCGTTGTTCCACTTTCATCCGGAAGCGATTGATGAACGGAAGAATTTTTAAACGACCGCGCGCGCAATGTGTTATTTGTTGCTATTTTTCTCGGTTTTCTCGCAACGACGCGACCGCCCGATAGTTTGAGCAATAAAATACGGTGTGAAGCCGCCTCCTCCTTCATACGTTTATCACTTGAACGTATTTTATCATAGGTACGTGAAATTTCTCCCGGCCCGCCAGATTCCGCCTATGAAGAATTTAATAAAGTTTAATTTCTACGTTTTACACTTATACATTTTTCACGCTTATACGTTATATTTATTTGCTTCCGGAAGCGTCCGTCTCGAGCTTTGTTTTTTCTCAGTTAGACGCATATCTGCGTTAAGGTTGTTATGGGGTTTAGTCGTCGGGAGTGAAGTACGAGGGGAGCGCCCTATGCTTATGCACGGAGCCGATTGACTCTTACCAATTGTTAACTTTCAAATAATCGTTATATTAAACGTACGTTTTTCAACTATTTTTTTACATCTATTTGTAAAAATATGTATTTTTGAACATTCGGTGATTGCATTAAGGCCTTATATACGTGATTTCGCAAATTTTCGAAGGTACTTTTCTCGACGCGGTTAAAAGACAATGACGCATATATGGACAACATTTTTTTTAACGTCATTTATGCACATGGTTAAGTATATGTAAAAAAAATCAGAAATATTAACAAATAGCGGAGATACAACATAATAAAGCAATGTATCTTTTTTGCGCGCGCGTTGATGGTGAAAGTTCTCGGTATCGATATGGGTGTCTGGACAAAAAATGAACAAATCAATTTTCTGTCGGTATTTTATTTTTTTGTGTCATAGATATTTTTGTTCCTGTAGATCACACGATAGGTGATGATACTAAGAATATGTTGTAAAAAATTCAAAGCGATCTGAATCTTCTTTCAAGAGTTCGAACTTTCACAAGGTTCAAAAAAGTGAATCGTGGAAAAACGGCTATAAAGTTGGCGGTCGGGCGCATCGCGTGGTATCTATTATAAATGCAATCTTACCTTATTTTTGGAATTTTTGAAATTTTTCAATTCTGTAAAGCTTAAAATATTCTTAACCGTTCAGGCCAATGGAATAAAAAATAATAAAAAATGGAAAATAAAAAAACATTCGCGTATACAAGGCCTTAAGTGTTTTCATTACTTTGTAAAAGTATTTTCTATAACTTTTCCTCGCTCAATTAACTCAAACCGAATTGGCAACGTCATAAATCGTGGTATATCATAACGCCAAGGTGGGCAGAAGTGTCGCAAAGTTAGAAACATATGCACCCCGTTCGTAGCCTCAATATCGGCCAAAGCCGTCAAAGCTGTCAAAAATGAATACTGGTCCGAGTTAAAAAACGTTCCGCTGGAAAGAAAAAGTGTGTACCAAAGCTGTGTATAATTTCAAAGAAATCAAAAACTTTAATAATGTTCCGATATTCTAAACAAAAAATTTATGTATAAAAAAACATCCGCGCTATTTTGTCTTTGTCTAGAAATGTCTAATTTCCGAACATAGATATCAAACTAATATTAAGTAATTATTACTAATTAAGAGCATAAGTAGCAATAATTTGCGTTGTTAATTATCCTGAGCGAGTAATTTGTGGTTCCCGGGCATAATTACCGAATACACCGATAAGATAGGTAGGATTTGTGCCGTCTACGACGTTGCCATGATTGCACAGTCCAATATTATGTGTGCTTGATTATCGCACAAATTCCCTTTGAAAAACATGAATAATTTTATAACGCTACTGCGAATCCTCATTTATTAAGCGTACCTATTTTTTTCAGCTCCGTGGTAACATTTTCTTACCAGGTATTAATAATGTACGGAAAATTGATATAAAGTTTTCCATAAGCGTCATGTAATTAGCCCAAGAAAGCGTCGAGCTGCCGGTTTGTTTTTTAAAAAATGGTACCGTGGATGGTATTCAAGCTGCACAGGATCGTTAGCAAAGGGGTTATAATAGTCCAGAAAAAATGTCAGCTCGGTGGCAACATGTTGAGCCAAACCCAAACAAACCCCATAACAACCTTGAGCGCTTGTGATATTCGTTGACTCCGTTTTTCGATGTTGTGCTTACGGTAAATCACATGCCTATATATCTACCGCCTGGCGGTCGTAAGCAAACTTATCGTTAGATAAGTCTCGGCCAGCTCGCGATTACAGAATTCTCCATGTACCTATATTACCACCGACGACGTGCTTGCGTGTGACGCAGTTTTCGATGAATCTCGCGCGCTCTGTTGAATATGCTCCCGTTTCTCTGTGCGCATATTATTTTGCAAGGAACGCAATATAAACGCATAAGAATGACAAACGGAAGAACGACAAAATGGCTATCGGTTCTTTGAAAAATCGAAATTCTCGATCAAACGAGTTGATACCCAAGAATCAAGGACCAACATTGCGAAGCGGTTTCAACGCTGAAAACAATTATTGATCGTGAAGTAGAGGTTAGATTGAATGCTTCAAAGGCAGGTTACCCACGCGTGAAAAGAGAATGCGACGTGTTGATATTTTTTCCCTCAATTTACGATGTGGATCGATGTTATAAAGACGATCACTTTTTTTTTTTACAAAAAAACGAAAAATATCGAATTTTGGGTCTTTGGCAATGTGGGTATAGCAAAAAATTCACACGTAATTTTCGAAATTGTTAGTCCAGACGTGCGAAACAACCGACATGTCAACAAATAAAAAAATACATTCGCGGTTCTTTTTGTGTCAGATTATTTATTTTTCACTTTTGCACCCGCACTCTTAATCGTGACTGGAAAATTTGTGGAAACCTTTTTTCTTTCGATCAAATCTCGCATTCTTTCTCAAATTTAAGCAATGCAGCAGGTTAATGTTGCCCTGCAATCATGTATCATATGATACGATCGCAAAATCCTTCTGGAAGGCGGGAGTTGCGACGGAGACCGCGATCTCGACGCACACTGCTCCGATACGGACGACGACCTTGGTACAATTAGTGAATAGGGAGATGGGGATCGAGTGTGCGAGTGAGTTGGAATGGAGAATTTTGTTTTGTACGACCAAGAGTTGGCTGTATGTGCAAAAAAAATGCCGATGACATTAGAGCTCAAGTTGATGCATCTAATTTGAATGAGGATTCATCATCAGGCCAGACAGGTGATCTTGCCGACCAAGAACCAGTTAAACTCTTTCTCCCCCTCCCACTCCTCCCCCCCCTCTCTCTCTCTCTCTCTCTCTCTCTCTCTCTCTCTCTTTCTCTCTCTCCAGCCGCGATCGAAATCACTAAAACATACCTACCTCATGTTGAAAGTAGTTAACGAAGGAGAAACGGCAGCAGGAGGATCCTTAGTGACTACGAACGACTAATGTATCTACGAGTGTTCTGTGAGACAAAAAAGGCGCAGTCAAGCATAAAAGAATTTTCAAAAGCCGTACCTGTATTTTTTCCACTGTAAAACTTTTTTTTTGTTCACAAGTATATGCCTGTTATTCAATAGTCTAAAGCGTTGCATACTTGCGTTAAATCAAAATTCTCGAACAAAGCTAAAAAATCTCGGCTGTCTCGTTACTTCATTATTACCGCTACTAAAAACATCGGCAATTATGGAACAATCGCCATTTTGCAAATGCCAAAAAGTTTCAGATACATACTGCAGTTCACTTGTACGTTATTCGCATTAAGGGGCTACATTTATCTGGAGGCCCGAAAAAATGGTCAAATTCCAAATCTTTTTCTTCTGCAAAACAGTTGGTGAAAAGGAAACTATTTTTTTTTTAACCCAAAGGTACATATACCGAGAGTCTTAAAATTAATCACCAAAAAATACAGAAACACGACAAAAACATGCCCACCGGCAGATAATAAACTTTTTTCCGTGACGTTTGGCAGTGGACACTCCAGCCTAAACGCTCGTCGACGATCGTCGATTTATAAAATCATTTTTTTTCAACAGCGTGACGACGAATTGAAACTCGAGCACACAAAATTTATGAGAAAAGTCGTCATTTTTACGTAACTATGAAAAAGTGAACATCGATTTAAAAAAAAAGTGAGGTCGTCAACGCGACCTTTGAATGTTTCTCGTCGTATGTCCTATAAATTGGGAAATAATGCATCGAGAGCTGTTTTCGAGATATCATGTCCACCGACTTTGAAACAAGTGCGTCGAGGGAAATGCGCTTAAGGGGGAAAGCCACAGTAGAATTTTCAAAAAATCGATTTTTTTCGCTAAAACGGTGCTTTATCATCATAAGAATAAGTTACTATTCGATTTATAGGAAGACATTTTTTTTTTCACTGACTTTGAACGTATCACGTAAGCTCGAAACAGCTTTTTTCCCAATTGGCGTGACAAATAACTTGAACAATAACTTGAACGATTTTCACTCGATTTACTTTACATTTAAAAGTTATGTTCCTACTTGCATTTCGCAAAGAAGTACGTACGGAAGTTCTAATTAATCGAAAACTCTTCATTTTATTAGCACTTTTGTACGAAATTTTTCACTGAAAATTCAAGTTAAATTGAAATTCAAGTTCAAATACCTACAACTTTTGAATAAAACAATATTTTTTAAATTCCGTACGTACTTCTCTAGCTATTCTAATGTAGATTGACGAGAATTTTTGTTTTTTGTTCTAGGTAAAAAATCGTGGACGCTAAATGGCACGCCGCGGAGCGCCTGAAAAAAAGATAACAAAAGAAAATATTAGTAGTAGGCCATTTTGTACATCGAACAAAAACAAATTCTAACAACTTGATATTCATACTAAATAGATGTGTAATTAATTTTATGAGTGAATCACTTATTCATACGAAAAAAATAGTTAAATTCGCACATGATTTTATACCCGTTACTGTGGCCTAAGCCCTTAACGCAATACGAGCGCGCCTTGATCTTGATTTCTATAGATTTTGTTCAAATTTATCACCAGACATTGTTCATATCTTTATGCATGTTTGAGTGAAATTTCAAAACAGTCGACTATTTAGATTGGGAGATAATGGGTTTTAAAATTGCAACTTTTAACACTGCAGGGTCTGCATTGGAATTTGGACAGAATCATTTTCCGTAAAAAATATTTGTCCCCTATAATAAGAAGACATATGACAACACCGCAGAACAGTGTATTGTTCAATATTTCGAGAAAAAAATAGTTATCATGTTCGTAAAGTTAAAAATGTTGTCATAAACAAATATTTCCATTATAAATATAAATATTTTATATTAAACCGATGTGCTGGTCTAGTGGTTAGCGTGCTTACCACTGAAATCAGCACATCGGGAGGTCGCGGGTTCGAATCACCGTCTCTCGTAGTTTCGGAGGGAAATAAAAACACAGGCGTGACACGTAGGGTCCACTTCTACACGGATGTCGCGCACGCGGCGGCGGACCGGTACGCGTGTGTGTCGCGGGTGTGTATGGCTGTAGCCTGTGAGCTATTTCTCGACGAAACGCAACTAGCTCCGAGGCTGGGAAGCAAACTCGTGACCAGCTGTATTGGTATAGGTTTTCCGCAGTTTCCCTCTACCCATGCCAGAAAATATAATGGTGAATGCGATACGCAGTCGGCTGCGGCCGCAAGGTGGGGATCGATTAGGGATGTGGATTGGAGAAAATGGTGGGAAATGTAATAAGGAGAATACCCCCCCCCCCCCCGTACATGGAAGCTACAATTAGCGAAGCGTTCGCCGTAGCAGAGACAATAAAGAATATACATACATATATATAAATATTTTATATTGTTTATGTTATCTTAATTAAGAAATCAAAGTGTTGCTTTATTCATTACTAATTAAAAACTTTGTTCGATCAAAAATTACTTCCAATTAGAAATTGGTGTTGCCGTATTATTTTAAATATGTCGCGCAAACTCACGTCATTGTATACGTGGAACGATGCGGTGTTGCCTGCGGTGTCTTCTAATTCTAGAGGACAACTATTTTTTACGGAAAATTATTCTGTCTAAATTTCAATGCAGACCCTGCAGTGTTAAAAGTTGCAATTTTAAAACCCATTATCTCCCAATCTAAATAGTCGACTGTTCTGAAATTTCACTCAAATATGCAAAATGATATGAACATTGTCTGGTTGAAATTTAAACAAAATCTATAGAAATCAAGATTGCGCGCTTGCACTACCTTAAGGCGGGATATACATTTGAAACGACAAAAAAAAATCGATTTCTTTTTTTTTCTTTCTTTAAACGATATAAATATATATATATGTAGAATATTTTCCTAAAGTTTGAAAGCGAAATTCGAAAAACTTGAAACGTTACAGCCCGTCTCAACGCGGTGCCTCATCGCTCGGATTCGGAGGGGGCGTGAACTCCAAACGCGTTTTTTTTCTCAAAACTGCATTATCGAAATTGGCATGCAGGATTACTCAAAAATTATTAAGCCGATTGAGTTGAAACTTGGTAGACATATTGATAATATTGGTAGCTTCTACTTGACGAGAATTCTTTTTGAAAAGTTGGAAGAAAAACGACTTTTTGAATCCACATTTTACAGAAATGTTGCGTGAAATGTTGATGTTTACTTGTAAATGCGTGCCATTTTCTTAAATTTGCATTTTCTTCATTTTAATTACCGTCAATATAGAAACTATACATGTTCTAACTGAACAAATGTTTCAACTTTTTTGCAAATCAAAGTCTACGGGGAGCTACCCCCGTGGAAATGTATATACGCAAAAATATACGGCAAATTTATTTGATTAATAATTGTAATATATGTGAAATGTATGCCATATATTGAAAATATATGTTGCATATATGTGCCAAATTCTAATTTTCGTAACGTTTTTATATATGAGAAGATGTATATGCGTGGTATTGCTATATATCACTGTACCATATATCAATGATATATGTAGCATTTACCCTGCATATATACCACATATTTAGCATATATGTTGCATACACACTGCATGCATACCACATATATATGCGTAGCATATCTGCCCACACGGAAATACAAAATATATGTAAAAATATATTTTTCGATATATTAAAAATGGATGTAAAATATATTTCAGATATATATTATTCATCTTAGATATAGATTAGATATATGCAATATATACGGGAAATGCATTAAAAATATATTCGCGATATCAAAGTTTTCGGCCAAAATAGATCTTCAGAATGTATATACAGGGTGTCCCAAAACTCAACGATAATCTGAGACCGGATGAAAGGCCAAGTTACATCAGTTCTGGGAAAAATACAAAAAAAATCCATATCACTCAATTCAGCGATAATAGACATTTAAAAAAAAAGTTGATATTCGACACCCTTGGTCGCATTTTCAAGTCCTGTGATCACCAATGTCACAATTTCGCTGTGATTTTTTAAATTTCGTGATCTTCATTAACGATGCTATTAATCGCAACTACAAATTAATGCAAAAAACATTGTTAATTTAATAAAATAAGTTAAGTTTTAGTGAGTCATGGTTCACAAAAATATTGTTACTTAACTTTGACACTTCATTTTGAAAAAAAAAATGTACTACACTACCCTTGGCAAGTTGTTTCAAAAGATGGCGCATTTAATTAAGATTTCAAAATGGTGCAACACTTGCCACTTTTGTTGCCATTAAAAATTTTATTTCTTATTTTTTTCAAATTGAGCTCATTTTGAACAACTCAACATTAGGAATTTTTGTTACTAAAATTTATTATTTTTTGTTTCTGGTCTGAAATAAAATTATTATTTTTAGTAAAGAGGTAATTGAGTCAGTTAATAACCAATTTTTATTGTAAAAAACATATGTTTTTTACAATAATAATTGGTTATTAACTGACTCAATTATCTCTTTACTAAAAATAATAGTTATTTCAAAAGATGGCGCATTTAATCAAGATTTCAAAATGGTGCAACACTTGCCACTTTTCTTGCCATTAAAAATTTTATTTCTTATTTTTTTTCAAATTGAGCTCATTTTCAACAACTCAACATTAGGAATTTTTGTTACTAAAATTTGTTATTTTTTGTTTCTGGTCTGAAATAAAATTATTATTTTTAGTAAAGAGGTAATGACTGACTCAATTACCTCTTTACTAAAAATAATAATTTGGAAAATTTGTTATTTTTTGTTTCTGGTCTGAAATAAAATTATTATTTTTGTAAAGAGGTAATTGAGTCAGTTAATAACCAATTTTTATTGTAAAAGACATATGTTTTTTGTAAAATTTTTTTTTTGTAAATAACCAATTTTTATTGTAAAAAACATATGTTTTTTACAATAAAAATTGGTTATTAACTGACTCAATTACCTCTTTACTAAAAATGATAATTTTATTTCAGACCAGAAACAAAAAATAACAAATTTTAGTAACAAAAATTCCTAATGTTGAATTGTTGAGTTGTTGAGTTGTTGACTTGTGAAATGAGCTCAATTTGAAAAAAATAAGAAATAAAATTTTTAATGGCAAGAAAAGTGGCAAGTGTTGCACCATTTTGAAATCTTGATTAAATGCGCCATCTTTTGAAACAACTTGCCAAGGGTAGTGTAGTACATTTTTTTTCAAAATGAAGTGTCAAAGTTAAGTAACAATATTTTTGTGAACCATGACTCACTAAAACTTAACTTATTTTATTAAATTAACAATGTTTTTTGCATTAATTTGTAGTTGCGATTAATAGCATCGTTAATGAAGATCACAAAATTAAAAAAATCACAGCGAAATTGTGACATTGGTGATCACAGGACTTGAAAATGCGACCAAGGGTGTCGAATTTCAACTTTTTTTTTAAATGTCTATTATCGCTGAACTGAGTGATATGGATTTTTTTTTGTATTTTTCCCAGAACTGGTATAACTTGGCCTTTCATCCGGTCTCAGATTATCGTTGAGTTTTGCGACACCCTGTATAAATATATATGTTGAATAGGCGGGTACGTATATTCAAACTATATTGAAAATATACTTACAATGTACTCAAATTACCCTCAAAATATACTACAAATGTATTTTAACTGTATTCGACTTATAATTGAAATATACTTTAAATGTATTTAAACTTCATCTAAAATATACACGATATATGTTCATACTCCGTTAAAAATATACTTGGAATACGTTCATACTACATTTCAAATATTATTGAAATATATTCAACGTGTATTTAAGATATACGTGAAATATATTTAAACTATACTTGAAATATTCTTAAAAATTTTGTTATGACGTTATTTACATCATTGCACCCTTTACGATATTTTTCCTTGTCATTAATTACGATTATGGTGTTTGCGGTTCAAATATATTAATGGTTCAAATTTAAATTATACCAGACGCTTACACGCCGTAAGGTGGTTTCGAATCCGGGACCTCTGAGTGATGAGCTGGGACGTTCCCCACTGAGCTACTTCTACTTGTTAAATTAACTTTCGTATCGTCTGCATATCGTACAATACACAATGTTAGTTTAGAAAATGTGTGGATTTACAAGGGTAACTAACATTATCGGATCAATTACTTAATTGCGTTCGCATAGAGAGCGATAATCGAATAGAATTACGTAACCGTTTATTCCGGCTAGAGCGGCTAGATCTTCGCGAGATACCGACTTGAAGATGTTTTTGATTTGCAACGTCATCTGTTACTCAAGTTGCCCAACCAACCATATTTAAAATATATAAAACATACATTCAGTTTGTATGTTTGATATATTTAAGATGTATCTTAAATGGATTTATATTTATATATCGTATAGGTTTTACTCTTGCCCGAAAATATGATTGGCATATCCAACTTTTCGAACCAATTATATTTAATACACGTTTTATATATTTTTCGATATATTTTGTATATATTTTATTTTCATGGTATATAGTGTTTATATGTAATAGTGTACTTTAACTGTAAATTAAGTTTTTTTTAAGTTTAAGTTTTAAGTTTTATTAAGTTTAACTGTAATAGTGTTTATTCACAGCATATATTTCTTGTCAGGAATAGGTATCAGAAATGTATGGCGTCATATATGACGCATACATTTTTGATATATATTTCTGACAAAAAAATAGATTGAAAATATAACGAAAATATATGCGTCGTATGTGCCTCATATATGCATCATATATGGTGTTTATACGTAGCATATATTTTTTTGGTCAGAAAAATATATCGAAAATATATGGGTCATATATGCCTCATATATTTGGTGCATATATACTGAATATATACGTATTATTCTATTTTTCGTCACTATATATGCGACCGATATATATGTGTGTGTGTGTGTGTGTGTGTGTGTGTGTGTGTGTGTGTGTGTGTGTGTGTGTGTGTGTGTGTGTGTGTGTGTAGCATATATTTTTTTCATATATTTTACATACATAAATTTCCATGGGCTGCACGTCGATTCGCAACTCCCGCGGCAGCGGCGGCGGCGGCGGCGGCGACCTTGCTGTAACACTCTACCACAGCTCCGTCATTTTGATGATGAATGAATCTAAGAAAATTGTTTTGTTTACTTAAATATACTATTAAAGTATATCGAAAGTTTGATCATTGTGGAATAATTGTTTCTTAGTTAGAAAAAATCCATCAATCTTGCTTATTTTTTTCCTGTCTAAATGTATAACCCGCCTTGAAGAAGTATTAAAGTATGGTGCTGACACCGCTCGCGCGACTGACCGTTAGGAGCTGTAGCCCTGTCAATTTTATAAATATTTCAATGAAACTTTCCGGGAATATAGCTAAAAGCTGATACAATCGAATAAAAATATTTTTTGAAAATGCAATTTTTTTACCCACCTAGTCAGATCCCGACTAGGAATGTTGCTACGGGGCAGACTAGAGCTGCATCCGGCATACCGTATTCCGTACACCACGGCACGGTTAATGCCGCCGGATCAGAGCTTTACCGGGCGTGAAACGCTTTTTTTAATCCGGCCATGACGCGGATGCCGGTAACGTAACTAATCCGTATACCTTTTCAGAATCCGATCCAGTCGCCCTATCTATGCCTGACAAGGGGACAGTACGGCAGTCGGATTTTTGTAATTTTTCGTACTCATGGTACGCGAAGTTGAGAGCTCGAATATTAATATCTCGAATAATAATATTAATAGAGTGCGCTCGAAAACTTCAAAGTCAATTTTCTCGAAAATTTCTGAATATGGCGTCGAACTGCTTTGGGATATTAATATTCGAGCTCTGAACTTCGCGTACCATGAGTACGAAAAATTACAAAAATCCGACTGCCGTACTGTCCCCTTGTGAAATGAAGAAAGAAATAGTCCTAAAATTACGAATAAAAAAATTCTGGTAGTTTTTGTTTTTGTTGTTGTTGCCATATGCATTGTTGATGATCCTGCCTATATGATAATTGAAATAAAACACGTATCTTGCCTCGTTCAAGTTTTTTACCTGCTTTCGGAAGTGAACCTACGTCCCCTAATTCTAGAGTTGAGCGCGCTACCTATTTAGCCATTCCGACACTTGTGCAAAACGTCTTTTTTTCTTTGTATATTTTTATCATTCTAATTCTATTCTAAAAAATGTCAATTTTATTCATGGGGTTGAAGTTTGCATCGCTGCAATGCAACAATAATTCTTTTTTTACCAGACGTTTCCTGCCTATTTAGGCTATGAAAATAACTCACACGTTTGTACATATTCTCATTAGAGTGTTACGACCGGAATTTGCAAAAAAAAAGGTTTCCGATGAGGATTTTGTAAAAAAAAAGTTTTAAGTTATGCCAATGAAATTTAATTTGATTCATTTGGACACGGCGCCGATCAGGCACGGACTTCGGCGCCTTAATAAGGTCCTCGCAAGATTACCTGATTCAGGACCAATCAGTTTTTCTTTATTACACCCGTTCTCCGGATTCACTGATCCGGTAAATATCCAGCACAGATCAGACGGGCGCTTCTACGATATTTCGGACCGTATCTTCAAATCTGCCTGATGAGTTATCCGGCTGCCGGAACAACATTTCCAGTCGGGATGTAGCTCGTTGATCCGTAATATTTGCTCTATATCTCGAAAACGTATTACGGAAGTTTCACTATATCTCAAGTTGAAATAACTCGTTCGCGCACAAGCGTATACGTAATTTCGCAGTGATAAATCGATAGAAAGGCGCGCGAACGGCGCATCCTCGTGTAGACACGGGCTTGGAAAGGACGATGCGCGACAGGCTGCTACACGCAGCTTCCGTAAACTGTACGTTAGGCCGCTGCCGCCGTCGCCGCGTTCTCCGTGCACGTTATCGCTTTCCCCCGCGTACGCAATAATTTTAGCCGGCCGATCGCGAACGATCGCGGGTGGTCGACGGGAACAGCGACGCTACGAACCTCCGGAAAATTCGATTTTTCGAAGCATATCAAAAACGCGTAGAAATGTAGTCGCAACCCAAAGATTCACTCCGAGTGTCGAATAGATTTGTGTTTGTCGACGCGGGCGATGAAGGCGGGCGCGACACAGGAGCGACAAGTCACGGAAAAACAGATCTGAAAGCGCCACACGGTCGGTAATGCGGATACCTTGCACACACGCGCGCGCGCGCGCAAAATCACTGTACCCTCGAAGAGAAGAAGCCAGCTCGCGGTGTGTACAGCCCTCCGAGTTCGTGTAAAAGCCCCAATCGCCGATTCCCGAGAGAGCCTCACCGCGTTAGCGCGCATCGCCACTGCTGCATTATCCACGGGGAAGAGAAAGAGCGAGAGGGGGGGGGGGAGGAGAGAGAATACGCCGAGGTTTCCACCCTCACCGCTGGGTGGCCAAGCCAGCTTCTTCACCGTCGTCGCTTTTGTTCTTTGTCCCGTCGCTAACGAATGTTGGCGCTTTCTGCAACTTCCTCCGAACGTTAAATTGTAAACAAAATGTTGACCGCGATCGAACTCGATTCGTTTCCGGGACGGTTGGGTATACTCGTCGTAAGCGTCAATACGTATAACAGACATTTTTCAACCGAGAGTGTATTTAACATAACCTCGGTAATTTCTGGCGACTCGCCAGAGCCTTGTTCGTGCAGCCTTCCTTCGCTTCGTTGCCTCTCTCCTTGCTTTGTATTTTTTTCTATCTCTTCATCTGCCAATCGTTTCTTCAAATATTGCCCTCTTTTTAAATGGTATTTTTCCGAGATATCGCTTTGCGGGCGCCTTCTCGTTATCGCCTCGTCGTTACAAATGGTCCCCTCGTATAAGCCACCTTTCCTCAAATAAATTAAACTAGTGCGCAGACCCGATAGCGACGAGCGTTGACTAAGATTTCTCTCGAATTTCCGCGCGAAGCCGACTCAACTTTCGGAGCTATTTCTCGCGCCCACGAGCAGGACATGACTTTGCTGACTTTCTCGGACGCTCGAGTTGTCCGGAGGAACAGCCTCCCCCCTGCCGGTCTTTCGCCGCGAACCGATCTCGTTCGAGCGCAACGGAACAAATGCCTTTTCACTTTAATTTTCTCTCTCTCGATTTTATTCGGTTTGTTCTCGGCATATATATGTGTGTGTGTGTGTGTGTGTGTGTGTGTGTGTGTGTGTGTGTACACACACACACACACACACACATATATATATATAAATGCGTTCCTGGTGCAACGTCTCGCGCGAGCCGGGTTCCACCTTCCGCGTCGATGTCCAGCGAGCAGAATCGGATTCGTTAGAGAGAGAGAGAGAGAGAGAGAGAGAGAGAGAGAGAGTTGCCAACATTCGAGTTGAAACGAAATTCTATGCTGATCGAGGCAATATTCGTGCTGGCTAGAGCTCTTGGAACGTTTCTTTCATACGTGGCGTTGCGAAAGACACGAAAGGTCGAGGAAGGTTGTACCTCGGCACAGATAAGAGTAACGAAGATCGACCAAACTTTTGTCGTCAAGTTGGGGCTGCGGAAACGCGCCGCTTTCTTCGTTGGCAACGTATCGCGTTCTTTGCCCCTCTTTCTCTCTCCGCCTCGCGGGCCCGTACCCTTCTTTTGCGTCCTTCCATCCGGGCCTTTCTCCGCGTCTCGTTATCGCGCGATGTATCTTTCGTTTCTGTATCGTAGTATCTCTATCTCTCTCGCTCTCGCTCCCTCCCTCTCTCTCTCTCTCTCTCTCTCTCTCTTTCTCTCTCTCTGGTCATGGACGAGTGGGTTGTTTGCGAGATCGATAGACGTGCGGCGAGTGTCGGCAATAGATACGGCAAAGACGAGGCGGTAGGGAGCGGTTCGCCGAAATGTTCATCAAAATCCGCTATCAACTTGTGACAATGTTGCATTTTTCGCGGACCGCCGTATTCTTCGGTAAAAATATTTCGGTCTTTTTGGTTCGTATGACGAAAAGAAAGACGCAAGTGGGGGAGAGGGGGCACAGTGACGTCGAACGTTGTTCGCGCTTCGTTGGAGAAGATATCGCATTACGTATAATAGCTCGGATGCAACGGTGAAAAGCTCTCGATTGACGTAGGAAACATAGACCGAGTCTGCCGCACGTATACCAGGTCAACCTATTATCGGTTAGCAAGAGAGCCGCCTGGTTGTACGTTTCGTTGTGGCCGATAGGCCGCGATACGGGCTCGCGCCGTCCATCCAACCGCCAGTGCCGTGCGGGGAGAGCGCGCACGAGAGAGTGAGAGAGAGAGAGAGAGAGAGAGAGAGAGAGACACCGAACTACAAGAGCCAAAGAATCACTGAAATCGCAGAGTACAGAAGCCCGTTCCTGGCAGAGGATATCTAGAATAGGTGCTGTACACCAAACGCGTGCTCTCTTCCTTCCTCTCTCTCTCTCTCTCTCTCTTTGTCTCCCTCTCTCTCTCTCTCTCCCTCTCTCTGGAAACACTCCAGCTAGAAACGATAAACCCTTTCCTTCATCCTAACCGCGTGTCTCGGCCACTCACGGGTCTGTCGATCCCTTTACCGCCTGCTTTCCGGCGTATCTCGTTGGCTCGCGATCGAATAGGTTTTTTTTTCTATCGTATTTTCAGTTATTGTTATTATGTATAGTTTGGGCAAAGTTGGCGACGCAGGCCCGAGTCGAAGTGTTCAGCCCATTTTCAGGTTGCAGCGTTTTATACGGTTATAAGAGATGAAAGTATTAAAGTGGCTTCGAATTTGATGTAAAATGAACGTCTTAAATGGAAACAAGTCCCCTTTTTCTCCATTTTTACGCGCTAAGTAGGCTGTTGATATATCGTACGTCTGTATGCATAATATCGCGCGCGCGCGCGATATTATGCATACAGACGTACCCGTCTAATAAATGCATTGGATATTGCATTAATTCAAAATAAAATATTCAACTGAGAGTTCCAGCTTAATGACTTTTTTATTATAATGTATCCTGCCTACCTTCTGCGTATCACGCACACTGTCACTACGCTATGAAGCGCTTGCGGTTTCTTAATCGCAGATATGGCATAACAGGCGGAAGTAATTTCGACTGTTAAGAGGGAATGATACCTCATCGCGATCGGTATGGTAGAACGATTATAGATTCCCAAAAATCTCGAAAACGGCTCTTCAGATCCCGTCGAAACTTTGCCAAACGACGTCAAATAGATAGACGAACAGCTGTCTTACCCTCAAATTTTCTGAATTTGAGGAAAAAAATGTAGATTGGCTTATCATAAACCAATTTAGTTTTTTTTTCTCAAATTCAGAAAATTTGAGGGGAAGATAGCTGTTCGTCTATCTATTTGACGTCGTTTGGCAAAGTTTCGACGGGATCTGAAGAGCCGTTTTCGAGATTTTTGGGAATCTATAATTGTTCTACCATACCGACCGCGATGAGGTATCATTCCCTCTTAAATGCATTCAATGAGATGCTGCCTTGCCTGTTAATAAAATAGAACTAGCACGAAAAACCTTGTTGCTCTTCTTTTTATTTCTACAATGCCAAAAAATAATATTTCATTTAAAGAGGATGTATATCAAACAGGTTTTTTTCTTGTCTCACGCTCTTCTAAGACCCAATTTCTTTCAAATATATTTTTTCATTTGTTCCAGCTATTCTTGTTAAACATTAAATATATACAAATAAAATAAATCAAGATTCGATTCTCATAAATCTTTATTCGCTTACAAAATACCCTGCAAATTCAAGTGTACTATATGCATAGAATATTTCATAAATTCAAAATAAAATAAAATACTCAATTGAGAGTCCTACCGCTATGATTTTGTATCATAATTCGGCATTTTCTGGCCTTTCTGAAATGATTTCAACCGAAGAAAATATTTTGCCTACTATGGAATTGAACGTAAAACCTACCTACTTAAAGCTACGCATGCCGCCCCTACGCCACCGAATGTTCGTAGC
Organism: Ophion obscuratus; assembly: GCA_964007375.1. Lineage (NCBI taxonomy): Eukaryota > Metazoa > Arthropoda > Insecta > Hymenoptera > Ichneumonidae > Ophion > Ophion obscuratus. The sequence continues at coordinate 38,834,613 of OZ023322.1, read as the reverse complement.
ATCTTAAAGACGCAGATATGGCATAAGAAACCAAATGAACACCTATAATTATTGGTTGTATCACATAAACTACATCAATTAGTTAATATCGTTGTGCTAATTCGAGAGTTTTATCGAATGTCATGCCAGAGCTTTCCAAACATAATCTATATATACACACACACACACTAGCTATCGTACCCGGCTTTGCTCCGGTCCGTGCGATATTCATTGTTCCATCTATGCACTTCTTTTTTGCACCCGCACTGCTACGACCAAGTGCAGATTTGGCTTTGCGGCATTGTGAAAACGTCACATCAATCTCCGTGGCATTCAAGTACGTAAGTAAAGTCGTTTGATCACGAGAACAGAAACAGTCGACTCGACACGTCGAGCGAAGCGCGTGGTGGCACGCACTTGCTCGCTGATGTTTTGGCTGTCAAATTTTTTGTCCAGCGATACTAACATTTTTTTGGCTGCTCAATATTAAGGAGGTTGGAACACGTTAGCCACAAAGATTCAATTTTCTTAAATATATGTTTTTGTCTAGACAATACTGAGCCTTTACGAATCTTTTGATTCAATTCTTTCACCACCAAACACCATCGATAACAAATATTTTAATGTTTGTCATTTTCCGTGTAATGAGATGGCAGGACATTTAGGCTACGGTCGATGTAATTTTTTTTCACTATTTAACTATTTTTAACAAAAGATCAACGCAAACTAAACCTTTGTAAACATTTGGAAAAAATCCCCCATCTTGCCCATCGTAAACCATCTATATTGAATATAAAAACCATCAAGGTTTGATAAAAGATTACAAATATTGGTTGACGAATAAAAAGCATTGCTGCCAATCTCAGTGTCCGCAAAGTCGCGGTTTTTCGGCAACACTCAATATTAATTAAAGGTAATAATGAATAATCTCGTGAAATACATATGAATGAACATAATTACAAATTACTCAAAGTTTCACTCTAACAATGAGTCGTATAAAACATTCGTTAAAACAGTTTTTTCATAATAATTATCGATAATGATATATTTTCTCGAGTTGATAGTAACACAATCTTTTCTTCTTTTATTTGCATAATAAAAAAAATATAAATGCATAACTTGACCTTGTAATTTTTTTCTTTTTCGTTTCGATAATGAAAACAGATACAGTACACTCGACGTGTCGAGGGGACGCGCGCTCGCTCGCAAATCTTTTCGCTGCCAAACTTTTTTCGGCCCGTCTCACACAGTCGTACGTAGCCTATAACCTGCATTTCCGGTGCAAAATGCGCCACACACTCGTGAAAATCGCAGGAAGATCTGATCATTGGTTCAGAAGTTCATCACGGACAGACTAAAAGCGGACTTCCATTTATAGGTATAGAAAAGAAGAGAGGATTATATATATATATATATATATATATATATATATATATATATATATATATATATAAAATTCCTCTCCCACCCCTCCGCCGCTTCGATGTTTGTTGCAATATAGACAGACCCCATTCATTCGATCGAATAGAAAAATGTTTGACGCTTGAAAAATACGACTCAACACATTGGAAAAAAATGAAATACATACATCTACTGAATTCAACCAAATTGTTTTTCGAACAGATGAAACCGAATCACAGATTTATTAGGAATAAAAAAAGATTTAGTTATTATATCATATTAAATACGTTTTGATTTGAATAAATAAATCATTTCATTGATGGACTGCAATATGACAAATTTGATTTCGCGAAAAATCCATATAATGAAAATTTTTTAAATCAAACTGCCGCATCAAATGGATATCAATCGAATTTTTCTGTCAGTGTATAATCTTGAGCAATAATTAAGAGGGAATGACACCTTATCGCGGTCGGTATGGTAGAACAATTATAGATTCCCAAAAATCTCTGAAACGGCTCTTCAGATCCCGTCGAAACTTTGCCAAACGACGTCAAATACATAGACGAATAGCTGTCAACCCCTCAAATTTTCTGAATTTGAGAAAAAAAATGTAGATTGGCTTATCATAAGCCAATTTAGTTTTTTTTTTTCTCTCAAATTCAGAAAACTTGAAGGGCTGACAGGCGTCATGTGAAAAATTGAATCCGGGTTCCAGGGACGTTAACTGCGTTAATTTAACTGCTCAACAAGTTGATTGGTAAATTAATTATTATCATCATTCTTGTGATTGTATGTTTCGTGGAAACAGACTCGCACTCGGTAGGTTCAAACGCAATGAAAAGGAGAGCTACAACTACTCGAACTGGTCCAGGTACACTGTAAAAAATGATATGAAATTTACAATACATTTAATATACAAAGGAATTGAATTTAAAAACACCAGTTGATGAAATTAAATTTGAAATACCTGTAGCGTTAATTTGAAACAAGAACATGAAATTCTAACGTGGATATAGAATTTAATAGATGCAACATGGAATTTCAAAGACAAGTTTGTAAATTTGTGGAAAGTGTATTGCATTAACCCGTGCCTTCAATTGAAAATTACTACAGATGTATAATAAATCAACTATAAAAAACAGAGCATTGAAAATACAGAACAAGTTTGAAATTTATTTACAGCTGCCTGAAAAATATAATATATGATCACAACAGATTTATTTAAAAATGCGAAACTGGAATTGAAAAAAAAATCATAAACGCTGATGAAAATCACATGATACAATGTGAAAATTCTATTAAATTTACACTACATTTAAGGCACAAAAGAATTGAATTTTACGAACTCAGTAAATGAAATTGAATTTAAAACACATGTACCGTAAATTTAAAACAGGAACATGAAATTCTAACGTGGGTATAGAATTTAATAGATGTAACATGGAATTTCCAAGAAAAGTTTGCAAATTTATGGAAAATGTATTGCATCAACCCGTGCCTTCAATTAAGGATTACAACAGTTGTATATTAATTCAACTATAAAAAACAGAGTATTGGAAATGCAAAACAAGTTTGATATTTATTTACGGTTCCCTGAAAAATATAATACATGCGGAACTTAATTGGAATTGGAAAGTATCGTGATTGTACCCCTATCTGATATTATTTCTCATCGACGCAGAGTTAAATACAAGACAAATCTTTAGGAATTTCGATTATATACTTCTTGGAATAATACCATTCAGTACATGAATACTGTGATTCGATTCAGAAAATTCCAAGACAAAAGCCACTGGGAATAACAATTGTTTGTCAAAAACAAATCACAGGTAAGTTGAATTCAATATCTGTTCGTATATTAATATTGAAGAAACATTTTCTGATTTTCATAATTATTGACACGGACGATATCTCAAAATCACATGTATTTTAAATACATGCGTGCAGTGGACCCAACAGAGGTGGGCGCGCGGTCAGTGTGCGGGCTCGACGGTCACTGAAGTTCAGCAGCATTGGAGGCTGCCAATACTTGGAGCGGTGACCGCTTGCCACCGCACTGGTTTGCGCCTCAACCTCTGAGTGGGACGCAGTTTGTCTGAGTTTCTGATGGTAATACAACTGGAACTCAGCCAAATATAGCCGCCTGTATCGGCCCAGGTTTTCCGCAGTTTCCCTGGGCCCTCGTGCAAATGCGATATAGTAGTGCATTAGGAAAGAGTGGCTGCGGTCAACACTCTGGGGGGGGGGGGGGGGGGGCTAATGTGAAGGAAACTTTGGAAGGATTGTGAATGTCGGAAGGAATGGAAGGAATAAAGGAGGGGATGGTAAAAGGGGAAGGAGCCCGTGCCTCTGAGGAATACATATATATAAAAGTAAAAAAAATACATACGTGCAGTGATTTCACTGCATTTTATTTTTATTATTCAAGTATTCAATATTAATTATGGGATAAAGCTGCGAAAAAATCATATACACAAGTATCACGAAAGCATCATACAGTATATGAGATGAGTGGTCTTAATTTGATAATTTTTACATAAAAACGTATTGCAATTATCAATTTCTGAAATAAACTTAATACTTAGGATCTGTAATTTTAATACACACTCGTATATTGATGTTAGCAAATGGTTCTTGAATTTAATATACACTCATATCAGCAAATGGCTCTTGATTTCAATATACATGGAAGTGAACATTTTTTTACACGTGCATTATTTTTCAAACGCACAAGTATATTAATACTACGGAGCTACACTTTTATTTTTAAAATAACCTGCTTTGGATTTTCAAAATATTATCTGGAATTTCATAAACGGCGTCCGCATTAAAACGTCATACACTTGTGTATTAATTTTTACCCGAAATCTTTTTACAGTGTACATTAAAGGTAATACTTTGGTTCCATGAAATAAATACACACCCGTATGCTGATATTGGCAAATGGTTCTTGATTTCAATATACTTGGATGTGATTATTTCTTTACACGTGCATTATTTTTTAAACGCACAAGTATATTAATATTACGGAGCTACACTTTCATTTTTAAAATAACCTGTTATGGATTTTCAAAATCGTATCTGAAATTTCATAAGCGGTATCCGCATAAAAACTTCCTACACTTGTGTATTAATTTATATACAGACATTTTTTACAGTGTAGGAGTATAAGCCGTTTTGTGCAGGCGATAGTTAGCTACCTTACCAGCGGCCAAAGAGGAGCAAAAAAGTTTATTTGGGTGATACGTTAAAGCCCATAGTAGACTTGTAGCATCGCTTGTAGCATCGCTTGAGGTTACCAAATGCGGAGTCAAAGGCCTTCGAAACAGGCTGAAAATTTCGTCTCGGTTGTGTGTGTGTGTGTGTGTGTGTGTGTGTGTTTTTCGAGAGGAAACACGGGCGGGGGTGGCGAAAATGTCGCAAGCGACTCCGTTATAAATTCCAGTTGCAAAAGAGAACGAGAGACAAATTTTAGACCGCGAATAATGAGTGGTGTGTAAGGCTGATGGTAAAGATCGCGGCGTAGGTCTTCGTAGACGGTGCAGTCGTAGCAGGAGGAGCAGCGGTATCGAAGCGTTAGAGAAGGGTAAACGTAAAAGGGGCCAAATCATGAAGATTGCTGCTGCCTGGTGAGATCGCGAGCCGCACGCATTGTTCGCGGTCACGCGGAGCTCTCCGCCTGGTACACGTCGGACGCCCGGCTGACGCAAGCCCACCTCTACTACTGTATCAGCAGTGCACCGTGGCAGCGCGCGAGCGCGCGCGCGACTCGTTTCACCTCGCTCTTATTTTTTCCTCGATCCCTTCCTCAATATCCAAACGTACATTACATGGCTATCTTTGCGCCCCGTATTGATTTTCTTCGTTGTTTGGCATAGCTACGCAAAGAGGAAGCCGCGCAGCGTGCCGAGAATTCGGTGGACGCCGAGGGCCGCCAATACCTACTTCATAGCATCAACATTCCTATAGCCAAAGATATTCTAGAGATGCAAAAGTTCATTATTGTTACCAATAATTTGCGTTTTTCTTTACGTCGAAGGGTTTTTCAATTTACGATTGACCGAACGGGCTTTACCTCGTTACTTGCGCGAATAAAGAAGCGGGGGCGGCTAGTCTGAAAACAATGTTTGAGTCGGTGGTGTTCCACTCGGAACTCGATCTGCGATCGGCTGAAAATGTATCCCTTCAATTTCCGTGGTAGCTCCGAAGCCAGGGATTCTTGTACCGGTAAAATAGTAATGGTCGCATCCCGGCAACCTAACCGCCCGAAAATGTCCCTTTTTAACCCATTGTTGCATAATCTAGCACTGCTGTTACACCTAATTCAATTTAGATTTTGACGATGCAGAAGTGATTTTTCATCAAATATGACGATTGAAAATGCGTTTCAAGGTTCCTAGGACTACAATAACTACACTGAGAAAAAAAAAACAATTGAATCAAAAACATATATTGGTTGATCCAAGTAAATGTCTGAACGCGGAATGCCACCGATATATGAGATTGTTGCAATACTGTTAAATATTGAAAAATGTGATTGATTGTAATAGCATATTATTTTATTTGAACATCTCTTCCGTTCTCCGAATATCTACATTATCCGTCAAATAAAATTATATTCTATTGAAATCATTCTATATACAATCCGTAGATGTATGGGTGAAATAATTAAGCAGTTGTTACAACATTCTTATTTCATACAAAAATATAATCAATAGAATGAATTATTTCTTTACTACATCGAAACGAATATGCGACGTAACATTTTCATACTCCGTACAATATAATAAGTGCAATATCATGCAACTAGCATGAGACAGAGACAAGTGTATATGATTGAAATATCAACAATATGAATCGGAAATAATGGTATTTTTTGTCAGAAAGTACAGGTGCCATCTGTAGCAACGCATTTAGTCTCTGGTAGAAAAAAATGTAATATTCGATTAAATAAATCTTCATTGCAATCAAAAGAATATATATGTGAATTTGAGAAGTCATGTTTTTAATATGACATTTCTTGATGGCTGGTTCGAATAAATGTACACTCACGAGAATTGCGGAAAATATTTGAAAAATCGCATGCAGTTTTTTTAATAGAATAGAATTGTCACAATAAAGTGTTTGATCGAATTCGTTTTATTTTTAACTTTCAATTTAAAAAATTGAAAGTTAATTAAAAGTTAAAAGTTTTTCAAAATCTTAAATAAAAAGTGAGCATTAGAATGATCATCCACGATAACAGTGGAGAGAATATCAGATATTCAACTGATAAGAACAGATACTACATACACTTTGACCTTAGCCACGGGCCAAGAAGCGATACTCTCCAGTTCAAGTTTAAAGTTTGCTTTATTCATATATAATTGATAATGTGTTGTACATTTTCTGGTTTTACGTTTGCCACTATTCCTGTTATTTAACTTTTAACTTACTAGTCTGATTACAATGTAGATCTTGGAATTGCTCATTTACGTTTTTCGTATGCTCCGAATACAGGTTTTGTGTAGTTTCGGCTAAAAATTGAAAAAATACCATCAGACTCATTTAAATACCTTAAAGTTAGAGCCTATTTACAGTATATACATTTCTTTCTTATCGCTAATAGTTGTATCACATAATTATGTGATGCAGGAGCTTAGGCTTAATTCTGAATAGGACCGTTTCCCGCGTGTGAATGCAAATCTCGCGTAGTTCGGTATGTTCTTAATTAAATCGAGATAGACTTTCTTGGTGTGTGCCACACCATTTCCTGGAACAGCTCATTAATATTAGTATCGTTTCTTATTTGGACATTACTTGTTCGCAAGTTACTATTTGTAATTGTTCTCAGCTTCTTATTCTCGAAGATTTCGGGTTTTTTAATGTTTGATTTGGCCGTGTATTACCCCATATGGGCGCAGCATACAGGATAATCAGTCTAATCATGGCTTTATATAATAAAAGTTTGTTATTAAGGCTAAGCGCACTTTTCCTACAGATCAGGTCATAGAGGATGCTCTTGATTTTTTGAGCCTTCTTGCAGGTGCTTTTTACATGTTCCTTAAACGTAAGCTTACTATCAAGTATTAAACCTAAATATTTAGCGCTGTTTTTCGGCACGATTGCTGTATTTTCAACCTTAAATGGCGGAGTTATCTCTTTTTTAATTTTCTTAGTGAAAAATACTAATTCAGTCTTGGATGCATTAATTTTAATTTTCCATTGGTGAAAATGTCTTACTATAAGGTCCACGTGTTTCTGCATGCTGGCCTGTGCCACTTTTTTGCTCCAGGAGCTCGACAGTATTGCAGTATCATCTGCAAACAGTGGCAGCTCGGTTTTATCCGTTTTCGGTATATCGTTAATATAATAAAGGAAGAGCACTGGTCCCAGGATCGAGCAACCCTGCAGTGATGGTTTCGATTTCAGATGCGGTCCCATTCGTGTGACCGCAACAAATGTTCTCTCGCTGAGGTACTGTTGCAACAATTTGACTATGCATGTGGTGATATTCAACTATAGCAGTTTGTACAGCAGGCCAGCATGCCAGACCGTGTCGAAGGCCTTCGAGAAACGAGGCCTTACGAGAAACGAGCGCGCGTGCGGCTTCTAGCGGTTACTTCGAGGACTACGGGTCTCCTCACACCTATAATTTCGGTGGCGCTCGAAAATTTTATTTTCGCATAACTTTTTAATCAATTCAGACATTTGCTCAATATTTTTTAATCAAAATAAAATATTAATATTTTAACGAATAATGTACTTGAAAATCAATATCGGATATGGTGAAAAAAATAAAATAACATATTTACTCAATAGAAATTTTATCGGAATCAAACGAGCGAAATTCAATGCATCTTGTGTACTCAAATCAACAATATTTATGTTATGAATTGAAACGCTTTTTTTCTTCGTTGCAAAAAATGTATTCAAAACTGTATCATTTGTTCGTGATAATTTTTAAGGTACTTTCAATAATATATTGTTCTCGGCTAACAATATATCTTTTGGATGAAAAAACGTTTTGCTGGAACTAATAAATCCGATTATTTACACCAACAATTTTTAAATTGAATCAACGAAATTTCATTCAATAACACCAATGATATTGGATCAATGATTTTTTCTTCTCAGTGTACTAAAACACAGCTATAATTTTTTTTTGTTCACGTAGCGGGTGTCATCAATAACGAAAGTGCAAAAAACGTGCACGTAAAGAAAAATGTACGCTTCGAAGAGTTAAACCCCCCACCGCGCCAATTTTATGGGTAACGTACAATCGAATTTGCCCTCCGAGTCGCGTACAATTTTTTTTCGATATAGGCGTTAATTTGTTTTTTTGTCTCTTCTCGCGGATCAATGTTTTCAGTTCGCACCCCCCGCCCATTCCGCGAAAACGAGAGAGCGGAGAAAATGACCAAAGACGCTAGGTGTTTTGCACGAACGACACCGCGGACGACAACGATCCGTGGGTGCTCCCTCTACCACGCCCCCCAAAGCTCCTTTTTGACTCGTCTTTGACTCGTACAAGCAGGTAATTGCGCTTGGAAAAGAGCGTAACCTCCCTCATTTTGTCACCGCTGATTTGTCGCGCAAAAAATTCTATTTGTTTTTCTAAGCGTTTACGAAGGAGGATATTGCCCGCGCGTACAGTCCCGGTACATCGATCAACCACACGTCTCCGAGCAAGTCGACGTTGCGCGCGTTTGACCCCCCCCCCCCCCCCCCCCCCAGCCGCCCGTGCGACAAGGGATTGGGACGCGTGTCGTATCGCTTCCGGGAATCTCATCGCTGCCGCGTCAGGCTCTTGTTACGACCCTTCGGAATCGTTCCCCACGCAACATGCGTGGGGACCGCGAAAGTGCTCAATGAAGGGAAAAAAGTCGCGAAAACGACTCCTTTTTCCATTATTGTGAAAAGAAGCGTGGTTGGCTGTCGTATGCCCCCCCCCCCCCCCCCCCCCGGTACGTTGTACAGACTCGAGCAAATAAGGGCAGCGGCGTTAGTGCGATACAGGTTGGAAGGGGGGAGGGTTTAGTTGCAGAAGAAGCACCGCTAGTGCTTCCGGGTAATACGAACGTAGCTCTGGCCAGTTTTTTCAGCTTTCTTCGTCAGGTTTCACCCTATCGCGCCCGTCCGCCACCCTCGCGCCTTTACTCGGGTTAGCCGAAGCTGCCGTACGCGGTTCCTGCTTTTTGTTCAAGCCGATCGAGGTGGAAATCTGTTTGGCATGTTGCACGCGCGTCGTACGAATAATTCGTTTGTACAAAAGAGAGAGAGGCGGAATCCACACGATCCTTGGTAACCCGACACGCCGCGGTCTACCCGTATAGAAATTTGAGTCGGGAAATAGCACTGCCCCTTATCTGTTTTCCGTAGATAATATAAGGCCATATGGTCAGGCCTTCCAGCGTGGATCAAGCTCGCCATGTAACAGGTCTTGGATCAGGAAGCCCGATCCACAGTTTCCTTTTTTGAAAACTAATCAGGAACTGGCTGCGTTACAAGGGGGAAATTACGAGGAAAGACATAGGAAATAGAGCGGGATACGACCGAGAACTGTCTCGAGGAAAGGGATCAGATAAACGCCGAGAAATGACGAGAAAGGTGATGGTGTACCAACAGGGCTCTGCATGTGGAATAAATCGACGACTGGAGAGGAATATCATCAGGTATACTGGAAGGGCTTTTGGCGATATACCCGGGTCAAGTAAATAGTATTGAATGGTAGTGATAATTATTATTTCACGAGTATCACAAAATCGTAAGCGTAAGTCAACGCTTCAAGCAATTATCCATACGTGATACAAGAACGGACCGAAGTCTTATGGTTGTATTCGCTGGAAGCCACCTAGCGGATTGTTGGCGAAATACATTCAGGTAATGTCTCCCCGGCCAGAATATTGATATTTTCCGACAAGGCGACCTCGATTGTGAAAACGACGAACCACCTGATTTAATTTTTGGCCTCCTTAGATCATTTGGCTATTCATTAGGTTGAAATCAATACTTTTTGTAATACCGGTGTTTATAATAAGCTTTTTTTGTTCGCGTAGATTATCATTGATGAAGAGAATATTTATCATAGTGAATAGAATTACAAAGAATGTATTAGTTTGATGGAGTAAAAAGCAAAGCAGCCTTACACTGTTCTTAAAGTCGTCAAGCTCCACTTTTCAGGAAATGTCATTGTTCTGGCGGGGTATACATTACGCGAAAGTGTACTTGTTCGCAATATATCCCGGCCGGAACATGTTGATTTCCAAACATGGGGTGTAAACCATAAACACAATTTTGAGATCTTTCCGGTCAGACACGACCGGATCCGATCAGGCGACGCAATCTTGGCCGGGGCCTGACACGAAGTAGGGAATGACCGGTCACATTTCTGCACGGGCAATCGCCCGAACTATATCGTTGCTTCTTTTCCCCCGCACTGTTAAAAATATGTGTGTTGTCGGTGTGTTAAAATAAGCCATAACACGCATGTTAAGTGTGTAGCCCACATGGAAATAAAGTATATAAAAAATATATCGAAAGATTCGTAAAACATATATTAAATACATTTTTTACGAAAAGTTGGATATGTCAAGTATAATTTTGAATATGATTAAAAACCTATACGATATATAAATATAAATCCATTTAAGATACATCTCAAATATATCAAACATACAAACTGAATGTATGTTTTATATATTTTAAATATGGTTGGTTAAGCAACTTGAGTAACAGATAACGTTACAAATGAAAAACATCTTCAAGTTAGTATCCCGCGAAGACCTAGCCGCACTAGCCGGAATAAAAGATCGGACAAAAAAATTGAAGGTTATGTAATCTCGTAATTCTATTCGATTATCGCTCTCTATGCGAACGCAATTAAGTAATTGATCCGATAATGTTAGTTACTCTTGTAAATCCACACATTTCTCAATAAACTAACTCTGTGTATTGTACGATATGTAGACGATACGAAAGTTAATTTAACAATTAGAAATAGCTCAGTGGGGAACGTCCCAGCTCATCACTCAGAGGTCCGGGGTTCGAAAGCACCTTACGGCGTGTAAGCGTCTGATATAATTTAAATTTGAACCATTAATATATTTGAACCGCAAACACCATAATCGTAATTAAGGACAAGAAAAAAATATCGTAAAAGGGTGCAATGACGTAAATAACGTCATAACAAAATTTTTAAGAATATTTCAAGTATATTTTCAATATATTTCAAGTATATCTCAAATACACGTTGAATATATTTCAATAATATTTGAAATGTAGTATGAACATATTTCAAGTATATTTTAAACGGAGTATGAACATATATCGTGTATATTTTAGATGTAGTTTAAATACATTTAAAGTATATTTCAATAAGTCGATTACAGTTAAAATACATGTGTAGTATATTTTGAGGGTAATTTGAGTACATTGTAAGTATATTTTCAATGTATTCTGAAGATCTATTTTCGGCGAAAACTTATCGGATATCGCGAATATATTTTTAATGCATTTCCCGTATATAGTGCATATATCTAATCTATATCTAAGATAGATAATATATATCTGAAATATATTTTACATCCTTTTTTAATATATCGAACAATATATTTTTACATATATTTTATTTCCGTGTGGGAGTACGCGCTAGATTCGCTGAAACAACACGTACTGCTTGTTTCTACGTACAGAAACAACATGCTTTGCACGGTGCCTCTGCGCCAACACGGCTTATACGTGTTCGTCGAACAACAAACTTATTGCAATACCCATAATGTGCGTTGAATCAACGAAATTGGTCCTGCGCAACACACGTAGCGTACAAACACGCAACAGGGACAACACATTTGACCGTACAACACGCCAGTAGCAAAACATTTGACTTCCTTCTCTCTCGCCCCCCCCCCCCCCCCGTCTTACCTGTATTTTGCGACTATTATTATTACTTTATTATTACTGTTATTATTATACCAGTTATATTTCCTTATCGTTGTATATCACATGATATGTATCGCTGCTGATTGGTGCCCTGTACCATGTACTATTCTGTGCACGGTACTCTTAGGGAGCAGATGCTCCAGTGTATGGACTAAATCTCTCTCTCTCTCCCTCTCTCTCTCTGTAATAGCACCTGAAGATATTACAAAGCTCTTAGCAACGCCTTTAAAATTGACGTATGCCCCTGATCCTGATGGAATCTCATCCTTTGCTATTTTCAATGCAGCACCAGCCATGACACAACACATAGCCTCTCTATTCAACTGTTCCTTACGATCGGGTTTCTTTCCCTCAGCATGGAAACGAGTCTTTATACGGCCACTTCTAAAAACCAACCGTCCTCGATCGCCATCTGATACACGACCTATAGCGAATGTCTGTGAAACGTAAAAATTTCGCGAGCATTGTACTTCAACAAATCGTCACATACTTAGAATCGAACAATATTCTTGACTCTTGGCAGTGTGGCTACAGAAGTAGATACAGTACACAGGCGGCATTACTTCGTTTGTATCACGATATAAAGAAAGCAGTTGACGATCGGTGTATAACCATATTGGTCTTGTTCGATTTTAGTAAAGCATTCGGCACAGTGAACCATTCTTTACTTCTTGCTAAATTAGAAAAAATGGGCTTCTCATACTCGGTATTGTGTTGGCTTCGCTCATACTTAACAGGTCACACGTAAACGGTTGTAAACGATAGTAATATTGTTTCTAGCTGGATACCGACTACAACCGGTATGCCTCAGGGTTCTGTGCTGGGTCCATTATTATTTACGCTTTTTATTAATGACACAAGTGCCAAGTTAACAATTTCGCAACACATTATATCTTTGCAGACGATACCCAAATTTATCTGATCTGTCCACCCTCCGAGCTTGGTAGTGCTTTGGTAAGAATAGCTCATGACGTAAATATTGTAGCTCAATATGCTTGTGATAATATGCTTACCCTAAATTTGAAGAAAACAACGTTTTTAATAACAGGCAGTAAATCCTTCATTAAACGGATCGATCTGACTTCATTACAACCCATAACTGTGAATTACACTGTCATACCATTTGTCGACCAAGTACGTAATCTCGGAATGACTTTCAAGTCGAATCTTTCGTGGCGCTTTCATATTGTAACTGTAGCTAATAAGGTAAACTATTCCTCATATAAATTAAAATTCCATAAAAATGTATTATCGCAACAGTTAAGGGCCAAGTTGATTGCCTCACTATTATTTCCAATACTAGATTACTGCTGCCTTGTTTACATCGATATCACGGAATCAAATTTTTGAGAAATTAGTCAACAGCTGCATTCGATTTGTTTATGACTTGCGTCGTGATGAGCATATCACACCGTACAGGCGTCGACTGGCTTGGCTAACGGTCAAATTCAGGGGACAATACTTTCTCGGCACACTGAAAAACGTGTTTCGAGAAAAACGCTTTCAAAGTTTCAAGTATGGTGCTGTTACCGCTCGCCCGGCCACGAATGTCACAAGCTGTAGCTCATTCGATAAAATCGAAGAGCATGTTTATTATCGATGTGAAAACTCGGTAGTATTACCGTACATACTGGACAAAGTACGAGTTTGTCAATCATAACCTTGAAGAAACTTTCTCGATTATTCACAGTTGCCATAATAAATGCGTTAGGTGTAGTAACTCGTATCCTGAAAATATAGCTATAAATATTTAAGGCAGTCGAATGAGCGCATGGATTTTTTTGCGAACGAAAAGACACATAATGAATCTCGGTAAATATCCGCACGGCGCAACGGAACGTAGAGCTTCCATGCGCGACACACCGTACAACACGGTACATGCCGTGTTGTCTTTGATGAATATATTTTATATATATACATATACACATATACATATGTATTTATGTGTGGCAAAATATTTTCTTGGATAAAATTATCCAAAGTGATGAGGGAATGGTGAGACATAATACATTCAGTGATCGTATTTTCGAATTACGAAATATTCTATACCGGCCCAAGGCATCGGGGCGGGGGGGGGTGGGGTGCAGTGCCTTGATTTAGAAAGCGAGATCGGAAACGTATTGAAAAGAACTATGCGCGTTTATACGCTCGAAGCTTGCAGAAAAAAACACTCATAGGTGTGTTAATTTGAACTAACACACGAGAAAACGTGTTGATATTGGCGACAGAATGTCGAGCCTGAAACCTGTTGAAAAAACACCCTCATTTTGTACAGTGCGTACACGGCAACAGCGCCTTCTCTTCCCTGCTATATTTCCAACGGTGAGCGGTTCTCCAATTTGTCTCTGCTCGTTTCTCTCGTCGATGGAAAAGTCCCTCGCGTCGTTACCGCGTCGTCCCCGCGGTGGTACGGGATCTTAGCGGCGGAGTACCGCGAAAGAATACGATAGAAAATTGCGAGAGTGGATGCCAAGTGCTACCGCGAATAATTTGTCCTAGGCGAGAGAAATCCCCTCTCAACGATTAGAGCTTGTATATTCGACAACGTGTAAAAAAATGCTCGAGAGGCAATGAGAACGGGCAAGTTTAATCTCGTACTCGAGTCGGAAACGTCTCTGATAGATATTGACGCGAGGTGAATGTGTTTTTCTCTTGTCTCGCGGTGTGGCGATTCTCGATCCTGCCCAAATGGAACGGAATACAAGGGAAACGATGCTGTAACGAGTCGCGAGACAAGAAAAGACTGATGAATACGAAAACGTACAAAAGATACTTACTTATATTGATTCGCAGCGGCGGCGGCGGCGGCGGCGGCGGCAGCAGCAGCAGCAGGGACGATATTCCATGAGATCGAAAGTACACGATTCTTCACCTTGAGCATTTTTTAAAATCCGATGGTCGGTGTGGTCGGGCGGATGACGATGTACGGTTGTAGGAATCTTCGTGTGCGAAGGCCTCGCATGTACGATACGAATAAGCATATATGCATCGGTGTACGGCGGTGGCGGTGGCAAGGACATTGACTCCCGCGTGTCTCCACGAGGGTAGAAATAATTGAGAACCACTGTGCAAGGACCAAGAGTGCGGCAACGACGACGGCGACGACGACGCTGATGATACACGAGAGGGTACGAGATGGTACGATTGGCGGCCGTAACGCGGCGCTCGTTCGCCCCACTGTTGCTTTCTCTCTCTCTCTCTCTCTCTCTCTCTCTCTCTCATTCTCGCTCGAGTGAAAGAACCGATCGTTTCGATCCGTGTGTTTCTCCCTTCCTCGTTCTCCGCCACGGTAGTACGTACATGCTCGTCTCGTACTCGTGTTCTCCCGTCCGTGGAGCCGGTCGAGTTCCTTTTCAGCCCCCCCCCCCCCCCTGAGTCAACGCGCGCCCGCTCCGGCGCTCTCGTTCTCCCCTCTTGGTGCAAACGGCTGGTGGGAGCGCGTCTTTCTCCCTCTTTGGTGGAAGCGTCGCTCGGCTCCAGCCCTCGCGAGGTACGTAGGGCGGCGGGAAGAGCGCCCACAGAAAACCGGCACAGCTGCCCCGTCGAAGCTACGGAGCGAGCGAGAGATTCGCACTCCAGACAGGGATAACGGCGTGAAGCGGTGGTGGCAGCAGCGGCAAGCTGTGTGTAGCAACCGCGCGAGCCTCGAGAGCAAGCAGTATCGAGAGAACCAAACAGCGCTAGAGCGACGACGTTCACTCAGTCTATTATCGTTGCGTACACGTTTTCGTGTTTTCTCTCTCTCTCTCTCTCTCTCTCTCACTCGCTCCCTCGTCCTTGCATGGTACTTACAAACCTCGTACGTACCTGGCAGAATATTCGAGGATATTCTCGGAACGAGACGAGCACAGTTGCTACAATCACGGTACAGCGTGATATAAGAAGAGAAAAATGAGGTGGCGCGGTAGACCCAAGAGATCAACTTTAACACGTATTTATACTCGTTGAATTCCAAGAGAGAGAGAGAGAGAGAGAAAGGAAGGGAAAAGAAAAATTAGAGAGAGATTCGCCTTGAAACAAACGAATTCGGAATACATGGAATAATATTTTCGAATATTTGGCGCACACGCGTTTCTTTGTTTCGATACATGGTGCGTCTATAGCTCTCCCCGTTCGCCATTCGTTGATCGAGTGTGCGCGCACGACCTCCCACCATCTCTGCCACTCGCTCGCTCGCTCGCTTCCTCCCTCTCTCTCGTTCTCGTTCGCTGTCTCTCTCGCTCTCCGTCGATTCTCCGCCACTGGCCGCAACGCGACGCGTGTGCTCCTCGTCTCGTCGCGACTGTTTAACGCGGTGGTTGCCTTCTCGACGTTCCTCGCGGTGATTCAACGAGATACGTACGCTCTCTCGTTCGATCGTCGCTTTCTTACGCGCTCGTAACTCTAGTTTTTTGAGACCCCGTGAGAGCTGAGACTCTCGCGAGTCAATTGTTTATCGGTTGGTAAGGCTCTTTCTGTGCCTTCTCTGCAAGGGGCTTTTTTGTCCTAACGACCGAAGAAGAAAGAAAAAGATTGAAAAAAAAACACGACTGACAAGGCACGCGTTCGTCGCGGCGGTGTAACCTTGAACCTGGTCAGCGTCGAGAGTCAAGAGAGAATCAGCGGCGACGAGTACTACTACCTCCAGGATAATCGTGCGGTGCTGCTCACCGGTGCCGCCGCCTGCTTGCTTCCTCACCAGCACCGATACATAGCGCGCGCGCGCGCGCGCGCGGGTGTGTGTGTGGGGGTGTGTGTGTGCGTCTGTGGGGGTTTTTCGTTGTTTGGCTTTGTTATACGAATGTGCAACTACTTCGGAAAAGCGAAATAGCGGTGGGATTCGTGATAGAGATTCGTTCGTTCGTTGCTGTTTCTCGAGTTGCTCTCTGCCGAGGTCCTTGCGAAAATAAAGGAAAATTCTTAGGCGACAGGAGGAGAGGAACACTCGCTCCAACATCCACAGGACACTGGAAGAATAACGTGTCCGAGGATGTTTCCGTACACGACTTTTCCAGCAGTTGGGTAAGCTCGAGTTTACACCATTATTTACGCATTAACCGCCTTGTTATTGTTGATTCTTCGGAAAAGCGCGAACCTCGATCTTGTCGACCGAAACGACGCCATATTGTTTTTCTTTGTTTCGCGAATACAGCGGAAAATAAGAGATGGGCAAAATCGCGAATCGAGACTGACAAGATCGAGCTTTCGCCGTAAACGTCGTACGCGGGGTGTCTCGGACCGATTCGTGCTTGAAAAGGAAAATAAATTGAAAACAAAAAAATGTCAACCACGACCATCACCGTCGGACGGTGAACGGTAATTATTGTTAGATGTTTGGTTGCAAGAGCGATGTGTCTGGCTAAGACGACAATATCGGGAGAACCCGCTCGGTTCGACGTGCCTCGCGTACGCCCCCCCCCCCCACCCTCCAGTTGTTACTTTGTCTTGTTGGAATTATTTGTGTTGATCGTTGTTGGATATAGTATTCGTTTTGATTCTGGTTTGTTGGTTGATGGATGTACGATTAACGTGTCGAAAGACCAGCGCGACGCAAGCCCCTTTCCATCCGCGTGTTTCCGAATTTTGCCAAGGAGTGCTGAGATTGCAAACTTTGTGGGGGGGTCTTTGCAAATACGCTCAACTTTGCAACTTGCTCTTGAATCGATATCGAAGACGATCGTACGATTTTCGGAAGGTCCGATCGTGCGGCGAAGCGGCAGCATCGCAAACAATTCCGAGAGGCGAATGTGGTCGTGTCTCGGGCTACGCGATCGAAAAAACCGTGCTCCCGTGGCCACTCGAACGAATAACCTCTCTCGCTTCGATTCTTCGCGATGCGGCCTCGTCGTTTAAATAAAAAAAAACGAACACCGCGCGTTTGCTTTCCCTCTCCCTGCTTCTCCTCCAGCGCTCCGTCGTCGGTGCGAGAGAGAGAGAGAGGGAGAGATAGATTCGTGCTCCGGAATACAATTTTGCTGCTATCCGCGATCGCTTTTCTTATCCGCTCGTCGTGCTTCTCTACGCGTTTCTGCTAAGCAGCGCGGGCCATCTTTGCTTTCCCTCTCCGCGCGGGTACACACAGCTCGGCGAACGTGCTCGATCTCGTTCATTCACGGATACGGGGGTGCAACCGTGAAAGACGTGCACGCGTGTTTCAAAGACTGAAAGTGGGGGGCTCTTTGCGCCTCGGTAAAGAAGGGAAAAAAATTGCAAACATTTGCCTAGCCCGACGTTAAGTTCTCGCAGTTGGAATTTAGAGAAAAATAAACATAATATATAAAGCGAGGGAACAAGTTCGTTGCAAATACAATATATGTGACGGTGAAGTTTGCATCGTTGGAATGCAATGATTTTTTTTCTGCATGTTTAATTTCTTTATTTTTATCATTGTCCAAAGTTTTTTTTTTTTGCGTATGAGGTAATAAATCTCTAAAAGAATACGTTGAATCGTTTGAGTGACTTTCACTGTCGAAATCGGCGGAAAAGGTTGACCAATTAGAAAGAATCAATTTTCGTTGCATTTCGACAATGTAAATTCGAACGTGATAAATCTATATCGTTTTACGAATGCTATCGAGGTTCACGTAGCCTTTCGGAGACGGGGATATTGGCTTGATTTATTCGCGCCTAGATTTTTTTTATTACCCGCGCGCGCACGGAAAGACGGTTCTTTCTCCGTGGGTGCGCTCGCCCGTATACGGCCGAGGGCAACACGGGCACACGGTCGACCGAGAAAGAGAGAAAGAGCGAGAGGGAGAGCGCGGGCCGGGAGCTAGCGGAGACCGCTCCCCTTCGCGTACACTTTTTGCCGGATCGTCGAGCGCCTTTTCTGTACGATGGGCAAAGGATTCGAAAAATATCTCACCTTCTCCTAGCCTCGATAAGGTCTTCGGCGCAACAAGGAAACCTACAAAATGGATCACGCTCGCTTCCCCGTCCAGTTTCCCTTCTCGATTCTCGCGAAACCGTTTGCGGTTGAGAGTTGCGAAACGTGGCCGGACGAGATCGGGTTCTTTGCGTAGGCGTGATCCGTTCTCTCGCGAAACTCGTTCGCCGCGAGTCCATTATTATTATTATTATTGTCGAGAAACGATCGAAAGAGAGAGAGAGAGAGAGAGCCGTGGTTGCGCGTTGATCGAAGAGACAGAGACGAGGTGCACCGAACGGGCCGTGATTCCCCGCGCGAACCAGCCAAGGCCTTTGCGAGTCTTACTTGCTTCGTACGCGCGATACAGAGGGCAATTGGCGTGATCCTTTTTCTTATTTTTTTTATTTCACGGCAGCGCCCACTCGATTTCGTCCGAAATACTTGATGTATCGCGAATAGCACGGCCTTCTCTCTCTCTGTCTCGTGGTCCAACTGTTCTTATTCGATAGTTATCGATCAATTGTTGAAAGAGTGGCGGGGAGTACGGGCGCGGGGCTGCGAGAGCGGAATTTCTCTCGCGTACCTGGCTCCGCGGTCGACGAGAGCGTGGGTCCTCGTTGCTGCTGCTGCCGCCGCCGCCGGCGCCACGACCGCCGCACGGTTGCCGTCTGCTCGTGCCACGCCTGATGGCGGCCGGTCGCTCGTTGCCTCTACAAGCGACTGGCGAAAAACTCGATGCCAGGTGCGAGCGACAGCTGTGTCCCGGCACGAGGGACCACCACCCCTCTTACCATTCTTTCGTTCTCGTTGTGGCAAAATTTCTTTTCCATTTCGCAGAGGGATTACGGGACAAAAAAAGAAAAAAGGATCGGTGTAACGTACAGTCGAAATTTCGGGGATGCATCCGCAGCGGATCTCCATACTCAGGGCTTACTTTTATCATCGTTTCCCTCTTGATGCGTGTGCTCTCGAGAATTTTCTCACTCGCGATGAATACACGTCGATCGGGAGAGAGAGAGAGAGGGAGGGAGAAAGAAAAAGAAAGAAAACAAAGAGTCGGTACGGTAGATGCGTGGCTACCGGTTCGACCGGCGCTACCGAATGCGAAAGTTAATCGCGCGTGACTTTTGTCCCGTTCCTCGTGTCTCGGATCATCGTCGATAATTTGAAGGAATATTATTGAGAGTACCAGCCTTTCCAACGCTTGGAAGTAAAAAAGAAATGTTGAATCGTCTCGCATCTCGGCGAGAGACGTTTCAACGATCGATCGTGTCGCGCGGTGAATGTCCAGCGGATTTAGTACGTGTTCGCGTGCTTAACAAGACGAGGCAAAGTTGTGCGGCAAAAGTAAGGGGAAGGCGGGGTGGGGGGTTAGACCGGTGGAGAGCAGATGGTAAAATAGCCGCTCGGGCACGTGCTTACGCGCGTATATGCCCAAAGAGATCATTCGGAGTTGTAAAGAGCTGTTTGCCGAAAATAGCAACGAGACAAGACACACAGCATTGAGTGTATGTCGGGCGGCCACCGCACTTTTCACCGACGCGAAGAGATACGATCGGTGCCGCCGCCGCCGCCGCCGGTACACCATCGTACCCGGGCTTCAACATCAAAATCATCGCCGGTACACCATCGTACATCGGGCTTATATCGATAGCGTTCAAGTTTGCATTGTTGAAATGCGATGAAACTTATTTTTTCCAATTTATGTTACGATATTGATGTTTTCATCGTTGGGATCGGGCGAAATTTTTTATTCGCCCATTTAGGGCTACAAAAATTACTGAAACATTTTCTCATTAGGGTTCCGTAACCTAAACTTGAAAAAAAAAAAAAGAATTGATTTGCAATGCAAAAATGAATAAATTTCCGTTGTATTGCAACGACGCAAACGTCAACACCATTTAATGCGTTGTCCAACAAGGATCCTGAAAAACATTTGAATGATTTTTGCAGCCTGAGTCCGCAAAAAGCGTATTGATTGGCACATTCAAAAAATTAATTTTCGTTGCATTCCACCGATGCACCCCCCCCGCCGATTTTTTCTTTATACTTGGATGGAAAAAATAATAAAAATATTCAACGCGATAAATGACTACGTGTATGGCGAATGACGCGTTCCGAGGCTGTAGAGTAGCAGTAGTAGCGTAATCTTTTGGGAAAAGTCTCGGAGGGTCATCAAAGCTGCTGCGAAAACTCGGGTCTCTCGCGGTTATTCAAGAACGAGACTCGCCTTTATTCGCGCTTACGAGACTGGATCGTATTCGTACAGTTTCATTTTGTTCACTTACCTTTTTATTTTTGTCGCGTACTCGTCGTTGCGAGAGAAGCCCGCACGTCGTGTCGCGGATGAGAGCGCGAGTCTCGCGAATGCCCCCCCCCCCCCCCCTCACCCGCCGGCCGATCGTCGATGAAAGCGCTCACTGCGACCGACTCTGGTCCTACGAACGACCCTTTTACGTTCGATATCCGCGCTCGGATTCCGTCATCGCGCCCAATATATGCGCACACGCGCGCCCACACACACACACACGCACACGCACACCTCAATAGCCATGCCTTTCTTTCTCGATCGATCAAATTGTCAAAGCAATGCAACGACTCTCGTGAGGGTAAAAAAAACTCTCGTAAAAAAGAAAACCGCGAGCGAAGAGGTTGGAGGAAGACTGGAACAGCGGATAAGCGGAAAGGTGTGATGTACGTCGAGTAAAAAGTCCAAGTGCAACTTTTCCGCCACTTTCCTTGAAATTTCGCTCGCGTTCTTCGCCAACCCCCCCCCCCCCCCCCCCTCTCCCGGCCCACCTTTGAGTCTGGTCAGTTTTCCGACTGCACCGAAAACGACACTCGTTTGTTATGAAACGGCACGTGTTACCGTAAAACGGGCTTACTTTGACATCGAGGGTAACTTTGACAGTTGTTGGGGCTACTTTAACAGGGCGCAAATATACGGTATAATGTGTACGTAGCGAGCCCGCGTGACCTTCTGTGGCGGGCGGCGAGTGTGCGGAACAAACTTGAACAACAATTTGTTGTTCAAGTTTATTACAATGTTGCTAAAGTCGATTGTAATGTTGCTCAGGTTGATTTTGATCCCAATGATAATTTCAACTCTGATTAAATACCTATAATAGACTTCTAGGTACTTGATATCTTTATATAAATATATCCTTAAGGGAGGACACCACTGTAACTGCCCATTTTCGACCGGCTTGCTTGGAATTTTTTTTAATGAAAGGAATAAAATACCAGGTTAAAAGGACTTTTAGGTTTCATTAAGTATACATTGAAGTGTGTAAAAAAGGTTTTGTCGAGAGAATAACTATTAGAATAATACAAAAAAAAAAAAAATAGAAACGTGTTTGAAAAAAGGCTCGTTTTTTCGACCGTAATTTTCATACCAAAAGTGATATATTTTGTTTACAATTTTTAATTAGTCGACAAACGCACTCGTACTTGACTGTTAAAGCAATCTACAAAGCTACAGTTAAAATTTCAAGTCGATTGGACGAAAATTGTTCGAGTTCTGCCGCATGCCCATTTAAAAAACATGGTTTTGCGAAATCCTTTTTTTTTTAATTTTGAACATAGGTCGTGTAAATTTTTATTTTTAAAAATGTACACGACGCAAGTTCAATGTATGTTTAACAGCATACCGTTTTTTTCCAAATTCGAAATAAATAATCCAGCGGACAAAAAAACAAAAGTATAAACGACCTTTTTTCGGCCTTTTTTCGGCCTGTTACAGTGGTGTGCTCCCATAATGACATTTTGATTGCAAAAAAACCGTTATTTTTCATTTAAATCCATGTATAATTCATAAAATATTATTTTTTTTAAATCAAAATTACATCAAAGCAACCCTTAATCTTTGACTCAAGTTACATTAAATTCAAGGCCCTGTCAAAAAAACCCAGTGTGTGTGTGTGTGTGTGTGTGCGTGTTTGACTTATGCATTCGATAACCAAAGGACACATTGTTCTATTTAAGCAAAACGTGGAATTTAGAATGTTGAAAAAAAGTGACGTACAAAAAACTTGCAAAATCTGTTCAAAGTAACCCCGTTTTATCGTACACGTATTATCCGGCGCGCACCGCGTTCCTCGAAAATTCATTCCCCGAGTCTATACTTGGCAATTCCAAAGATGCCCAAGATTCGAATAATTTGCGGCTCATAAGAGTACCGCAAATGGAGGTATACTTGCGTGGGTGGATTTTTGCCTGAAATTTCCCGAAGGTGCGTCGTCAGTCTGTTTGTTACGCGCTCGTACTGTTTGATACTAGCGGATGACGACGTTGTTTCGAAACTCGCTGTTTTAAACGCGATTCTCGCATTAGAAATCTTTGTTCGCTCAGAGGCGAATGGAGGACGTAAACCTTTGCCGGGAAACAAAGGACTCGGTGTCCTCCTCCTTCTCCTCCTCCTCCTCGTCCTCCTCCTCGTCCTCCTCCTGCTCCTCTTCCCCCGCGTATATTGGACTGTCAAACACGGTGCATTATCGACACGAGCGTGCGCGACGAGAGAGAGAGAGAGAGAGAGAGAGAGAGAGAGAGAGAGAGAGAGAGAGAGAGAGAGAGAGACTATCACTGCGCCTCGTGCCGTCGCTCCGTCGAGATAAGGAAAATTAGCGAGAGCGGCGACATCGCGCGAGCGTCTGCGATAACACTCCCGTCCCCCCGGCTGTTCGATTACTCCCTGTGCAGAAATTTGTCGGGCAGTCCCCAGATCCTACAACATCCCTATAGGCATTCGATACAGACACCGCACCCAGTTTTGAGCTATCAAAAAAAGCGCCAACAGTTTTTAGGATCCTCATTTCGTGATTGACAACGCAAATTTACAAAATACGATCTCGTCGATAATAATTCAAGAAGAGGGAATTGAAAAGAACTTTCGTTGCGTACGATGGATGCAAACTTCAACCCGCCCATGCACGTCCGCGTTGTGGTGTAATGACGTTGGAGTTTACATCGTTCGAATGCAAATGTGTATAATTCTTTTCTTTCTGTTTTTAACGTCAACTTGAACATTATACATTGGTATCCAAGTGGATTACGCGCTATTTCCCGCTTGACGCCGAA
Source organism: Ophion obscuratus (assembly GCA_964007375.1). NCBI lineage: Eukaryota > Metazoa > Arthropoda > Insecta > Hymenoptera > Ichneumonidae > Ophion > Ophion obscuratus. Next base: position 38,810,387 of record OZ023322.1, on the reverse strand, counting down.
TGAGAATTTTTCATTTGAAATTCCCAATCGGAACTGGTTGGATCTACAAAAACATAAATATCCCTTCGTGATATGTCGTGGAAAAGTTTGTGGCGAGTCCCGAGATGCACCCACTATAGAGATAGGAACACCGCACGTAAGATGAACGCACTATAGAGATGAACGCCGTTTTGAAAATTCTTACCACTTTCCAATCGAAAAGACAGTGAAAAATGACGAGAAAAAACAAACTCGCCCTATTGAAACACAACCTGCTGCTGCTGCTGCTGCTGCTCCAGCAGCAGCACGCTTCTTGAGCGTGTACGTGTGTCGCAACATTATGTCAAGGTGCAGTAGAACAAATAACAAATTATAATAACAGTGAATGATTTTCAGTGATGCGATTGAAATGAATGTTTGAGATATATGGTTTTTTGAACAATTTATAATACTTTTATTGAGATCGCCTCATTTAGCATATCTCGATCTATTTTGGTGAGAAAGTCGACCTGTTCAGAATGCTCGATGGGATCCACGAAGCGAATCGTATCGGATTCTGTTCGATAATGTGGCAATCCTTTAGAATTCACAAATTCAACTCCAATGGGGAATCCTGATCGGAGCCCAACGTACGTGCGTGACGTTTCACGGTATATAGGGATGCACAATGCGATTACCCATTAAATTCTTATGAGAAAGTGGTAGCAAGTATGGGAATCCAGGTGGATTCCTACGGCCATTTCTGCACCGGTCTCGGAGAAAGAGCAGAGTCTGCTCTTCGCGAGATATATTCATACGACATATCGCACAAAAACGCGAAAGAATTTAAAAAAAAACGTCAACTGTATGAATTATTTATCGCGATACAAGAGAGGAGGGGGGGGGGGGGTGTCACTCGCCGAGGATATTTTTGTTCGTCACGGAGGCGACCAAAATCGTAACCGCACCTTCAAGTTTGCATCGTTGGAATACAACAATTTTCTTTTCTTCTCATTTTCCATTCCTTCTTTTTCAGCGTTATCCAAAGGCTTTCTGCGAATTGAGGTTATATATCTCCAATAAGAATACGTCAAAACGTTTGAGTGGTTTTCCAGACTAATTCGGCAAAAAAGATAGAGCAATTAAAAAGAATTATTTTCGTTGCATTCGAAGGATGCAGCAAGTTAAAGGTAATGAATCGTATGCTTTTCAATATTTGTATTATACCCGATGTACACGTATCGACGAGGATGCGAAGCGCGTCTGTTAGGGTCCGAGGTTGCGCGTCCTGTTCTCGTCCTCGCCAATCTGCTCCGTCACGTTACCCCGAGCGTCGAGCATCGATTCCTTTCGCATGAGTCTGTAACGATTGTCCAAGTGAATCGCGGGCTCCCACTCGCGCGTCTTCTTAAACTAGAACAGAGAATCAGGGGGCGGAAATGGATTAGTGCGAAAGAAAAAGAAATAAATACAATTGTAGGCCCCCCATTCACATCGGGGTAGTAAATAGGGGCTAATCGTCGTATTGCAATTTATATTTTTTCTTCCCCTTCTTCGTACGAGGCTATTTTTTCGACTCCTTTAGCCTACAAAACTGACTGAAACATTTTTCAAGACCCTCACAAGGCTCCCATAACCTAAACACCCAAGAAAAAGTGCATTTAAATAGTAATGAAAATAAATAAACGAGGGAAAATATTTGTTGCGTTAAAACACGATGGCAAAATTGGAATTGGTACCGCGTTCGGGGAGACGTATGAAATATTTGGCGAGAACCGCGCCCCGCAGCGCCGTGTCTATCGTCGTTGGCAGGGACGACGCGCTCTCTTTTTGTCCGCGCGAAAGGAAACAAATGTGCAAGTAAGCTGATCGCGCGGGCTCGGGCAGCTCAACTTTTCGTTTCGGCAAGGAGGGAGCAGCAGCCCGCGGTTGCTTACTTGCGCGAATACGAGCTTCAAAGTTCCGGATATACCGTGTCGCGAGACGCGGGGGGGGGGGGGGGGGGCGCAACTCGAACCGGGACGCAGCGAGCTACGATTTCTCGGGCACATGAGCAAGATAGGCGAGACGGCGCTCCGACCGAACGAACGAATCTTGATTTATTCCTGCGGGGGGAACAGCCGAGAAACGCGCACGCGTCTAATCTTTCCTTTCTACATTATTAGTCGAATTACGGCTTGATCCGCGACATTGCGATATAATCGTTGTACCGTGCGCGCAGCAACAAATTCTGTGGGAATAGAAAAGAAGGCTATTTGCGGAAAGACGAGCAGCAGCAGCAACTCGGAGAGTCGTGTGTCTTGTTACGAGGGATTCGCAAGGCGGAAGACGCGCTCGCTCGCGATCCTGTAACAACAGGCTTCTTCATCCTCGAGGCTCCTCCACTATCTCGTGGCCGATAATCTCTTATACTTTTGTCGTTTTCCGCAAACCTCCAAATGATTTTTCTCAACTCTGCGTACGTTTCGCTATATTTTCGCGGATAGAAAATGTACTCTCTCCGGTAAAGGCTTTCCGTACATACGCGCGGCGGCGGCGGCGGCGGCGGCGGCGGCGGCGGCGTCGACGATCCTACTCTCGTCGTCTTTCAGAGATATCTTCGCGCGGAGCAACAGGTGAATTTTCTTATTACCCGCCTTTCCCGATCGTTCGACGTTGGGCGAATGTTTGCGTACGTGATCTTGAAACCTTATCGGTCCCAACGGTGTAAGTCCCCCCCTCCCCTCACCCCTCGTTCGATAAAGCTTAATTCGAATGTACAATGTGAATAGAGGCAGGGTGCTGTCGATTTTGTCGCTGGTAGTGATCTGACAGAAAAATTCTATTGATATTAACTTGATGCGTCTATTTGATTTTTTGTTTTAATCAACTAGATTTTTCGCGAAATCGAATTTTTCTTATTGCATTCTAGTATTAGAATTATTTATTTTCGATACATTTATTTATTCAAATGAAGATTGTCTAATAAGTGGACATTTGTTTTATTTCTAATGAATCTGTGATTCAGTTTCATCCGTTCAAAAAACAATTTTGTTGAGTCATTGAAATGTATGTTTTTTTGCTTTTAATTTAAATTAAATAGAATTTTCGCAGAGTCAAACATTTTTCTATTTGATTGAATTAATGATTTGTCCATATTGCAACATAGATCGATGGTCAGGGGAAAAAAGGCATTTTATGGTAAATAGAACTAAGATTTATTTAGGTTATGTTTGAAAAACTATTGCATGATATTTTCATAAAACTCTAATTATCACAGTGATATTAACTGATATAGTTAATGTGATACAACAAATAATTATAGGAGTTGATTTGATCTCTTGTGCGATTTCTGGGACTCAAAGATGCTACAGACACTCGGTAGCGTAGGGGCAGCGTGCGTAGCTATAGGTAGGTGGGGGTAGGTTCCACTCCGTATGTAGGCGAAATATTTCCTTCGATTAAAATCATCTCAGAAGGCCAGGGGATTACGAATTATGATACAAAGTCATTGTGGTAGGACTCTAAATTGAGTATTTCATTTTATTTTGGATTTATGAAATATTCTATACACTATACATACACTTGGATTTGCAGTGCATGCCGTAAGCAAATAAAGATTTATGCGAAATGAATATTGAATTTATGATTATTTAATTTGAATATATATTTCATATTTAATAAGACTAGCTGAAACAAATATATATATATGAAACAAATTGAATTGTCGTAGATTGCCCGTGAGAGGACGAGGAAATACCTATTCCATTTAAATACATGCTATCTCAATGAAATATGATCTTTTTGCAGTGTCAACTCAAATTGATTCTTGCGTTTCCGCTGCCGGTTGCTTAACGAATCCATCCGTACTTCGCGGACACATTTCTCCCGTACAGGGCTTTGAAGATATACGTTCCCGTGCAATCCCAATCAATGTCTTATGGATATTATTCGTGCAAAACAATTCCACTGTGCCAACTGGTAAATTCGTTTGCCTATGAAGCACGGAAAATCATTTCGCTTTGCCGACGTTGAAGATAGCGGACGTGGTATAGCCGCCGCCGCCGCCGCCGCCGCCGCCGCCGCCGCCGCAATGGCTGATGGCTTGAATAAAAAATATATACTCGTCGTATTATGAACAATTGCTTGAATACATTTTGCCCAGGTTACGGCCTTTCCGGATTTTCGAAAACATGTATGGAAGAAATAACTTTTGGCATTTTTTATTTCGTCAATTTCGCCAGGGCGGCGTATTCAAGCTATGAAGATATCACACTAACATTTTTTAACATCCTTATTTAGCGATCTATGACAAATCTGCAAAAGCCTATTTATGATAATAATGGAAATGAGGAAGTAAAAAGAATTTTCGTTTCCCCTCCATCGATGCAAACTTTTTCAACCTTATTACGAAAAGAGGGAATCGCGCACACGTGAAAAAAGAAGAAAAAAAACCTCAGTTGAATGGAATTTTCCATCGCCGGTGCGTAGGAGCGCTGAGCATGACGCCTCAACGTTTTAAACTTTTTATCTCGTGAAATGTTGATTTACGGGAATAAAAATGTTGAAGAAAAACGGTTGATTATTGTATTTCGAACAACGTTCGTACCAACTATTTTTACGAGTTAACCCACTGTTGAACAGAAATCGACAAAGAAATTTGCATGAAATTTTGTTTCAACAACAACTTACTAAATATGAATAATCGTTTAGAACAAAAGTTTCGAACAAAGAGTATGCGTTATATTATTGCAAACATTAATGTTTTGAATATTTTTTTCCATAGAACGCATAGTTTTGTGAAATATTCTCGAAAATAGTGAAAATTCGAAAAGAGAAGATGACGGCGGCGGAGTTATTTTTTATACACCCCTGACATCCCAACAATCTGGATTTTAAGTTCTCAATGGATCTTCAAAATGACTGAATAAAAAAAAACAAAACAACCTGGAATGTGCGAATCCTGTTTGTAATCCACCATTTTTGTTTACTTTTACTCAAGTATTTCTCGCGGCGGGAGGGGGAAACAGGTTGACGCGCGGGAATGACATTGGCAACGTTCGGATCCTTTATTCGAGAGATTCCGAGAGAGTGCCGAGCGAGCGTCAAGATATCGGATATATATCCTTTCGCGTTTCCTCATTCACGGCTTGGAAATTCGATTTTTGTCTCGACGACGATTCACCGCGTTCCTTTCGACCACGTGCACTCGCGAAAAAAACTAATCTATACGGTATAAACATTCCTTCGGTTGGACTTTTGTCGTTTCCTCAAAGATTCGGCTCCTTTTTTCGCATGCTATATTTTCTACGTAACAAATTCGAGCCAGGTAAAGCAGCAACAGCAGCAGCAGCAGCTTCGTTTCGCTTGTCCCGTCATAGGAAAAAGCATCTTGCGGTCTTACGAAATTGTCCTGCGGTGCATGCGGGAGAGTTAGAAATGCCAGATGAGAGATGGAGTGACGGAGACGAAAAAGGCATGCCCGAGAAGAGAGAGAGAGAGAGAGAGAGAGAGAGAGAGAGTCCCTTTACCGCCTGCTGTACCGAGGTGAACCACCCTCCCGTAGCGCGAGATCAAACGGCGGGGCGCTCGGCTTTTCCAACGAGCTCGAGATTAGCTCGCTATTCCTTTTTCCGCTGGGCGGCGGCAGCCGCTGCACCAAACGCGCCGTATATATACAGACAGCGCGCGCGCGCGCGGATAAACTCGCCTACCCGGTGTTTTCAATTTTCTCGTCTGTTCCTCTTTCCAGCACTCGGCTTCTCCAGCCCGCGCACGCTCTCCCGTTCTCATTTCTTTTCTCGCGACCTCTTCTCGCATTTCGTCTCTCTTCATTTTTGGAAATAGAGAAGAAAAAAAGACGACACGATCGCGCGTGCGTCCTCCAAAGAGATATGAAATAAAAATGTGGAGCGAACCAAAAGGACAATGTCGTTCGTTTTGTAAAAATCGCGGACTTTATTGTTTTCCCCCACTTCGCGATGTTTTTTATTTTCATTTCGGCTCGATCGTTTATTTTTCGCGAAAAGGGGAGAAAAAAATGTACACACCTCTTCGCGGGTTCACCGAGTCGTTGCTTTTCTAATTAAAACTGCTATTCGGAAAAAAAGCAGGCTGCACAGCGGGGTCAACTGCGTTCGTAATTATCATTCCGTACGCTTTCAATAATGTATACATTCAATTTCGCAAACGCGCCACCTACCATTATACCACAACCATTTGATAATGAAATATAAGGAAAAAAGAAAAAGGAATGTGCGCAGCGCACGCGCCTCCGACCCTTCAAATTCGGAGAGAGCGAGCGCAATTCGGAAGAATCGGAAAAAGTAGGACGGAACGTTCGCCGCGGTGATGGCAACACACCGAGCCGCCGTTCAAGGGGGAGAGGGTTACCTTTCAATCGAATTATCTTATTACACTGAAGCCGAGCTGTACAAACGCGCGAGGCCGGGGAAACCTCTGAAGATGCGAGCCGATTATCCGTACGAGCGGGTCTTCCTCGAGACTCGCGATCGCCCGTTTCGCGTAATCCTCGTATCGTCGGTTTCCGTTTTTTTTTTCTTCAGAGGTTTCCTCCAAGCGGGGGGGGGGGGGGGGCGGGAGTTACTATTTCAAGCGCACATTTACGGGACTGAGAGCGGAAGAGCGAGAGAGAGAGAAAGGATGTTCCTACAAATGGAGGTGAACAAGAGGCGAGGAGGTACTCTCCTCGTAACGATATCGATGTCCTCCGCGGGCAAGTTTTTTTCTTTCTATCTATGAAGAAACAGTCCCCGACTTGGCAGGCGCAGTGTGAAAAGATACGACGTAAAAAAAGAGCAAACGAGGAATAAAAGAGAGAGAGAGAGAGAGCGCGAAGGGACGCGCTACAAGTAAAAAAGACGCGACTCTCGGAATTCTCCGCGTCGCGTCCTCGGTGCAGTCCGGGTATTGATCCAGGGAAGAACGATTTTTAAGACGAGGTTCTCACCGAGCGTCACAGGTGGCGGTACCAGCGCTGACTGGGAAGCTTTGCAACCGCGCGCGCGTGCACGTTATTCGTGGCCGTGTTCCGCGCCTACACCTAATTTTCCCAACGTTCGTCATTTGTTGTTGTTTTTTCTTCCGTCGAACAAACCTCGCGTCGCTATTTCCAAACACATTTCACTCCACATTTCCCGTTTGCATTGGTAAAATTGGAGCAACGTCGCGGCCCGTTTATCAGCGGGGTAGTCGTGATTATACTCCTGCTGCAAACGAGACAACACACCCCTCGTGTATTGTGTTTCTTGTACATGTTGTGCGCGCATGGTCGCCGAGGGCACGGGGGCGATACGACTCTGTCGGCGTTTAGAAGGTATACGCGCGTCATCGTGTCGCGCGCGGTATATGAACCGCCGAGTGAGCGGCGAGGCGTTCGTAACTGAAAACCATTTTCAAAAGACTTTTCTCTTTGCCTTGTTCGTTGCAGCTTACAAGCTTGCTAACTATTTAATTCGTACAGAATATTCGACGGAAATCAAATTAATACACTTTGATTTCTTGCGAATATAGCGGTAAGTAATAAATAGTTGATCCGAGGATCATTGATCTTTCGCGTTCTCCCCTGTCGTCTCAAAAGCTGGATTGGAATACAACATCGAGGGTCATTGACCGGGATGCGAGTATTTCGACGAACAAAGGGTGAGAGAAAAAGAGGTTGGGGGGGGGGGGGGGGGGGGCTACCGGAGTGGAAGTAGGACGGAAAGAAATCCCCGGTGAGGGTAGCTTCGAATCGAGTCGCACAAGACACGTGACTCGCCAGTTTTTCTGGCTTCCCTGGCTACCGCTCCAGCAGCAGCAGCAGCAGCAGCAGTAGATAGCGACGACGCGTACCTACCTATATCGAGAGCTTCGCGACAAATATCGCCCAAAATCATAATCTCTTGGAAATAAATGGTGTTTGTTCGAGTCTTGAACTCTACGTCGAACGGAGGCGGGCGGGCGGGTGGGCGACCGCGAGAGGGATTTTTTTTTCATCGGATCGAGTCGTACCCATTAACGGGGTTTGTGACGAAAGACTCGGTCGGTCGGTCGGTAAGTGGGAAATCGACGGATAAGAGGGAAGAGCCCGCCCTGCGCATCTTATCCGACGATCCCATGTTTTACCGACCCACTCGAATATCATAATTCGCCATGTAACTCGATTTTTGTCAAGATATCGAAAAATGTCGATTCGTTAGAAATGTCATCTCTCCTCTCGTTTTTCTTACTTTGGTGTCCGCGCCTTGGATTTTCATGGAACATGAAAAGCTATTCGATACGTTTTTTTGTTTCGTTCATCGGGGGAAAAACGCTTTTAAAAGGTGAAGCGTATCGAGAGCATCTTCAGAGAGTTTGGCCCGCAAGTTATCAACCGATTTCAAAGAAACGACAATGCTTCTAATGCGATACGTTCGGACATGCGTTATGGTTACGTTGAAAAAAAAATCAGCATTAAGGGATGAACCACCTCTTTATTTTTCCTTCTCTCACCCTATATTTGAAGAGGTGACAAAACTATATAATTATAATTAAAAACAAGCCGAAGAGGGTTATACATTTTGGACCATTTTAAATTCATAATTGAGGCTTTTCGGGCGAATGAATCGGCGTTAAGAGGGAATGATACCTCATCGCGGTCGGTATGGTAGAACAGTTATAGATTCCCAAAAATCTCGAAAACGGCTCTTCAGATCCCGTCGAAACTTTGCCAAACGACGTCAAATAGATAGACGAACAGCTGGCTTCCCCTCAAATTTTCTGAATTTGAGAAAAAAAATGTAGATTGGTTTATCATAAGCCAATCTAGTTTTTTTTTTCTCAAATTCAGAAAATTTGAGGGAAAGACAGCTGTTCGTCTATCTATTTGACGTCGTTTGGCAAAGTTTCGACAGGATCTGAAGAGCCGTTTTCGAGATTTTTGGGAATCTATAATTGTTCTACCATACCGACCGCGATCAGGTATCATTCCCTCTTAAGAGAGGGTGAAAATACTTGAATATAAACTCGGATCATATTGCAATCGATTAAAATCCATCAATAGACTTATGGATCATCTCTCAGTGGCCTATCCGTTGGGAATTTGCCGCCGATTGCGAGTATCACCGAGTTTTTGTCGAAATGACAAAATAAAGCCGGGTAGACGCGAAAAACCTGTTATCCTACACATTTGACTATTTATAATAGAAATTGAAGGCTTCGGGGGAAATAAATGGAGTACGTTTGTACTCAGGGGGTAAAAATACGAATCGATAAGGACTTGTGTAGAAAAAAGCGATTAAAAATTCGAAAAACTTTGGCATGTTGGTGAAAAGAAAGTTTCTTCAATAAATCGGCGCGATCCTTTCTTTTCTGTTTCGATTTGGAATTCTACTCGGTGCTAATTTTCTTCGCTGTCGGCGGCGGCGGCGGCGGCGGCGGCGGTGGTTTCTCTATAAAATGCCGTTCCCCGTTCATTTATATCCGTTGATTTTGCGTTTTTCGGCAGAATTTCAAAGTCGGATCATCGATTGTTGCCAATTTTTCTGCAAACGTACGCCTTTGCCTCGTTTTTTGTCATTTTTCCTGTTCATCGCTATTCTTCAAGGCTGTCAAAATCCCTTTGGATCCCCACTTAAATGAATCCGTCGCTCAAAAAATTCCGGCAAAGTGGCCAAAAGAGTTTTACAATAATAATAATGTATCGACTTTTAAACTACTTTAAGGGTCTATCTAATGGATTTTTTTTTGCCGAGTACGAATACGTCCGAGTTTTTGCCGAAAGCTCAAATCTTAGCCGGTAAACGCAACAAACGCGTCCTAATTATACACATTATTCCGCTGCGACGATTTCGCACGGAAATAAAGTGTGGCGGGCGAATCAAATGGCGAATTCGTATGGCGCTGACGTTTGCAACGTTTGAATGCAATGAAAATTCTTGCATATTTTCCTATTTCGTAATTTTATTTACCATCTAAACTTGTTTTTTTTTCTTTCCTCATTTAAGTTGTGGATCCCTAAAAAAATATGTCATTTCGTTGCATCCCAACGATGCAAACTTCAATGCCATGAATTCGTGCTCAAGGGGTTGAAAATACGTCGAATCGTCGAATCTTTGATTCGAAGGCTTTTTCCCCGTCGGAATTTGGGTTTGTTCATCTCGTGATTCTCTTCGTTGTCGTTTTTTCTAAAAAATACCGTTTGATTTATTGGGCTTGGCTCATTTTTCAATTTTTAGCAGTGTCGAACCCGCCGCCCCTTGCCCCATTTCTTTTCTTTATTTTTTGACAAGCGAGCGTGTTGTTTGTCACGAATGATATTGGAAAAAGCCCGGCGGCGTCGCGTTGTGTTTTTTCGACTAACATGATATTTTCAATATTCGCTTTGTATTGTACGATTATACACCATTTTCATTGTGCTCACGTAGTAGTTGCTTCTTCCTTTCTAATCAAGTAAAGGAGTCTTCTCTCACTTTAGACGCTAAAAGAAAAGCTATTTTCATGATTTTTTTCGATAGGCATATGTTTAATATAGATCTCGATATAAAAGTTGTGACACTTAATAATTACACTTTCGAAAAACTTTTAAAAATTTGTTTTTTTTTTTAATTCATTTCAGTGACTATTTAGACGAAAATGGTAGTTAAAAAAATGTCCTAAAAAAATTGTAGATCTGCGCTGTTGATGAAATCTCAGAGATGGATCGTCCGAAACAAACAAAATCAAACGGTTTGAGATTCAGTGTGTTAATGGCTATAGCGCATATCGTACGATTTTGTATGCATGCAAAAATAACAAAATGGTGGACATTTTTCGGGGAAAAAAAACAAGAGAAACGTGTTTATTTCACTGTTTTTGGCAAAAAAAAACGTAAATATGAAGAAAAAAAATTAATCCTTGATATGAGCTAGAGCTATCGTTGTAAAGAATATGTGGTTAAAATTTCATAAGGATCGGTTCGGTAGTTTCGAGAACATTTTATCAACAGGCCGTCGCGAAAAACGTTGTTTCGAGCAAAAAAACACGTTGAAAACTTTGTTTGGGTTATATAAATACATACATTTAAAAAAAAATGTATCTCGAAAGTGTATTTATTAAGTGTAACAACTTTTATATCAATATCTATACTATAAAGCTATCCAAAAAAATCATGAAAATAGCGTCTTTTTTAGCGACTAAAGTGAGAGAAGACCTCTTAAATCATGCAAAAGATTTTCCACACATCTTTGTGCGACGTAATTTGTTTTTCATTTTTCTAAGGAAATAAAAGAGACTTGAAAATGAGACGGTTGATCGCGCGGGGTGCACTATAATGAAAAGTCGATGCAGGTTTGAGAGGAAACTAGCGATTCGGTCCTGGTGTAAGGGCCGGTGGAGGGGTGGGGGGAGGGGGGGGGGGGCGTATCTTTAGCCAAAAGTAGTTTCGTATCGAATTTAGCGTTGTCGTCACGTGTTATGCGCCTATAGTTGTTGGACGTGTAGTGTATGTGTGTGTGGGTGTGGGTGTGGGTGTGTGTTGACGGTGTAGATTACCCGGCATTGGCCGATTGAATCGAGTAAATATTTGTGTAGAGTGTACAAATGTGGGAATCGGATTGGCGAGCCTGCGGATCCCCCGCCACTAAGTCTTTTTCATTCGTTGCAACATTGTCGCGCTTCCTTTTCTCTATCGCGGCATTGCGTGTCAAACATTTTTCTTGCTACCAAAATTTCAACAAAATTCTAGTGAGCGTTTTTTTTCTTCTTTCTTTCTCAAACCGTTGCAACATACCCCTCCGTCACGGGATCTCCTCGACTCTATTTCTATTATCCAAAGGAACTGAATAGTAACGAGGGGAACGCCTTGGGAACGCGGTTGGGGTGGAATCGATCGAATGGAATGCTTCGTACACCGTTCAATTAAATCTTGCTACTAATTATTTTGAGAGCACCGTAGATAGATAGCCCCCCGATCGTCGTCGTTATCGGAGAGTAGACGTTTGTTTGAGTATTCGATCGGGGTACATGTGAGAGAATCAGTCGGGGGAGAATTAACCGAGTTACCTTGATTTTCCAGGAAACGGGACGATAAATCGTTGAGAATGGTTCGCGCGCAAACCACTCAGTGTCATAATCGATAACGCGACGAGACTGCTGCTACTTACGAGTCGTGAGGCAAAGACTGCCGAATACGTCCACGCAGGAGTTAATAACGAGTCCAAAATACTCGTCTACCAAACAAAGAAAACATGATACATTTGCTTTTTTTTTTGCTCTCTGAAAGTTGAAAGATAAAAATTCGTCTCGAAAGAAATGCGTGATTTAGAGAGCGGTTAATGTGTTTTGCGTCGTAACACTTGGCGACTCTTTCGTGCATTCCCTCTCCCTCACCCCCCCCTCTCTCTCTCTCTCTCTCTTTCTCTCTATCTCTCAGACATTCAAACAATTGGTACTTTTCCTTAAAAATAAATTTAAAAAAACACTACGATGTAAGAAATAAAAGGTGAAATTTTATGACCAGCGCAAGCCGTACTGCACAAATATTTATAATTCCCGCGAGGTATCCTATTTTGTTATTCCTGATCCCCCCTCCAGCCCTTGACACCTGCGCGCGCTACTCTCGCTCCACTTGCGTCTTTTATTTGTCCACCTGATTTTCCCTCCCCGCCCGTACTTAAATGCCCGCGCCGTCGGTCGTTGTCACTCGCCGCCCCCCCCCCCCCCCCCCCCCCCCTCTCTGCCTCTCTTGTGACGCGCGGCACCCGGGGATCATCGGATGTACTCGAACGTCAGCGGGGCTTTTTCCAGAGGTGTACATTCTCTCGGTTGCTCATTCGTGATAGTCGAGCGAGCAACAGGGCCATCACCCCTCAACTTAATCTCTGTATTCTTCGCGTCTCTCTATTTTCTTCTTCTTATTCATTCGCCTCTCAATTTGGAGCTCTCGTTGTCCCTAATCGTTTCCCCTCGAGACGAGAGAGGGAGAGGAAGAGAGAGAGAGAGAGAGAGAGAGAGAGAGAGAGAGAGAGAGAGAGAGTCGTAAAATACTCTCTCGAAACAAATGCTCTAGAAGTAAAAGGAGTCGAATGGAAATTTGTGACGGAGAAGCGAGTGAGCAGCAGCGGCAGCAGCAGCAGCGATACCGTCGAACTGGCTCTTGACCATCGTTTTCATCGTTTGAATGCAACAAAAATTAATTCTCTCTAATAAGTCAATTTTTTTGTCCAATTAGGTTATAAAAATCGCTCAAATGTTGGTGCGCATTCTCATATTTCATTACTTATGAGTACAATTTACAAAAAAGTCTTTGAATAATGGTCAAAATAAAGAAATAAAAAATATCGTTGCATTCCAACGATGCAAACTAAAATGTCGGTCGACGAGCGTCGAAAAAAACGAATCCTTTTGTATTGATTAGCTCGGACCATTTTGTGACGATTGGTCAATTTTCCGAACTGTTAATAATTGCTCGGCCCTTAATCGAAAACCTTGGGCCGATAGTTCGATCACTCGTTGGCACCCGAGCGCTTCCGGATGCAGCGCTGGCCACAAAAAACAACAAAATACGTAATATTGATCCAGGCGAGCTGCTGCTGCTGCTGCTGCTGCTGCTGCGGAGAGTTACATCGTGGCATATATCGGTATACAGTGGAATAGTCGTTTCGTCGTCGTTGTCTCTCTCTCTCTCTCTCTCTCTCTCTCTCTCTCTCTCTCTCTCCCCCCTCTCTCTCTCTCTTTCTCTCTCTCTCTCTCGGCCCGATTATCGATTAGATTGCCGAGGTTGGCAGGAACCGGGTGGTGAGCCTTGAGCGCGCGTACCGTATATACCGCGAAATGGAACGGGCGGCAAAGTGCCGCGGTGGGTTCCGAATCGCTCGGGCGTTTCGAATCAAGCCGCTAGCGTCGCCTCGACCCCCGGCGCGGCTGGCGCGCTCGCATTGTCTCGCTACTCTCTCGCATGGTTTGCTCTTTGCTCACCGTTGGTCTAGCACGGAGGAGATGGCGTACAAGAGGCACCCACTACCCGCGAATATTTGTTGGAGCGATGAAATGCACGTGTAGCCCACTGCGGACATATTATTTTGGCGCGCGAGCGATCGCCAAGGAATGTCTCTCTCTCTCTCTCTCTCTCTCTCTCTCTCTCTCTCTCTCTCTCTCTCTCTCTCTCTCTCTTTCTCGTGATAAAGCGATTATGGGCACTGGCAAACGTCTTGACGATTCTGTTAAAATCATCTTTTGCTTGTTGGTATTTTCTTTTGGAATCCGCGGCAGGCGGAGCGTGGGCGGAAACAGAGGGCTTGACGAGCCCGAAGAGCCACTCTCGATTGGGGAGCGGGGAGGACCGTGCGAGAACGCTCCTGCGGCGAAAGCGTTCTTAATTGACGCGCGATAAGTCATGACCCGCGCACATTCCTAAGATTAACCACGAGATTCTCTCGATTGGCCACCGAAGCGCGCATTTTGTGCATGATGCATCTATGAGACGCGATCTCGTTTTTCTCTCGTTTCACCTCGGATCGACGAGGCCAAAAAAACGGGGATGGATCGATACCGTTACTGAAAATTTTTTTGCAAAGCACTCGCGCTCTCCTCCTTAACCTCCCCCCACCGTAAGATAACAACTTGACGAAGCTCCACGAGGAGATGCGGCTGTGTAAACGTTCCAAAGGCGTTTCCCTTGCAAACGCGCGCGGTCTATTATTTTCACGCGCTTCTCCCACTCGCGTACGATACTTTTACAGCGATACCCTTGGAGAATGTCAAAAAAGTGCTATCGAAAGAAACTGCGAGAGGCTCGAAGGGACGAGTCGTCGTCGTCACCCCGCTGCCGTCGCCATCGCCACCACCACCACCACCGCCACCACCACCACCACCACCACCACCACCACCGCCACCGCCACCGCCACCGCCACCACCACCACTGTGACCGTGTCGCAATGCTTGAATGCAAACGAAAAGTAGACAGCGTTGTAGCGTGTATTGTAGATGGGTTACGACGATCGTCGCAAGCGCGGCAAATTCGCGCGTGAGAATCGATCGACGGGAATGGGGAAAGAAGAGTGCGATCGTTGAAGAATACGATGAGGGCGCATCCTCTTGTTTAGATAACTTTTCTGAGATCGTAGAGACGTCGACAAGGGAGGAGGTGGTGGTGGTGCGGTCGAACGGAAAGACGCGAGATGAAGAGACATCGGCGGCGGCGTCGTCGCCTCGTCGACGAGATTCACCCTATGGCGAACAACCAGGCAAGGCTTAGAAACATTTCACACAAATTCGCATGAGTGAGATGGAACCACTAATAAATAACCACACCCGTAGAAATAACACAGATATTTTTTCATATTATATTTGATTGGATCGAAGTTTGAGAGCCACCGATCGCGGTTCCGAGTATTTCTCTTTTCATTTGAATACGCGTCGTTGTTACAGAACCCCCTGCTGTCTCCCTCCCTCCCTCTCTCTCTCTTTCTCTCTCTTTCTCTCTCTCTCATACCGTATTATACACGTATATATACGAGATCGATGTACACGTACCATTTGCCCAAGACGCGAGCGTTTCCTTTGCCACTAACACTACGATCTCTGTTTCTCGTTGCGTTCGTAATTTTTCATCGTATACACGTACTCGTAAATTCGTGTTTGGCTCGGTCCAAAACGATTTTCATAGATACTAGCGTAAGACACGCGAGTAGAGGAGCGTTGTATGGAGTATCCCTCTTGTTTCTCCACTCTCCTCCCCCTGTCTACCGTACTATTGTAAATAATTATTATAATCAGCAGGATATATATATATATATATATATATATATATATATATAGAGCGTGGGGGAGTAGTCATTCGCGGATCGATATCCGTGCGAATGTGTAGTTCGAGGATACCTCGTAGGCAAATATTGTTGTTAGTTGGTGTAATGGTAATATTGGTTCGTAGTCCTTGGGTACAATCTCGCGCAGTCGATGCAAAGCAAATGTCGTATTCGGCGAGGTTCGAAGGCGCGTGCGGCGGCGGCGTCCCTTTCCACACAATATCGAGTCGAAAGATAGCACGAGGCACACGCGTGCTCCCCGCGAATAGCTTTTGCGCAAACTCGCGAAAATAAACAACAACAAAAACATGGACATGCTCGACGGAATCGTACGATGAAAATTGACGTAGTCGGTAAACTTAGCGGGATGGCCGTTTTACCGAACGTAGGTAAAGCAAATGTCTGACGATAAGCTACAAGATTTTTGCACTCTATACTTGCCGAATACGGAGCTCCTCCCTCCGTGGCATCTATGCGAACTTGGCCATTCGAGTTTGACGTTTGTTTTCTTTTTTTTTGCGATAATGGTTTGTCAGTTTGTTTATAATTGACTGTGACAACAATTTAAACGTTTGTGAGATCAGTGTTTAGTTGAAAAATGAGAGGTAAAAATTATCGGTAAGTTAGCGACTCGACTTTGGCTCTCGCAATAATACCCTAAGGGTGCTATAACATGAGCAGTGCGCAACAGCAGCAGCAACATCAGCGTTTTAGTAACTGAGACATCTCAAGTAGCAACAGTTTGTGTATTCAACGCCGCCATAATGCTGCTGCTGCTGCTGCTGCCCAAGCAACCTCACTTATAGTATTGTAGGTAATTATTAAACAATTAGGGTACTTATGGCTTTGTCGTTTGAATGAATAAATTTCAAGAAGCAGGATCATTAGCCGGAAATACGTCATGTGCACTAGTAAATATCCAAATTGTTGCTAGAAATAACTAGTAGGTTACTGAAACGTTGTTGTTGCTGCTGCTGCTGCTGCTGCGATTTGTCCATGAAATAGAACCCTGACACTCACTGTAAACCGCCGCCCTCTTTCAGAAAGAATGTCCCAAAAGCATTTCGATTGAAATATTTATGAAATAGCAACGATTCCATGTTCACCCAGCAGCGTGGGGAAATGAACCTAGAAGAAGCTTTGTGTCGGGGTTGACTTCATCGGCTGTTGTTTGTGGGTAATGTGCCCCCCGTTACATTTGACTTTTTTCGCATACTAACGGCACAATTTTTACACAAACATTTGCAAAATATCAAAAGTTCTGCGCCGAGGGGCGCATAAGACAAAACTTTTTGATTATCCGACAATTAAACACAAACGATTAGCAACAAGGACAACCCAAAAGCCAAAGTCGATTTGCCAAGTTCACGAAGCTGACTATTCGGTAAAAATGGTTTCACAAACGCGCTCGAATTAACATTTTCGTACACTAGAAGCGAAATCATATAGACCGGCTGATCTCAAAAGCGTTTTAATCGGTAGTAGAAGCAGCAATCGCAAACGACTGAAGACAAAAAAAAACAGAAAACTAAAGTTGCGCTGCCAAGTTGACGCAGTCGGCACTATTTTTCTCATTATTTTGTAATCAATGATATGACAAACGTTTAAATTGAAACCAACTGCGAAGAATTTCACGTCGCGAAGCTGACGATTCGGAAAGAATAATGGCACACATGTTGTAATTCAACATTCGTCAACTGAACACGATTTCACATAGAAAAGTTGATTTCTAAATAATAATAATTGATAATTCGAGAAATCACCGACGATTAAGGTTGTTACTGGTTGTTAAGTCAACAGTGAATCGATTTTCCCCTCGTACTTTACCCTCGACGGCCAAACCCCATAACAACCTTAAAGATATCTTGCCGACATTTAAGAAGTTAAATCTCCCTTCCCAAGTTCACGCAGCTGCAAACGCGTTTCAATTGACGTGGCATAGGCATGTACAAGGTCAACATGACCTCACAAATTTTCCAACCCAATTTTCTCATAGATGGTTAATTTTTTTTAGGAAAAACAAAGGCTCTGGAGAATTTGCCGACGCAGAGAGCTTGATGATTTCCTTTTGCCCTAAATATTATTCATCTCTGAGGAATCTCTGTTCGAAAATTTCAGCTATCTCTCTCGCATTCATATGCGTCACGTGGTACATCTTCTACGTTGCCTTATGAGCAACCACTAACTACTATTCAAGACAAAACGCGTTCAAAGTTCGGTTGCCCCCCGCGCGCGCGTTCACGCTACTAGCCATTTTGGCTGTTGTTTGAGAAACACAGTGTCCAAGTTTGCATCCTTGGTTTGCAACGGAAACTCTTTACTTTTTCCTTTTTTTATTTTTAATACTATCTTAACACGTTTTTTTTCCTCAAATTGGCTTACGGAAGCCCAATGAGGATATTGGAAAGTGTTTCATTGATTTTAGTAGCATAAATGGGCCACATAAAAACGGCTCAATACGAAACATCAATATTTTCATTGCCGCCCAACGATGCAAACTACAATACCATTCGGAAACAACGATTCCATAAACGTTCGATATATAAAGCATTCGTCAACAACTCGACGTTCATTAAGGTCTCCGTTATATACAAGTGTCGTAAGAATGCCTTTTTCGATGCTCACTCGCGGTTGGGCAATATGAGACCATTCGTGGAGAATTCTGCAGCGCGCATATGTTCAGAAACGATAATCTTATAAATCTTTTAATTGTTCTCACGATCAATAAACGATTGAAGCAACAACAAAAATGCAAAAGGTCGAGTCGGTAAGTTTCCGGTCACCCCCTCCGGAATAATTTCACAAACGTTTCAATTGCTCTTACAATCAATCGCAAATGAGGCAGAAACGATTAGAAAAGAAGAAAAAAACGGAGAAAATCGTTAAGTCAACCACGAACTACACACCCAAAAACGAATGTATAATGTCAAAGTCGAATCGCCAAGTTCGAATGGCTCTCGGTCGGCGGCGGCGGCGGCGGCGGCGGCGCCGGCGTGTACCGCCGTATACCTCTTCGATAAGCCAGTCGAAGCAACTTACCGACGGACGCTACACATAAACTATATTCGTCGTCGTGCCAAATACCGCTCTTACCGACTGCCGATATCCTAGGTATAGTTCCGGTTATCTCGTGCGAGTAGTAGCTACGAAAAGCAGCTCCGCGTTCTCCCAGTTATTCGACCATGATACGAAATAGTCGTGTATCGAGGTTGTTTTGTTTTTTCGATTGATCCATTCTATGCATACGTCGCTTGAGTACCGCGCGCGCGCGCGCTCACGGCTGGTAGATTGAAAAAAAGGGCGATTTGGTATGATAATGGGCACAATATGGAAACGATGGAAACACCAGGGGGGTGGGGCTTAGGCAAGGATAGTCAATAAATACGTAAGAAAAATGTATTGTTTTCGCGGTTAGGTCGCGTGGTCGTTTATATTTATCAAAGTTTTACGGAGTAACATGGAGTAATGAAAAATATTGAATTGTAGATTTATGTAGGTTGTTTGGCGAGTACGCGTTATCATCGGGGGGGGGGGGGGGGGGGAGGCACGGTGGCCACCGAAAAGAAGGGTACTCTGTGTTTTGCCATCTGTCGAGGGTGGAGGGAGCCCCTGTGGATTAATTGGAGCCTCGTCGTCGTATTGATCCAATAACGCGTAGTCTACCCGGCTGCTCGCAGTTGCCACAAGCGCGCCTCTTTTCGGTGTCGGAACACGGTGGTCGGGACAAAGACGCCGAGGGAGTAAAAGAGAGTAGTCCCGGCCGCGAGGGAGGACCGCGATCGAAGAAATCTCTCTTTCAAAGTAGCTGGGCGAGCGAGTAGACTTTGTCTTTTGTCATCTTTCTCTCGAAATACAGGAATCCTCGAGTCTATATAACGATTAATCTACAAAATCCTTCGAAATGCGATTGTAGGGCGCGCGCGCGCGCGCGCTTTTTCGAACGGAAGCTGCGATGCTACGACGTTAAAGTTTATTGTATCGTTGGAACGCAATGATATTCATTCATTTATTTTTATCATTATCCAGAGGCTTTCCTTTACAAGTCGAGGTCGTAAATTTTCAATAAGAATACCCATAAGCGTTTGACCGATTTTACGGCCTAAAGAGGCCAACAAAAACTTGAGGAAAAAACAATATACACACACACATATGTATACTTATATATTTTTCGTTGCATTTCAACGATGCAAACTGGACGTCACGAGCTCTCGTGTACGTAGGAGATAGTGCGTGACACTCTTCCGCGCGAGCCTTTCTCTCTTATGCCCGGATCAAAATTCTCCTCTCTCTCTTCCTCTTTCTCTCTCTCCCTCTCTCCGCACTCCGCAAAACATTGTCCGCCCGGCCTTTTTCTCGATGATCGAGTACGCGGAAGGAGATGGACAAAAAAAGAAGAAAAGAAAGTTAGGATTTTCTTGCCTGTCATAAAATCGTAAGATATTTGACGACTTGACGACTACGATATAAAAACGAAAAAAAAAAAAAAAAAAAAAAAAGAAAAAAAGTCTTTCCATAATAATGAAAATAAGGAAAATGAAATGACAAAAAAGAGCTTTCATTGCGTTCCAACGATGCAAACTTCAACACCATTCGCGACCGATCGTACAGAATGATATCGATTCTCTTGAATTAGAGTTTGTTTGGGTTGAGTAGGGGAGAAGGCGCCTCTAGTCGAAAGTCGGGCCAAACTTGGAAACTCGTCCGGTTAATTACTTACCGCGGCTTACTCTACATTGGTCGCGCACGAATTGCGACGATAAGGTGGGAGAGGGAGAAGGAGCGAGGTAACTTTCCAGACGTGACTCGCGCGTTACTTTGAACGGAGAAAAATAGCGAGTCGTTGATAAACACTGCGCGCCGATTGAAAAATCGAGGCGCCGCGCGGTTCAAAAGAAACAACGACGGAACAAAAATATTAGGTCGTCCCACCACACGCACGTGCGCGTGCGCGGGGAATGGATCAAATGGGCCGCGGTTTCAAGCTCATATACGCGTTTTCAATTTGTTTAACGATAGAGGCGAGATATCATTTGTTTTAGATAGCGTGCGTTGCGAAAACTAACGAGAATGAAAAAGAATATATATATGTAAGTACTCCCGAGCGCGCGCAAATATATTTGAATATTTTCCACGACTACTACCCCCTTTCTGTGTTTTTCTCTATACGAGACATCTAAGATGTTTCGTCTACACTGCAAACTACCGACGCCGCTTACGTTCTTCGCTTCGGCCGAGTCATCGCGCCCTCTCTCTCTCTATATATTTATTTTTATATACTATATACTATATACTATATATATATATATATATATATATATATATATATATAGTATATAGTATATAGTATATAGTATATTTATATATATACTATATTATATATTATATATATATACTATATTATATACTATATATATATTTCTTTTTATTTTTATTTTTTTTAACTTAAATTTAACTTAATTTACTAGTCATAGTTGTAAGGAAACTATTAGTCGAAACTGAGAAAATGTACAAGAACGTAAATGCTTGAAAAATGTATTTTTCTGCACGGTGCTCTTAGGGAGCTGTAGCTCCAGAGTACGAATAAACTGATGTTCTCTCTCTCTCTCTCCCCCTCCCTCCCTCCCTAGCTCCCTCCCTCTCTCTCTCTCTCTCTCTCTCGCTCTCTCTCTCTCTCTCTCTCTCTCTCTCTCTCTCTCTCTCTCTCTCTCTCTCTCTCTCTCTCTCTTTCCGTCTCTTTCCTCCGCGTTTAAATAACACGAGCGTGTTGTCTCGCTAAATTCTTCCTTGCTCCGTCTGTTCTCCGGTAAAACGACACACTTCGCGGGTGGTTGGGGGGGAGCACGGGGGTTTCGTCAAACTTGTCCTTTCATTCTTCGAGCGTACTTTTCTTTTATCCTTTTCTGTTTTGCAACGGCGAATCTTTCGGTACCTTGACTGAATAACGCGTCGTTGGCGCTATTGATGCTCTTTCTCGGGTTTGCCGGAGGGGTGCGCAGAGGGTGGCGCCGCAGCCAGCGAGGGGTTGCAAACGTTCGTCGAGAGAGCCAGAGAGAGAAAGAGAGCAAGAGAGCGAGAGAGAGAGAGAGAGAGAGTGCCGCCCCCTGATGGCCGTGCCCTCTACCGCGCGATACAACGTTTTCTGTCTCTCTCTCTCTCTCTCTCTCTCTCTCTCTCTCTCTTTCTCTCTCTCCCTCTCTCTCTCCCTCTCTCTCTCCCTCTCTCTCTCTCCCTCTCCCTCCCCCTTTAAAGCCTATCGTTCTCGCGGCTAGACGCGCCGCGCCCGCTGATCCAAGGCTAATCAATCCTTTCGCATCAAACGGCCATTCCATCTTACTTTAAGGCGAAATTATCCACATGTTTGGTTCAGCCAACATATTCCCAGAGGGAGAGCGCTCAAAGGGATTCGTTTGTACTTTTAACGCTGCGCGGAGAGGGGTAACGAGCCACATCGTCGCGTGCCACCGATATAATTGCGCGAGCTCGCACGTGCGCGTACACCCTTGGCAAGTTCGAGATCCCTTTGGCCAACCTTCTTTTCAATCGTAAATGGCCTTTGCCCGTCAACATGCCCCCCCCCCCCCCCCCCCCCGTGGGGTGGAGATACTCGATCGCATTTTAAAAAGTAGTCTATCGAAAAGAATTCCAAAGTACAGATATATCTTTGCGTTAATCGGAAAATATAATAACAAGGTAAAATAATATCGAACAAACGCAAATCGCGACGATCGCGCGCGCGCGCGCATTCACGGAAGAAACAAGTCGGTGCGAGGGACACGAAAGAAATCAAAGTTGGGAGGAGTGCCGCTCATAGAATTGTCGAAACGTAGCGAGGCTGCGCCGTGTATACCCGGTACGACGGTCGCAAGCTCCATGAATTATTTCATTATTTGCGTAACGAGCAGCCCAGGCTACGTTTCGAGGAATTTCGAGGAGGGAGAGCGAGAGACGAGGCGGAGCCACTCTTCCATATTTTCCGTCATTCTCGCCATACGAATGCGAAAATCATTTTGACAATAATATGGCGCAAGAGGTCTCTTTGGAAGGATCAACGAAATTAAGCGAGAAAAGAACAGTGTGTTACAAACGGGATGATTCTATCGTTTAAAGGAGTAAGTAAGGTGGGGGCGGGACGGTAAGGTTAGGTTACAAATTTGAAAAACTCCTCTGGGAATTCGGTGTCCGTAGCTTTCAACAAAATATCGAGAGAAACGCGCTTGTTTCGGGTACAGGAGGAAAAAAACAAAATAGGAAAAGAGTCATGATTTGAGGGTGTTGGAGTTTGCGCAGTTGGAATGCAACGAAAATTCTTCTTTATTTTTATCACTATCTAAACTCTTTTTGCCAAGTTTAGCTTATGGAAGCCTAATAAGGAAAAAAATTATATATTTTCGTTACACCACAATAGTGCAATAATTCTCGTGAGGACTTGAGGCGAAATTTGGGAAGGAACCGGCAGGAAGACGAAAGAATGAAGGAAAAGCCGCGTTCGAGGAGTGTCTCGCCGCGCCGCCTCCGCTACTATCGACCGGAAAATATTTGACCTCTCTTGGGCCGCCGGCGAATGCACGACGATCGATATCGCATGCGCTGCGATCGATACTCCTCGATATATTCGCGTTACCCCCTTTCGACTCTTCTCGTATGATTCGATCGTGCATATCGTGCCACGCGGCCGCGTTATTTTATTCTTACAATTATCTCGGATCCAATACCTCCCCCCCCTCTCTTTCTCGCTCGTGGTCTCTCTGTCACGCGCGGACGTGTCATGCTTTTCCGAGCTTCGCACGCCACAACCAGTCGACGGTTGTTTCCGCAACCTGCTTTCCCTCGCTCTCTCGGCTACCCTCTGGCCGTTCGTGACCCTTTCTAGGATCCTTTCCTCCGATCCTTCTCCCCCCCACCCCCCTCTCTCTCCCGCTCTCTATCTTCCTCTGTCTTGCTCTCGTGCGCGCTGAAAACGGATTTTTGTAAAAATCCTGGAACACCCGGCCGAGGAAAAGACACAAGCTCGTCCAAAATGTATATACTCAAGCAGCGAGACTATGCAAACAGCGCACTGCCGCGTATCGTGCCGGGTGTGCAAAAAAAAAAATACACCTCACACGCGTATACTCTGAGTATTTTTGTATCAGAGCTCCCGTGGCTCGCGATATCGCCCCGCCGTATAAAAAACAATATACACACTCGTCGGGGGGATAAAAATCATTGGAATCCTTCGACCGATCGATTCGACACTTTTGTTTCCAAACGAATCACATACGGAGAAATTAGTCGTGAAGTCACGTTAGTTTACTTCCTTCGTCGAAAAAAATTGGCACCGACTAGAGGACCGCGGCGGCGGCGGCGGCGGCGGCGGGAGGGTTGAGAAAGTGAGAGCGAAATCGAGAGAGGAGTTTGTTCCGGTTAGGCGGGGGTGGGGGGCTGTTAGGCGTTATCGATGCCGTTGACGTTGACGTGGCAGGCTGCAACGATTTCCTCGAAGATGGTGCCACGGATCGAGGACAATGTCCCATCACACCAGTAACTCTTGAAAGGCGTACTGCTGTGACAGGACAATATCCCTGACACCGGGCCTCGAGAATGGCGGCTTCCTTCCCTCTTTTTTCTCTTCATCCCCCGTATCTCGCGTGTTTTCTCGGCGCCACCGGGCCGCCGCCGCCGCCGCCGCCGCCGCCACCGCGAGAGCCATCCGTCACGGCTCTCGCGAAAAGGGAAAATAAAGTCCGAGCGTGTCGGGCGAAAAGGGACAGAGAGAGAGAGAGAGGATTCCGTTGATGGAGAAGCGCTGCGCTCGGTCGCGACGGTGCGGATGAGACTGAAGCGCGGTGGAGGTTTATTCGAGTACACGACTCGGTCGGGCATCCCGACGGCACTGCGTCGCTCGCTGGCGACGACGCCTCCGCACCCTCTCGATTCACCCCGCTTCGTCGTTCCTCGCTCTCACCCCGTCGACGTGTTTCCGCGCCCCTCCCCCCCCCCCCCGTGCGCGCTCCCTCGCTCTCGACCCCTGCCAACCGCGACCCCCTCCCTCCTTCCCTTCCTCCCTCGATCACCGCTTTCCCCTTGATACTCTACGCCCTTGCGCTTCGTTCGCCACAGCCTTCCCACTATTCTCCGCGCGTCGCCGATGTTGCCCGTTGCCAGTACGGCGCTGCTGCTACTGCTGCTGCTGCTGCTGCTGCTGCTGCTGCGAGCGGCGCATCGAAGGAAACACCGAGATTAGTCGTGCGGTTCCTCATCAGACCTGATCGGTGCGACACCACCTCCCCCCCTGCCCCTCGATCAATTAAATCATTTAACAAGGGACGCGGAGAAAGACGGGAAACAATGATACGATCGCAGTCATTGAGATTCGCGGGCGTTCGAGGAACGCGTCCGAACGAGCAACAATGAGACGATTCGCCGCGACGCTTGGCGGGATGCCGTACCCGGCGGCGGCGGCAGCAGCGGCACCCCCGAGTGACGGCCGTCGCTGCTACCGCGGACGGCGACAGAAACCGGTCGGGGGGTGTGTATTGATCCACCGGCTGCGCGCTCTCTCACACTATTTCCCTCCGTCGCCCTCCGCTGTTTTTCCAACGTTCGATCAACATTCCCTCTCGCTCGTTTCGCATACTTCCGCGCCCACCACATTCCCTTTTATTCTTCTTCCTTTCTTCGCTTTCTACACACGCAAACGACATAGTTCTTCAGCCCCTCGCCCCTCCCCCCCCCGCCCGTTCATTCGCCTCTCCTCTTTTTTCCAGCCACCGTGTACCACGCGTTCCTCGCCCCCAACTTTCTCCCGCAAGAACCGACAACGAAATGGCCACCCTACCAGCGGCGCGCCTACCACTGCCGCGCCGCCGCCGCCGCCGCCGCCACCACTTGCCCAAATTTTCATTCGATACGATTCTGTTTCAGAGTTTCCGGACACGAGCGCGATACGTTTTTTTTCTCTGCTAGATTGTGTCACGAAATGGGGGGAGGGGGGGGGGGGGCGAGGTGAAGAAGATTACGCGAGATTACGCGACAGTAGGCAAAGGAGATGAGAGAAGGAACTAGCCTCGCCCCCACGGTATTCAAGATGCCATCGTTGGAATACAACGGACATTTTTTTTCTGCTCACTTGGGTTACGAAAAGCACTGCATTTTCTCCAAATTCTCATCCGAAATCCATAACTTGTGTCTGCGAGAAAGGAGTTTGGATAGCGATGAAAACGAAGAAAGGGCAAAATGAAAAAGAATTTTCGTTGCTTTGCAACAGCGGCTCGCTCTCGCCGCGATTGAAATAGCGTGGCGTAGTCGTCGTCCACACGTATCGAAAGAGACTCTTCGTTTGCGGATTATTGGCCAGCCAATGACGAAACACGATCACGATACATTCTCAAGGGTTTGCACATAGTTGAAATTTGTGAAAATATCGATTTTTTGTTTTCGATGAATTATCCAAGTATAAAGCTTGAAAAAGTTACGGGGGGGGGGGGGGGGGGTTGATAGGTAAGTTTCGCGAACTGCAAACGGGCCAACTTTGAACGCCAAAAGCTTTCAAGGCCAACTTGATTATAATAATTTTTTCAAAGTAATTTTACAAGCCTCTTTTACACATCAAGAAGTAATGCTTGAAGGAAGGATTTTTTTATCAACATAAATGGATTGTTTTTTTTTCTTCATCAACAATCGATACTTTGACGTTGGGCTGCGGCCATTTTTTTCCAAACATCAATATTTTATCAAATAGTTTTGTCCAAGCATTCGACAATTTCACGCAAAAAAACTAGATACGTTTGATATGTATATTTTTTTTTGTTCGGATGATTTGTTTCCTGGTAGAAGTGGTCATCGCGAACGATGATGTGTTTTTTAAACAGCTGTCTGCACAAACATCCGCATCTGCCGCATCTATAAATATTATTCGGTACCAAAATCTTGAAAGACACTTAAAACCACGACGTTGAAGTTTGCATCGTTGGAATGCGACGAAAATAATTATGTTTAATTGCTTAATTATTTTGACGGCCAATTTAGGCCGTTAAAAATCACTAAAACGTTTTCACGTATTCCGATTAGAGATTTATAATCTCAAATCGCAAAAAAGGACTTTAGAAAATTATAGAAATAAATAAATGAAAAAAAAGAAAAAAAAATACTCTGCGGTGGAAAAAAAACAAAAATGTTAAACTCGCACACGTTTTCGTGCGGGTTTGTTTGGGTGCGTTTGTTAAGTGTAATCCGTTAACAAACGATGTGTACGAGACCGCGTACCAGGCCCTTGGTTCGAGATGTTGATCTTTTTTTTTTCACTCGCCGTTCTCACAGAGACGTATGGACCGCGTATGTCTCTTTTTTGGCAATCCGATCACCGCCGTATCTCGATCTACGATGCAACTAACGATTCAATTCGCGCGTCTATCGCGCGATAGAGGAAGAAAACGTACGATTCGCGTTTAAAACTTGTTCGAAAATGGGTACAAGAGTTACCTTGAGATTTCGAGGATTTCGGAGGTCGAAGAATCTCGGTACACTCGGTATTTCCCAGCGGGCAGTTTTGTCGAGCCTGTGACGAAAAGGAGACCGGGGTCCCCCCCGGACGATGAGAAAAGATTAAGGAAGAAACAAAAATGGGAGGCAGCTACAAGCTGGTAAACTTACTGCACGTCGATGGTCGTGACGAACATTCGATGGTAGATGACGAAGAAAATTCCAGTGATAGCACTCAAATTGAGGGCAACCAAAGGTATGAGCTGTAACGAAGATTCGAAAGAGTACATTCAGTGGTAAATTTGAAAGATAGTTTGCGGGGCGAGGGGGGAGGGGGGGGGGGTGGGTTGATTCGAACACATGGAAATGGCGAGAGCGAAAGCGGTAACCCACCGAACCGATCGTAAAGGCGCGCGTGCGTCGCCATCGCCGCCGCCGCCGCCGCCGCCGCGCCGATACGGTAATCGCGAGTCATTGCCGTAGATTCGTAGATAATGAGAGGATAAGAGATAGATAATAAGAGGTATACGATGGTAAAACAGAAGTTTGGGCGCGTTTGTTTGTATGTTACAGGGCCGGTATGGAGGCGGCGAACGGTGCGATAGAGCACGACTTTCACAACGCTCTGGTGCCGATAAACGGCAGTCATTCGGGGAGTTCGGGCAGGAGCACGCCGAACGGCGGTGGCGGCGGTGGCGGCGTCGGTGGCGTCGGTGGCGGCGGCGGCGGTGATCCCGCACCGGGAAAACTCTTTGTCGGCGGTCTCTCGTGGCAGACGAGCAGCGAGAAGCTTCGGGAATACTTTGGCATGTTCGGTACCGTCACGGACGTTCTCATAATGAAGGATCCAGTCACGCAGGTTCGTGCGGGAGGACAGCCCACTTTGCCGAAACACCCCCCCCCCCCCTCCTTTCCGTGCCAAGTCCTTTTAATTCCCCTGGTCTCTCGAAACGTGTACGCACGTTTTTCCGAGAAAATGGTGGGCGCCGCATTCCCCTTGCGTATATCTCTTGTTCCGAGAGTAGCCTGCCTGCCGATCGATTGTACGAGCAAAACGGGCGCGCGCAACGATCGATGGGCGCGCTCTGCTCGAGATAGACGGATGGGGGGGGGGGGGGGGGGGGTGTGGGGGATGAGAAGGAGCAGAAGCGCTCGCGCGGTGAGCGTTTCTTGATCGCGCGTAAATGTCTTTACAGCGTAGCCGGGGTTTCGGCTTCATAACGTTCGCCGAGCCTGGCAGCGTCGACAAAGTTCTCAAGTGTCCGATTCACACGTTGGACGGGAAAAAGATAGATCCGAAGCACGCGACGCCGAAGAATCGAGCCAAGCAGGCCAACAGGACGAAAAAGATATTCGTCGGTGGGGTTAGCCAGGACACTAGCAGCGACGAGGTTAAGGCTTACTTCAATCAATTCGGCAAGGTGGAGGAGACCGTGATGCTGATGGATCAGCAAACGAAGCGTCATCGAGGCTTTGGTTTCGTGACCTTTGAGAACGAGGACGTTGTCGACAGGGTCTGCGAGATACACTTTCACACGATCAAGAACAAAAAGGTCGAGTGCAAAAAGGCTCAGCCGAAGGAGTCGGTCCAGCAGGGGGCTCTCGCTTTGGGTAAGCGGGTCGTGCTGGGTGCCCTCGGGGTTCGCTTGGCGCCCCAGCCGCCGCCCCCCTCCCTTCAAGTGGCAACCGCCTCGCAGATCGTCGCCGCGCAGGCCCAGGCACACGTACAGGCCGCGGCGGCGGCAGCCGCCGCCGCCGCTCAGGTGCAAAACGCGGTCGCAGGTTACGGCAAATTGTTCGCCGCGAGCAGTTATCCGGCCCTCTCAGCGTACAGATACGCCCCGTATCCGATACCCTCGTCGGTTGCAGCCGCGGCGGCTGCTGCCGCTGCAGCCGCCGCGGCTGCGCCCCAGCAGCAACAGCCACCGCCGACCGGCGCGAATCCCGGTGCCCCGCAACCCCAACCCCCCCCGCCCCCGACACCGGCCAATCCGTATCAGGGCTATTCTCTCACCAACGTCGACATGTCGAGCTTCCAGGGTGTCGATTGGGGCTCCATGTACGGTATGGGCATGTACGTTTAAGCTTTTCGCGCCCCTCCGCGGCCACGCGCGGCGGCGCCGCCGGCTATTCGCCATCGAACGCGATCACCGATTATCCTCACATTTACATCTTCCTTTCGAGCGCAATCCTTTCGAGTTCTCCATCGCGCCGGTATTGCCGGAGCCGCCGCCGCCGCCGCCGCCGCCGCCGCCACCACTACCACCACCACCACCATCACCATCACCTCGTATCGGCCCATAAGCGGCTCACTCGTTTATCTTCCGGCTGTGACGGATTTCTCTATATATTTTTGTTTCTTCTTTTTCCCTTGCGAAATTACTGAAGAAACGAAATAAAAACCAATAGAAAAAAAAGAAGAAAAAGACAACAAAACGTCGGGGGATTGTCGCGGGAGGTCGCCGCGCGAGTGATACCGCCGCGGCGGCGGCGGCGGCGGCGGCAGCGACGAGAAGCGAGATCGCGCGCGACGCTCAAAGGACGTAGCGAGAAAAAAAAAATGAAACGCGAAAAGTGAGGCAATTTGTGGAAACTCTTTCGAATCAAGCTCCCTAGACTGAACGTTAGAAATTATGGAGAAAGCAATACTATCGAGGAGTTGAATTTGGCGCGTCCCGTCGTCGGTGGCCCTCCCTCGTTTTTCTCACGCGTTCCAGGCTTTTTTTTAATACGCGATTACTCGACGAAACAGAAATCCGGCCGAGAGACCGTTCGGAAGAACACGAGAGACAAACAAAGGAAAAAGCGATAGAAAAAAACGGCGGTTCGCGGCGCGACACGAGTGTCGCGCCAAATTTACCTCCAGATGCTCGCTTCGAGACGGCGAGTGGTCAATACTTAACTTATAAGTAAGCAAACGAGAAAATGAGAAGAAAAAACAAACAAAAAAAAACAAACGTTGAGCTTAAGCATACGTATATTTTTCTTTTCGAGTTTACTACGACAGACAATATTTCTCGGATCTCCATATCGCGCGACGATATTTTCCAAAAGAGGGCCGGCCGAGTTTGAGGATAAGGGGGCGGGGGATAGGAAGACAGAGAGAGAGAGAGATAGAGAGAGAGAGAGAGGTTGGAAAATCCTCGTCGTGAAAAAAAATTGTGATTTACCGATACGACGGTACGTGCTCTCCCGATCGGGGAATTGCGCGAGAGCGAATTTACTTAACGAAAAATTGAAATATAAATAAATAGGTATAGAGGATAAATATCGGAGCGGCAAGAGGGCCGATGAGAAAAGAAAAGAAGGAAGAGGGGGGGAAATCGTGTATCGTTCGAGGAGAAGACGACGCCTCGTTGCTCGAAAGGGCTCTCTTTCGCAAACTCGAATTCTCGCTGCAAAGTTGAAAACAAAAAGTTACGAAATCGGGATCAAGCGGAGAAAGAAAGTACTTTTGAGAGCGCGAACGTCGTTTTCGTCGGACGCGTAATGAGAAATTCCGAGCAATAAGCGATAACTCAACTATACCTAACGATATAGAAAACGTAAATTACGGATACTAATGATAATAATAATCTTGACGGAGCATCGCTACCGGCAAGAAGATGGAGGAGGGGGTTGAAGAGAGGGAAAGAGGGAAGACGGGGGGCGCGATGCTTCCCGAGACGGAGAACAAAATCCGATAATCCTTCTCAACAATAAGTTATATCTCTAGTAATAAAAAGAGGAGAGAAAAAATAGGCGATCGAACCCAAACGTGCGAGTGATATAACATATACGATATACACGCGTTAAGATTTAAGTGACAAAAAATATAGTGATAACGATAATAATTATGATATTGATCCGTTTGTCGGTCGCGAGCATATTTATGAAGGAACAAAAAATGATAATGACGGCTCGTACTCGTACGAGGGAGTGAGGAGCCAAAAAATTCTACTAGTTTCCCCCTCCTCATTCTCTCTCTCCCGCTCGCGTCGTGATTTTTCACCAAAACGGCGTGAAACACGATCAAGCCTCGAGTATTATTAATTTATAATTAAAAACAGCATGTGTGTGTGTGTGTGTGTGTGTGTGTGTGTGTGTGTGTGTGTGTGTGTGTGTGTGTGTGTGTGTGTGTGTGTGTGTGTGCATGCACACAAATAACTAACTGATATTGTCATATACGATACGTACTTATGGTCTCGCAAAGACGTCGAGACGATATTTATGAGGTAACTAAATGAAGGGAGGCGGTAATAGCAAAGAGTGAGAGACAGAGCTCCGTAGAGACGGAGGAAAGCTCGCTCCTACTTTAAATTGAAGAAAAAAAGAAAATATATAGTGTAGGCGGCACGAAACGAGAGTAGATACTGGGACGGAGGAGCAGGCGTATGTCCGGGCATAAGCACCGTTACAAATATACGATGCGTGCGCGCGACAAACAAATGGGCAGAAAGAGATCACCGAAAGCAAGTTTTCCATATCGAGAGCTATCGCGAGTCTTTCTTTGGCTTTTTTTGTCTTCCGTATATTCCATTTCTCGCATCGCGTCTCTTCACATCGCGAAGCTCGGAGGGCCAACTTTTCATTTGATGAATAAAAAAGCGCGGCAAAAGTTAAATAAGGAGGTTGCAACATTTGGGCCGTGTAAATAACGAAAAGATCTCAACCCCAGGCTCGTGATATCGCATCTATCATTATTGATATTATTCTCTCTCTCTCTCTCTCTCTCTCTCTCTCTCTCTCTCTCTCTCTCTCTCTCTCTCTCTCTCTCTCTCTCTCTCTCTACCTTTGCGAAGAGAGTGGAGCCAATTGTTTGCGAATGTAAACGGTAATGTAATGTGTAGCTTGTGTTGATCGCTGACTAAAACCACTAGCCGAGTATCTTTACTGTATATAGCATTAATATATAAATGGTATAATTGCGCGTATATAGAAACATGGAAATTCATGTTATATATATATATATATGTATGTATGTATGTATGTATGTATGTATGTATGTATGTATGTATGTATGTATGTATGTATGTATGTATGTATATATATATACATGCACGTATATTGATTTGATTTGTACGAGTTAGGTGAAGCATGCTGGTTCATAATATTTTCTCAACAAATTTTCATTCGACGTTGGATCTTTCAATTTTGTTTTTTTTTCTTCTCTCTTTCTTCTAGATCGGTACCGCTCACCCCGAGCTCTTCCTGTATTCTTCTTTACTTGGTTTTTTTGTTCCTCAGTATTGACCATTTTTCGAGCAAAACCTCCCCTTAAAAAGTTTATTCTTTTCTTTTGCAATGTTCGATCGAGCCGTGCGCCCCAGACTGTTTGTTGGGCTTCTTTCGGGGAGAAAGAGAAAGAAAGAGAGAGAGAGAGAGAGAGAGAGAGGGGGAGGGGGAGGGAGAGAGAAAAGAGGCGGCGGCGGCTCCTCGTTTCTCCGAGTCCAAGGTTTTCGAGCAATCTGCACTTAGCGAATTTTCGGACTCTCTCTTTCTCTCTGGTCTTTTTCTTTGCAACATCCAATGGGGGGTGCGCGGCGGCCAGGAAAAAGAGAGAGAGAGAGAGAGAGAGAGAGAAAAGAAATTGGAGGAAAAAGTGCAAACGGGGAGCGCCATCGTCGCATATCTAGATACTGCATAACCGATACTCGGAACGTAATACTGTATTATCGATAGTATTATTATTATTATTATTATTATTATTATTATTATTATTAACAACAACATTATCACCATTACTCTTATTATTATCACCATTTTTATTCTTATTATTAGTATTATGATTGTGCATTAAGCATCGTTATTATTATTGTCATAACTATCATTAGTATTATCGTTAGTGCGACATGAATAATGTGACACGAAAATACATACACACATTCACCCCCCCCCCCCCCCACACACATACCCTCCTCACAGAGCGACAACGCTATATACGAAAAAGACTGATGACGCTAAAAAACATTGTAACAGGTATTATTATATATTTGAAACTAACACTCGATGATAAGCATGCAACATTCGCGTAACTGCGGGATTTAAGGGCGCACCCACACCATCTTACACGACACTGATGACGATGACTACTACTCCTACTACTACTACTACCACTACTACTACTTCGGGACCACGAGTTGAATTGTTTGCGTTTATTTTCGCTGAATACGCGCGGTTCATGGGCGTGTTTTGTTTCCACGATTCAGGCCGAGAAAAAGAATTTGACGAAAGAAGAAAACGAGAGAGAGAGAGAGAGAGAGAGAGAGAGAGAGAGACACCTCTTGTCACCTCCGATCGCGATCCTGTCCTATTTGCAGAACCGGTGCTTCCATATTACAAGCTTCGAGAGCGATTCTTCCATCTCGATCGATATTCCATTTAATCGTTGGTCGAGAATCCCCCTGCGCGTTTGGCCCGCTCGCCCCTCGTACCTTTGCGAAAGTAGAATGAAAGAAAGAAGAAAAAATAAATAAAAGGGCGGGAGAGGGCGCACCCGGACACACCTACACACTCACACGTACACACGCAGATGTGGTGGTAACAGCAACGTAAATAGTTTAGATCGATGCCTAGAAAAAGAATTGCCAATAAAGTAGTCGTTCAAAAATTCGTAGCTAACATATTTGTGTGTCATCCTTGAGTATACCTACCTTAGATATCTCTCTGTGTACACGTATATACAAATTCTTGTTTCTTGGACCAACTACCATCTCCCGCGAGTGTAAACTCTCCGAAAGGATCCATCCCTGGCCATCCACCGAGGGAGGAACGGTGTTGTCGAACCTCCGAACAAACTCGATCATCGCTGTTTCTCTTGAATTTTTCCTCTTCCAACCCACAACGTCATTCTTCGCGTCTTCCTTTCCTTCTTTTTCTCGTCGCCCCTCTCTCTCTCTCTCTCCCTCCCTCCCTCCCTCCCTCCCTCTCCCTCTCCCTCTCACTCTGCCTCTCCCTCTCTCCCTCTCTCCCTCCACCCGGTGGTCTTTTTCCTCGAGTCCCTTGGTTCCGATTCCGTCTCTGTTTCTCGAAACGTTCGAAGCAACCATCTTACGAGTAAGAAGCATCCCAGTAAAGTAACAACAGCGATATAATAACGGTATAGTTGGTGCACACTGGTAGCGGTGAATTTGTTTGTGCGTGGTTGTTATTAGTCGAGATTGGCGGCGAAGAGAACAGGTAGCGCAACGGACGGGGAGCGAGGATGAGAGGGATACCTACTCGGAGAGTTACACGCTTAGCCTTGGTGAGTAACAACGACGAATGCCGAGAAGATCCAACTACGTACACGTCAGATAACCAGGTAAGCTCTTTCGTAGTCGCCCGTTCCTTCTCCCTTTAGAACTCATTATTATTATGAGAAACAATAGCGTATTGCGTGCGTTGTGCAATAGAGTATTGCAACTGTAGAACTTTGCGCTTCTCTCTCTCTCTCTCTCTCTCTCTCTCTCTCTCTCTCTCTCTCTCTCGGTGGATACTTGCTTTCTTTGTACGCGCACGTGCAAACGACTTTTACGGGAAAGGAATTGAGCTCGTCGATTGGACAGAGACAGGGAGGGAACACGTGGATTTTACACTGCTATTTTCATACTTGGGAGAAACGAAACACAAAAAAGGAAGAAAGCGAAGTTGAATCGAGAGACATCTTCCTTTGTATCCTTTTCACCTCTCGTGCCTCTTTCCTTTTTCCAATGCTCAATCGTACCCTTCTCGATTGTGTAAGAATATATTTATATCTATATATAGACAGACCAAACGACCCAAGTATACAAGAATATGTCAAGTAGAGTCGAACAAAATATTTGCGTGCCATGCGAACCAAAGACAAAGATTCCATCTTTTTTCTAGTCATAGATTGTTATTCGTTAGTGTTTAGGTGCGCGTCGCTGGTTGAAAAAAACAAACCCCCTGTCACCTTCCCTCTCGCGGCGGCGGCACAACTCTCGATCGTAGATAATGCCAAACAGAAATAGTGCGAATTTGAGCCCGCTGCCACGCATCGACAATTGTAACGATATTTCCGTAGAACTATGTATATGAGGTCTATCACGGATGTGACGGAAAAGAGAAGGCGAGCGCGGGCTCGAGCCTTGTGACGAGATGTAAGATAATCAAGACGGATATGCCGATTGTTAAATTTACCACTCGTTGAAGCGCGTTTGCTGATTAACGGTGCTGACTACGGGTTTTTGTCGGATGTCAAGTTAATTTTTTATTTTCATAAAATATCCATCTCTGGACCGTACATCGGCGAAGAGAAGTGAAAAAAAAGCGCGTGGCAAGTATGTGTCGCTCGTTGCGATTGCGCCTGTACGTGTGGAACGAAAAGAGAGAGCGAGAGAGAGAGAGAGAGGCGAGCGAATATCGGCGCGAAACCAGGAGAAAATTCAAGATAAGATGCTGCGAATGAGAAGCAAGTAGAAGTGAACCAGAAGAAAAAAACGATTGTAAACACTTTTTGAAGCACTTTGGACATGGGACCCACGCGATTCGTAGAGTGATTTTGTAAAAAAGAAGAAAAGAAAAAAATCATTAACAAATAAGCTAAAAGATACAAGGGGAAATTAACGATATGCGAAGAAAAAAGGAATCTCGATGATACTAAGAATAAATATAAGGATAGGCGGCGGCGGCGGCAGCATCAGCAGCATCAGCATCAGCATCAGCAAAAGCAGCAGCAGCAGCAGCAGCGCAGTGCCGATAACGCCGGTGAGCGCGTGGCATCTTGTTCTTCCAATAACGGGGTTATCAATAACGAGTGTACGAGTTGTTTGTAACGATAAACGTGTTTAGACTCTCGGTTGATTTTATTTGAAAGCTCGAGTTGGATGCGCGCGTTTGTTGGATAATTTGTCGCGTTCCCGTATTTCCTCGACGAGTATTGGATTTTTACGCCGTTCTGCGTGTCCGTTTCGTCCGTGTAGCGAAA
Organism: Ophion obscuratus; assembly: GCA_964007375.1. Lineage (NCBI taxonomy): Eukaryota > Metazoa > Arthropoda > Insecta > Hymenoptera > Ichneumonidae > Ophion > Ophion obscuratus. The sequence goes on along the minus strand of OZ023322.1, from coordinate 38,774,318 downwards.
AAAAGGGACAAAATTGGATGAGAAAAGTTTGTTCTTTTTCCCCTTCGACCGAATGTCCAGAATTCATTTCACCGCGATTGCCCTTGCGGTAGGGGAAAAATGTAGCGCTCGTTGCTTCGGGATGCTGCGAGAGAGGCTCGCGATTAACGGTAAAAAAAAATACAAAAAAAACATATCGAGAGAAAAATTGACCCAACTTCCGAACGTGTATATCTTTTTCATCTCTTATTTTGGGTGGAGTCTAGCCGATAATTCATTTGACGAGGCAGTCACCCGCCGCTTTCGGCTTGCTGCCTGCTTTCTCATCCATATTATACCCATTTAACCATAAGAGATGCTTTTCGATATGCTATCTGCACGGAACGGACCAAAGATCGAGCTTCCCCCCCCCCCCCTCCCCGCGCACGGTGTGTAAGTATCTTCGGCATTCCCGAGAGAATCTACTCTCGTAGTATCAAATCTTTTTCTTCCTTACAATATTGGCTGTAAATACGAGTAAAAAGCCCGCGCACCCTCTATCTATAGAGATACGTTTTCAATAGCAGCGTATGTCTACGGCTGAGAAAACTGTTTTGCGCGCGTACATATCTCATTCCAATTGTACAGAGAGTCGTGTCGCGAAACGCGGTTTCGCGACGTGCGATGAGCGCGTTTGCGAGTACACTCCCGTTGGTTTTATAGTCTTGGAGGTAGTGTCAGAGGCGAATCGTCGGAGCGCGCTGATAAAACGCGAAACATCTCGTTCGCGAGCGCCACTAGCGCATACGCGGCGGCGGCGGCGGCGCCTCTTCTGGCAACGTCCCTTCTTCCTATTGCTTGAATCTCCGGCGAGGAGCTCGTAGTCGTAGAACTTGTCGCGTGATAAACCAAAAATAAAAGTCATTTATTGCGAATAAGAATAACACCGATCGCGCATCGGTGTACACGAGTTGCTTGTATGAAAATTGCGGAGGAAAACCTGACTGTGTATTGTGGGCGCACGCGTGTTTGTTTCGGTGTGTCCAAGGATTAGAGCGCAACAGAGGGAGATGGAGCAAATAATATTCAAGTTTGCACCGATGCAACGCGATGGAAATTAATTATTTTCAATTGCGATAACATTTATTTACGGCCGATTGAGACTATGAAAATCACTCGTCCGTTTTTACGCATCCTCGTGAAAGATTAATTAGTTTCGATTGAGAAAAACAATAAAATGTTGGATGATGATGAAAATAAAGAAATGAAGGAAATCGTTGCATTCCAACGATGCAAACTTGGACGTCATCCGGATAGTGAGGTATACTCGCATTTTTTTATTATTTATATTCGGTGATGAGGTGGCCGCTGCTGCCGCCGCCGCCGCCGCCGTTCTCCTACTAGTTTTTCTCGGCAACTGAAATATTCGGGCGGCGATACGACACCCCTTGCCCAGTCCAGTACCACTTGCGCGCGCGCGTTTCGTAGGACCGCAAGAGCCTCCACCGGCCCTGTGCGAACGGACCATTTTCTATTTGTACTTTTTTGGTTTATATCGCTTTTCGAATTAACAACGAGTAAAAAGCCTGGTCGTAATCGCGCGCCCGCTATGATTTGTTGAAAAATAACGAAACTAAAAAATCGTGCAAATCAAAAGAATCACAATGTTTTATCGCGAATAAAATTCCCACAGCGATACACACATATTTGGTTGTAATTGGTAAGGATGCGATTCGACAGTGATGATAAAAACTTGGATGCGAGAGGAATGCAACGGGGAAAGATGGCAGCAAGAGTGTGAGTAAAGGTGTGGCGAATATAATATAGAGAGCGAGAGATAAATGGACAATGCGAGCACACCGTATTTACTGCAGGTAAACTGATTTACTGTACCTGTTGTTGTTGAGAAACGTATTAAACAAACAAACAAACAGACAAACGAAAAGTCTTATTCCACGCTTATCCGCTCAATGTATACGTATGTGTTTTTGCACCAAGTGCACCCTCACCCGTGTAGTTGGTTCTCTCGTAAAGAGAAACCGCCCCCGCGCACTTATATACATCCAGCACTCGACTTTACCGCTTAAAACATAAATCGCTTCCCCCTCGAGGGATATATGGATTTTTCCTTCGGACCAAGACTCGCCCCTCGTGTCTTTTAAAAGTTCCAAAATAACCTGTTCGAATGGTCGAAAATTTGAGCGCGTCGTTGTTTTTGCCTGGTAATAATTGTCGAACGTTACCCAGATAGACAGTCATGATCATCACGCCGTGCATACAATTGATGAAGCAAATTTTACAGCATATTGACTACATGTCATGATGAAAAGCCGTCAACTCATTTAGTATAGTAAATGTACAAAGCATTTTCATCTCAATATGTCGTTTACAAATGCATCGTACGTTTCGAGCACGATGAACTCATATCGCTGTGCTCTCAAGTGTCCACAATTAATATCTGCAAATTTTACGTAATATGGAAGTCATCGAATAACTTGTGTTGATGAATACACTGGGTTAGCACTGGTAGTAGACATGCCATGCAAGCAATATGACGGCGATATGCATGTTTGTCAGTGATACACATTCGATGGGCGCAACATGACGGCGAGATATGCGTGTTCCTCAGTGATACACATCCTATGACGGCGATATCCATGTCTCCAAGTGATATATATATATATATATATATATATATATATATATATATATATATATATATATATATATATATATTCGTTGAGCGCAATATGACGGCGATATGTATATTTTGTCAGTGATACATACCACGAGCACAATATGATGGAGATATGCATGTTTTCAGCGATACATTCGATGAGCGCAATATGACGGCGATAGGCATACAAATCCAGAATGATACAAGTAGGCATACACAAAGAAAGTTTGCACAAGTGTTAGAATGTGGCTAGGTAGGTAGCGCGCTCAGCTCTCGAATTACAAGACGTAGGTTCAAACCGTAGGTAGGTACAAAATTTAACTAAGCATGATACGTTTTAATCCATTTATCATATAGGCAGCAAACATAAATAAAGCATATGCGGATATTAAAATCCTACCAGATTTTTTTAATCAACATTTTTGGATTTTTTTTTATTTTTCACTCATATGAGCTCCATATGAGCACAGCATAGTTACGTCACGCCATCCCGCTAATATGAGCTCCGTATTAGCACAGCATAGTTACGTCACACCATACCGCCAATATGAGCTCCGTATGAGCACGAAAATTTCTTCACGCCGTGTGACACCCCCCCGTACGAGCCCCATATACAATCACTTATTGTTTGATACTCGTGAGCCGAATTTGCTAGCCTGATGAATTCATTGCATGCATATTCGCGTGAGAACCACTTTGCCTCATTTTCATGTTTTATTATTGTGAATCATCATGTGATGCAAATATGACTTTAACGGGAGCACTCATAAGGGATACACAGCTAGCTGTGAGACTTTCTATGCCGCAGTCATGATGTACATACGATGACAATATGAGGTATATCCGTCTATCTGGGTACTCTCTTTTCTGCTATTTTCAATAAGGAGATACGCGCGCGCTCTGCCTTTCGTATTCGCGCCCAGTACGCGCGTACGCTGAAGGAAAAAAAGAGAGCCACGAGGAAGATACGTTCCCGCTATTACCATCCGTATCATGCTCATCCGGGAAATTGCCAAAGTACGAAAAAATCTCGTATTTCAAGTTTCGAGAGCTTTTTTATTAGTGCTTCGAGTCGCGAGTTGACACGTGCGCAGCTACGCGAGATTATAGTTGCCTCTGTATAATGTACTGTAATGTATATTGTTCCGTTGCTGCTGCTGCTGCTGCTGCTGCTGCTGCACCTCGTAACTCTTGTTTCTATTCGCGTATAGATACTTTCGTAATCGTAAAAAATATACAGCAGTAGCGTACAGACGTATACGGAGAATGATTTTTCAAGGGCAGAGGAGACACGAGTCACCGAACCTCTGTCACTTTTATTCCGAAATCCATTTAGAGCGGACAGCAAATCAAGATAGTGCTCAAGTGTTCATCGTGGGGATGCGACGAAAATTCTACTTGGTTTTTTTCTTCTTTTTTCCATTATTACTTATATAACGTTTGTTTTACAGATTTAGGTTACACATGTCGGATAAGAGGAAAATCAGCTTAGGTAATTTTCGTAGCCAAATTGTGGCAAAAAAATTGGGCATTACGGAGAAGAAAAAATTCCGTTGCAACCCAACGATGAGAGCATAAATTGGGTGGCGATACGAATCATCATCATCGTCGGTTCTGGCCTCGATATTTCGTGTGGAATTTGAAGAAAAATCAAGTACAAAGCGGATAGACAATCTATCGTTAAAAATTTGTCAAGCCTTGCGATTGACTGCTTCCATCGAATTTCTATGATTTACAAACTTTCCACTATATACGATTTCAGAAGCTTTTTGTAATATCGCTGGAAAAAGTAACTGGGTGAGAGGTTTTCTTTTTTCGAGCAAATATGCTGTTGCGTGAAAGGCGATGCGTGAAAAGATTGGTATGGCAAAAAATGGAGGGGCTTTCGGAATAAGAGTCTTTTCGCGTGAAATGCCTCGTAGATATGTGTGTACTTGCGGCCACACGCGAACGCGTAGCCGCGCCTTTTCTTCGAGTACAACTTGACGCGGCGGCTTGCGACGAAAAATCGATACTCCGGAGAGAATAATCTCCCGGTAAATTTGAGATTTGGCAAAGCACGCCGCATTTTCCCTATGTCACATGGACACACCCCCACTCCCGCCCTCACTTTTCTTCGTAACGCTGCAGGAGTCGGAAAAGAAAAAGAGCGATCTCCTGCGTCGCCGTTGCGAGCATCAAAATGACATAAATGATATATTATTCGATGGGCTGCTTCGAAGGGGATCGCAGCTCGCTCCGCAAGGACAAAAATCGAAGACAAAAAGGGTCGCATCTATCGATCGATCGCGCGCGCGCGCGCGCGGTACGTTGTACACATAAAGTTATTGCGATAATACATTCTTGAGGAACAAGTAGCTGTGCGAGATTCAACGAGCCAAGAGCTATTCCATTTATAACCGAGTACAAAATGTACAAAACACGCGTAATTTGTAACAACGCGAGTATACAACGATTGAGGTATGGAAAAGGTAAATTGGCTTATCCGTACGTGACGACGAAGCCGACCAGGAAGCGGGAATACGAACCTTTATAAATGCCCAACCTTGGCCATTTTCCAGCACGGTTTTCCATTCTGGCCTAATATCGCGTAAGCGTAAGAAGGAAAGAAAAAGTAGGACCGAACATGTGCCGTATCGTACGTATATTTAGATTGGGCACGGCGTACAGGCTTCGGTTGTTACCTTTACCCTGTCCCTATCCTCGTGCCGCCTTCGCCGTCGTCATCATCGCCGCCGCCGCCGCCGCCGCCGCCGCAGCTCCCGGCAATACTCGAGGAATGATCGCTTGTTCGAGGAATGAGGAAAAAATTGATACACGTTACAACGCCCAGTCGAAACTATTTCATTACGAAATTATTGTTACGACGTATGCGGAAAAACGAAACTTTTGTACAATGACCTGCTATTATTTGCGATTGTGTCAAGAATATGTACATATACATATATATGTGTATGTATCGAATTGATGTATTTGAAGAAAAGAAGAATGAAGAAAAAAAATTGACCAACGTGGAGCTTAGTGGCGTAAAAGTAGGTAATCAACCGTTTTCCGATTTCTGAGGCGTTGCATCGGTCCATTTGAGGGACATGGTTTTATTGGGGAGTTTTTGTAAGAGTTCCGATAGACTGGGAGAATGTTGCTGAATTCGTATCCCCATGTGTCAATTAGTGTTCCGGCAAAGTGCACTCAAAAGATGGCCGAAAAAGTCGCAGAGGGACGTATGTATGGAAAAGTGGGCAAAAACCGATGGTTCGAGTTTGAAATTCTGCCAAAAAAAAAAACAATTTTAACCGGGGAGCTCGATGCGTCAAATGGCATCTTGAAGGTGGAATAACATTTTTAACAATAACGAAGAGAACAAGCCCTGCCTAGGGCGGAGTTTGAAATCTAAAGAGAAAAGAAACGAGTGTCAATTGAGGATGGAACTTTTTTTTTCGCTGGCATGGGAGAAAAATGCTGATTTTTAATATTTTTGAACAAGTTTATTTTGATGTATTTTAACCCCTTGATGGCAAATTCGCCATTAATTTTCTCCCAAGTCCTAAAGTTTGATAGAAAAAATCTGAAAAATATACGAATCGCATGGCCGAAAAGAGAAGCGATCGCTCGGGACTGGGGGGGGGGGGGGGGGGGCACGGAGTCTACGATGATGCATCGCTTGACTCGTGGGGATATACGTATTACAAGGACGTGTACGGGATATGTGCAAGGCGGAGAGACGCGGGGGATCGATATCGGAACCCCCTGGAGGGTCACGCGTTTTCGCCGCTTCTTCTCCAACCGGCGCGCCCCGGCCAATTTCTCAAGCTAGCCATTCGCGTACACGTGTGTGGAGCAGGGTACTGCTCCTGCGCTCCATCGCCTTCTCCGCGCGCGCGCGTCTGTCACGCGCTACAAAAGAACAGAACAATATCGCGATTGACGCGATCATCGCGGTAACATGGCCCCGAATTCAATGGGCATCGCGGGGCAAGATTCGGCGTTAATTTTGCGACGCAAAAGCCTTCGAGCCGGTTAGAAGCTGCGCGCGCGAGCATAAAAAGAAGATAAGAGACCGTGAAGATGACAAATTTGCCCCGCTAGTTTCGCGGATATATTGGCGAGTCCGAGAGCATCTCAGCAGCGTCGCTGCGCCCGTGCGTATCGCGATCTCGGAGGAAATAAAACACGTCGCCTTAAACTTTAAATCAAATTCTTTCCCTGAACCCCCCCCCCCCCCCCCCCCGACATCAAACGCATCGATGAGAAAACAAAATTGTCGCGCGACTGTTTGCGCATCTCGACATTTTTCTTTTTTTAATATTTTTCCTTCGTACCGCCGCCGCCGCAAAGTTGAATAATCATTCTCGCAATGATAATGCTTGATGAAAGATACAATAAAGAGGCTCACCTCCAAATTCTTCATCAAGCGTCTCTTGGAAAACATCCCGACCAAACTTTTCACCTATCTCTCACCTCTGAGAAATATCGTTACACGTCTTCAGTACTGCTTTGCTCGCTGCTTTCCAGTAACACGGGCGGGGGGGGGGGATGGGGGAGGGATAACTCGTTTCTCTCGTTGGCGGGTGGAGGATCGAGAGAGCGAACGACTTCGAAATCCGCGTGCGCGATGATGTTTAGCCGCGAACGGTCGTTAAGGCTCGATTCGTCTCTCTTTTGTCGCACTTCTCGTATATCTCTTCTGTCAAAAAAGCAAAAGAAATAAACAAGTAAATAACTAAAAACAAAGCTCTACCGCAGCAGCCGCGATTCGCCGCATTCTAGCCCTTTCGATAGCCTCGAAAAACAAGTTTGCTTGGGTATAGTTTTCCGAAAAATGTGACGAGCTCGTTGTTCGAGTTGGCGATCGATACACCGTTGAAGAAACGCTAGGAGCGGTACAAAATTGTTGACATGTTTTCGTAGCAAGGATGTGTTCGATGCCCTTTCGAGCGAGCGTGCCTGCCTCGCAGAATCATTAAAAATTCCAAAGTACAGGATCAAACAAGGCTTGCGAGTGGAAGATTGTACAAGAATTGGAAGGACTCGCGCGTAAAGTACCCTCGGCGTCATCTCGCGACGACCACGCCCGCGCGCGACCCCCTGTCGCGCACCGCCAGCCGGTTCAGAAGAAATCACTCGCGATTCTCTCCGACGAGCAGTAGGCGGCAACGCCGGAGACGGCTGCGTACCTACGATCGATGCTTGGCGAGATGGTGGGGTGGGGGCGAAGTAATTTTGCACGGAAGCCGCATCAAGGGCGGTCGGACGTCGTCGCTATCCGGTTATTTTTAACTCCTGAACGCTTTTATTTTTTTGCCAACTAGGTAATAGGACGGAAAGGCGCTAACAAAAGGTTGCGCGCGCGCGCGCGCCCCCGCTCAACGTTCCGAAATAATTGCGTATTTGTTGCGAGTGGATGAAAGAAAAGAAAAAAAAATGGATCTGGTAATTTTTTTTTTTCGTTGAACGTAGTCGCGTGTGATACGGTACTGAAAATAGCGGTAGCGTAGAAGACAGCCGCGATTTACATTTGACGACTGTTCAGCTTTACGCGATAAGCCACGGCTGTGGAACAAAAAGAATCCTCCACGCTCGTCTGTTGTGACAGCTCTCTCTCTCTCTCTCTCTCTCTCTCTCTCTCTCTCTCTCTCTCTCTCTCTCTCTTTCTCGCGTGTGTTGATCGTCCTCGTTTACGAGATACGTCGCGATGGACGCGTAACCCGTTGATGATTTTGAAATTTTGCTGCGTCAGGCGCACACGTTCATCAACGCGAGCTACCGAGCAAGCGAGAGAGAGAGAGAGAGAGAGAGAAAGGGACGTCAGCTCGAAGGAACCGGACTCGTTCGCAGGCTCTTTTTTGCCGCCGCAACGCGCGATTGTAACCTAAAAAAACGAGTTCTGCTCTGATATCGGTCTTTCCGCACTCGCGGACGTACGCGCCCCGCCGCTACTACCTACCACCTCTCGTTCCATTCGAGCGTCTTATGTTTTTTACAGGACCGAGTCAGCTGGAAAATTGTCAAAATTGAGTGATTTTTGTAACGCGAATGTACCTCTGAGGACACAAGTCTTACGCGCGCGCGAGAATCTGTGAGAGTGAGTGAGCGAGTGAAACAGAGAGAGAGAGAGAGAGAGAGATATGGAGGTCTTCAAAGAAGCGACTTTGCGCGGCGGCGGCGGCGGCGGCACCGGAGAGTCCGATAGACCTCCGAAAAAGTCATGGTCCGAGCTACGAGGAGTTGTGAGGGATTTCCGGCGGAGGTTGTCCGGTGTCTCGGACGCGTCCGTACCGGATGACGTTACCTTTAGATCGCTGCCCGACGGAAGGTGAGAGCGAGAGAATGAGGCAATTTGTCAAATCGCGGACAAATTTTGTTTACCCAAACCGTTGCTCCCACGTTCATCCCAAACTATGCCACAGGACTAGAATCTATTTTCTGGGTACTCTGAACAACGGTTGGGAAACTACACTCCTGTACGTAGACGTCGCTCGTTCGGATCAAGCCAACGGCTACAGATTGCACTGGCTGCCCGTCGTCGAAGCTAATTTTCAAGGGTACCTGCTTTTCTCTCTCTCTCTCTCTCTCTCTCTCTCTCTCTTGGAGGTGCTTCTCCGGCAAAGCGAAATAACGTTTTTTCTTCTCTGAAGCGTTTCCGGAGTCAACAGACTCTCTCGAGAAGAGCAATTGCTGTGGGAGAGGAAAAGACTGACAACTTGGGGTATAACCAGCTACGAGTTGCATCTGGAGAGCGGCAAATTGGTATTTCCAGCGGCGAGTAGCCTCTACCAGTGCGTAGACACCGGTTACGCGGTAAGTTTATGTCCATTGCAAACAACGCGCCGAGAAATAACTACGGCTGCAACGCTTGGCTCCTGTTTCTCAGCCCGGACCTCTCTTTCCCTCGGAATTGAGAATTTCGACGCCCGGGGCTAAACTCTGTCCGCAAATATGCCCTTGGAACGACGCTCTCGTCGCTTACACATGCTCCGGCGACTTGTATCTGTCGCACGGCGTAACCGGATCATCCGTGCGTCTGACGCACGCGAGAAAAGGCGGCAAGAGCCTTTCGGAGGATCCTCTGACAGCCGGAAGTCCGTCCTACGTAACGCAAGAAGAATTCACAAGGTTCGCAACTTGTCTTGGTACGCGCTTTGCTCTCTCTCTCTCCCCCCTGTCCGTCTTTCGTACAAACGTGTGTCCTTCTTTTCGCAGGTACGTCGGCTATTGGTGGCAGCCAAGGTCCAACGACGGCGCGTACAGAATTGTTTACGAGGAAGTCGACGAGAGCGACGTAAAAATTTTTTGCTTTCCATCAGCCTCGACCTCGAGCCTCAACACAGGCGAGGTCGATGAGTTTCGATTTCCAAGGGCGGGTACATGCAACGCCAAGAGCAATCTAAAAATGGTACAATTTCGTACGAGCGACGCTCATCGAATCGTTGATATCGAAATTCTCGAGTTGCAGTATCCTCTGCACACAATGTTTCCGTGGATGGAGTATCTCGTGAGAGTCGGATGGACACCCGATGCTCGCTAGTGAGTATTCCTTTTTCTCATCTCCTCTTTGACTGAAAAGACAAAAGTACAAGACGTCGTCGTCATTCCCAACTCGCACAGCGTGTGGGTCCAGCTGCTCGACAGGAAACAGCAGAGACTGGAATTGGTTCTTTTGTCGGTGGAAAACTTTTGCGAGCCACCGCCAAACATTTACAACTCGGAGAATCATTTTGCCCCATCGTCGGCGAGCGTTCGAGTCCTGTATTCCGAGAGATCTTCCGTATGGATAAACGTCCACGATCTCTTGTACTTTTTGCCGTCCGACGATCCGACTCGAGTTAAGTTTATCTGGGGAAGCGAGGAGACGAAATTTATGCATCTATATCTGATAACGTCGAGCATAGCCGGTGAGTGGTCGAGTGTGACGGTGGTGGTCAACAAACAAGCTTCCGGCCCAAAAATTCACACGGTCCGTCTTCTTTTGTACACAAAGGACTGAGCAACGGGGTGGAGGAGGAGCCGTTGGATCGCTTGGACAGCGCGTACCTTGAACCCCGTGTAATATCCAAGACGGCGATAACGCAGGGCGAGTGGCAAGTCTTGCGTCGAAAATTGTGGCTCGACGAGGCTAATTCGATCGTTTATTTCGTTGGTTTGCGCGAGGGACCCCTCGAGCAACACGCTTACGCGGTATCGCTGCGTAGACCCTTGGAGATTCGTCTCTTGACGAGACCGGGTTGCAGCTACAACAACGTTTACTTCAACAAGGATTGTACGATGTTGGTTACGGTGCACAGCTCGATCAAGACGTCGCCCTCTTGTCAGGTTCAGTCAATTGCGTGCACGGGAGACCCCCCCCCCCCCTTTCATCCGTGATCGTCTACTAACTCGACCTTTTTTTTTTTCCAAACGAACCAACGAAAAAAGCAGGTTTTCAGAATAACACAGACGGATCGAAGCGTCGAAGGTATCCTGCTGACGGCTCTCGGCTATCTCGTCGAGCCCACCGTACCCGAGTCCGAATTATTCGCCCCGAGCATATACGCTCATAAAATCGCGTCCGGCGACATTGTCTACTCGATGATCTTCAAGCCGCACAATTTTCAACGTTCGGTCAAGTATCCGACGGTCCTCCAAATTTACGGGGGTCCTGATGTTCAACTCGTCACCAACACGTTCAAGGTACTCCTCTTTATTGTTATTATTGTTATTGTTGTTCTTATTATTCGAGAATGAGAAAACGACTCGTCGTCGCTATAGGGAATGCGGCATTTTCGGCTACACATGCTCGCGGCCGAAGGCTATTGCGTCGTCCTTATAGATTCCCGAGGCTCCAAGAATCGGGGTCTCGCCTTTGAGAGTCATTTGCGAAAGAGAATGGGCACCGTAGAGTTGAGCGATCAGGTCGAGGTGTTGAGGTTGTTGGCTGAAAAAACAGGCTACATCGACATGAGTCGGGTCGCTCTCCACGGTTGGTCCTACGGCGGTTATTTGAGCCTCATGGGCATAATACATTATCCCGAAGTATTCAAGGTAGGTGAGAGCCTTTTATTTGATTTTTATCGTTAAGAATTTTTCAATCGACAAGATGAAAAAATCAATCGATCGTGACATTTCGCAGATCGCAATTGCCGGCGCCCCCGTCACCTGTTGGAATCTCTATGACACCGGATACACCGAGCGTTACATGGATCTTCCTCAGGACAATTGCGCCGGCTACGTGAACGGTTCAGTTTTAACCTACGTCAACAAGTTTCCCGATGACGCGAATCGTTTGCTCATCATTCACGGTCTCATCGACGAAAACGTACACTTTTTTCACACTAGCGAATTGATAAACGCGCTTATAAAAACCGGCAAGCCCTATCAGCTTCAAGTATATCCCACCGAGAGACATAGCTTGAGAAATTTGGATGCGACGAGGCATTACGAGACTACTTTGCTCTCCTTTCTTCAAAATAACCTATGATTACATTCTCACCCTTTATGAATTGATATATATATATATATATATATATATATATATATATATATATATATATATATATATATATATACACACACATTAAATGTTATCGTTCCTCGCGACAAATTTGTCGCGGTCTCACGAGTCGAACATGCGGAGCAATTTTATTCGAGAAAACGATAGCCGTGATTGGTCGGACGAGGAATATTTACGAGTCTCTCCTTCTCTCGTGTGTGTATATATATATATATATATTCGCGTCTTCCGCCCGCTCCCAGCCCAAATAACGTCATTTCCAACTGCCACTTTTTTATGTACATAACTCGAGAGAATACGAATACTTCCATGGCGCCGCACCTTTTCCGTTAGCAAAAGATTCTTTAAGATCGCCATTGCGATAGCTGCTTGTTCTCCTCTTTGCAGTAATTTCGAAACGAAAAAGCGACACAGTTTTATCTCCCCCCCTCTCGCGTTCTCACTTTTTTCACTATCGTTTCCGCAATCGTTCTTAACAGTATTACAACGTCGTTGTCGCAAGAGCGCAAAAGATGGTCTTACGGATAGATCGACCGGGGCTAGTAAGATTGAGAATAAATGCCATACATTTTTTTTTAATATCATTTTAAAAATACGACCGAGTTGGTTTTTTTTCCAACGGTAGTCTCGTATCGCACGGAGCAGCCTTGGTAATCTCGTATCACCTGCGCGCGCGCGCGCCTTGTTGAGGAACATTTTTTTATCGACACTCCTGTAATCCGTTTGTTTTTTCGCGATGCGCGATTTATTTTTCGTCAACCCTTTGCGTATAATGTATTTCGAAGTGAAAAAACGGTCGGTTTTCGGCCGGCCACGTCTAGTTTTAATCAAGACCGACGATACTCAGCGCTCGCGCGTCAGTACGCACGATCGCGACCCTTATTTCGTTTATTTTCAAGCTCTCGTTTATCGCTTTTGTTGTTCATGTATAAACGAAAATGTATTTCTTTTTTTTTCCACTTCGGGGGTACTTACCGCGGGCGCGCTACACAATTTTTTTTTTTCTCTCTGATCTAGATATATTTTTGTCAAGGGAAAGAAAAAAAAGAACGCTCCACACCGTGTATATATAGGGAGAAAAGATGAGTGGGCGAAAGGCGCGCAACGATCGATGAATCTTTCGAATCCCCGCAAACCAGTTTTCGATCGTTTTGCGACAAATGTGTAGCAACGAGTATTGGAATATCGATACAATAGTATTTGCAACATTCGAACGATTGTCTCGCATCAATTTCACCGTCGATAAGTAAATTCATTATTTTCTACGAGCTTACGTACTTGTTTTTCTTTAATTATCGTTCGTCCGAACAGACAAACCCTCGTTACTCGTCTTTACAGCCGTACAATAATAACAGTAATAATATTAAAATCATCTCGCTACTGTTTGCTTGTGTAGCGGGTTTTGGTTTTGCGATTGAGGTAATTGTAGAGGTACCAGATTCTCTTGTTCAATTCTTTCCATTTGGTCGGTCTGGCGATGGGGAAAACGCCTCTGGACCACATCTTTTGCTTCCTTATCAAAACTTTAAACTCGTTGCCGGAAACACCGCGCAACCAGGACGGTACGTTGTATATTATTCTGGTGGGATGCATCTTTTCGCTACCCAGTATATCGATGTAATCGTTTTGTCCAAAGAGCGCTCGTCTCTGGCACCAGGCGTCTTTTGGCCTATAAACTGGCATCTCCTTCACCCGCTTTGTCTCCTGTCTCGCCAAGAGACCCCTGAATTCCATCACGTCGTCCTTGTAGCCGTACCGTCTCAACAGAGGACCCCTCGCCATTTTCTCTGCGTGGTAACGATATCGTACCTGCGTCACGAGGGGTGTCCAGCTGCGAACGACCGCATCTCTTATCCAAGACATGCCTGAAAATTGTCACCACGTTGAGGTTAGAAAACGCGATCGACCTTTTTCGGCCAACGTCCACCGAACATACTTTTTTCTCTCTTCGTAAAAAAGAACTTTGTCTGCCTATTTGCGTCTACGAATGCACGTTGCGAACTAACCTTTTTCCCTCAAATTTACCGTCGCACGTACGAAGAATGAAAAGGAAAACAAAATATGGCCGGTCACGACGACGACGAAGACGACGGTACGGGCCCAAGCAAATTTAATAGGGGCGCTTAGCGAGGCGCTCCATTACGAACGATTCCGTTGGATCGATACAGTATTGCCGATTGCGGGTTATCGCGGGATCTGTTAATTCGCGACTCCCCAGCTAACCATGTACCGCAAATGTACCGCTCATGTGGAGTGCGCCGTACCGGTACTGTTACCACCTTGTACGTGCGTACAGTACCTGGTACATTACCGGTACGCCGTACGGTACGCTATACCGCCAATTTACTAGTACGGTACCCCTGTACAGTATCGCCACCGTGCAGCCACCGTTCGCTGTAGTACAGTGTAACTTCACGGTAGCGATATCGTGGAGGTATGACTACACTGCTATCCCGTACCCGTACATTACCGGTACTGTAGGGCACGGCGTACTCCACATTTGCGGTATGCTGTACTAATGGTACGCTTGGTTAACTGGGTCAGGCCGATTTTGCGCTGCGGCGTGTATTCGTTTTTTGCAGAGATTAGTAGGGAGATATACAACCATTGTGTACAACGCTCCCCTTTTCGGCAGGGTGGCCAGATATGTACTACCGCAAGTCGCCAACAGTGGTCGTGCAAGTAGCCAAAAGTAGCCAACCTTTCTGGCAAACAGTGGGGCTACGATTCAAAATATGTCGTAAAACCACAAGTGAAAATTAAAACTAATTTCAAATGACAAAATTAAAAAATCAAAAGACAATTGATAATTTAATATTAACGGATAAATGTTTTGACGACACAGTTAATATATATTTATTTATATAAGAAGCATATAATAAAAAGACATTTGAAGAATATTCTGTAAAATTTTCATTAATAATTGTTCAGAAATGAGCCAACTTGGTTTTTTTTATCTCAGATGATCCAGTGATGAGTTATGCAGTTCCCCGCAATAATGCAACTTTTTTTTTGTGGCGCCTGAGAAGATTTATTGTCACTGGCTCATTTCTGCACAATTATTAATTAAAATTTCACAGAATATTCTTCAAATGTCCTTTTATTATATACTAATTATATAAATAAATATATATAAACTGTGTCGTCAACAAACATTATCGACAACATGCTTTTTTTTATAGCGAATTAATATCTCTGATAGAAATCATTTTTGAGACTTTTTTTTCGGTTTCAGGAGGGAAAAAAATACATTTATTTAGCATCCACTAACTTATTATCTTATACGTTTATTTATTTAAAAAGGTTGCTTTGTTGTAAGTTTTAACAAAATTACAAAATAGAAGTACGTACAGTCTACTGGCACTTAAAATAATAAATCGTTCCTTTTATAATCGATGAAGCTTTGGTTCAAGTTTTAATAAACTTACAAAACAGAAGTACGTACAGTCTATTGACACTTAAAATAATGAATCGTTCCTTCTATGATCGATGAAGCTTTGGTTCAAGGTTTAACAATTTTACAAACTACGAGAATATTCAGTTTTTTACACTTAAGAGGCAATGACACCTTATCGCGGTCGGTATGGTAGAACAATTATAGATTCCCAAAAATCTCTGAAACGGCTCTTCGGATCCCGTCGAAATTTTGTCAAACGACGTCAAATAGATAGACGAATACCTGTCTGCCCTTCAAGTTTTCTGAATTTGAGGAAAAAAAACTAAATTGACTTATGATAAGCCAATCTACAATTTTTTTCTCAAATTCAGAAAATTTGAGGGGTTGACAGCTATTCGTCTATGTATTTGACGTCGTTTGGCAAAGTTTCGACGGGATCTGAAGAGCCGTTTCAGAGATTTTTGGGAATCTATAATTGTTCTACCATACCAACCGCGATAAGGTGTCATTCCCTCTTAAAATAAAGAATCGTTATTTTATGATCTATAACATAACAGCTTATTTTTACGATAAGTTGATCGTGTGGATTCGGCTTCGGTCCGGCCAATGAAGGTTATTCCAAAGTCAATGGAACTAGAGGATGTTTTTCTTTACGTTTCGGCCCTCGGTTCGGGTCCTCTTCAGAAGCTAGTTTATTCTGTATATATTGTGATACATATTTTTTTTAATTACAATAATGTTTGATAAAATATATATATGAGTGTTTTTGGTCATGGTTCCGTTATATACGTTTTATGTCGTTTAGTATAACAATTCTGTTAGTTGTGTTTTGGTTATAATTATGTTAACATAGTATGACATTTTTTTCCCGTCTATTGAGTTATTTATTTATATGTAAAAATGTTTGAAATGTGTGAAGTGTGAGAGAGAGGGTTATTCTATTATGAAATAATAAAGAGATGAAATGTGTGATATAACTAACCTCGATATTATTGATATTTTAAGTTTTTGCTGATGTTAGGAAGGTTGTTTTGAAGAAACATTATTTATAGATGTAAATAATATTTTGTGAGAAAATACTCAATCGATAAGGTGCTCTCGTTTTTCGGCGATTTTTTTTATCCTTGTCTGTAATTAATTATAAAGGGGTTTTGTGTATTGCAAGTGAAAATCTTACAAAATCTCAGGAATATGATAATTACCTATTGAGAATGGTTTTTAAGAATTTGTTTTCCTTTCTAAATGAGAAAAAACTCGAAATTTACAATATTTATTCTCCTACATGTTGAGTTATGTGGTCAGCGAGGGGTCGAGAGAAACTGAGAGGTGTGTAATTTTCTGAAGTTTATTCGAGTCTCTGTACGGTGAATCGGGGGAGAGAGATCATTTAGGCAGTGACGTGTCAAGAAAAATAAAATAGATGTGTCAGGTAAGGGATATTTAAGATTTGTGATAATGTCATTAAAAATGAGTTTATCATGTCAGAGTATTCATTAGTTTATAGTGTCAATAATTATAAAATTGTTATGTGAGGTGAATACTGTAAAATGTTTTAGTAAATTATATTACAGAGTTACAAATTGAGCTTAGTTTTTGGATGTCAGTTCTAAAATTTATAGCGTTGGAGTGTGCCTTAATTTGAATCATTTCTAAGATTAGTCTTTTTTTAAGCTAGTTCTCATTGTTTAGAATTTTTACGTTGTCAAATTGAAAATTGTGTTTTTGTTCTATTGCATGTTGTGCTAAAGCTGTGTGTATTGTGGAGGTGTGTTTTAGGCTATTTTTGTGTTCTTTTACTCTAGTTTCAAGGTATCTTTTAGTTTGGCCAATGTATGTGGCGTTGCAGTCTTTACAGTCAATTTGGTAAACTATGTTGGATTTTCGGTTGTTGGTAATTTTGTCTCTGGTGGATCCAATGATTGATGAGATTTTGTGTTTATTGTTTGTGACTAATGTTATGTTGTATTGTTGGAAGAGACGAATTAGTTGATGGTGTATGTTTTTTGTGTAGGGAAGGTTTATTAATCTGGAAGAATCGAAATTGTTGTTATTGGTTTTTTTTTATTATTGATTATGGAGAGACGATGTTTTATTATTTTTGCGGTGAAAGAGATTGGGTAGCAATTTGTTGTCATTGTGTTACTGATGAGTTTTAAATTTTCTTTGTGGAATGACGCGTGAGATAGTTTTATTGCTCTGTCAACTAGCATGTAGATTATAGCTTTTTTTGAGAGAGTGGGTGGTGTGAGAAAAAGTTTATGAATCTGCCTGACCAGGTTGGTTTCCTATACCAATTTGTGATAATTGAGTTTTGTTTGTAAATTAAAAGTAGATCTAGGAACGGGATTTTGTTGTCTATTTCATTTTCGGATGTGAATTGTACTTTGGGATTGTGAGAGTTAAAGATCAATCTGGTGGATTCAATTTCGTATGTTGGTGGAGCAATAATAATATCATCAACGTATTTTTTACATAATGGTAATGAGAATTTTAATTTTTCTAGACAATTTGTTTCTAAATTTGTCATGACAATGTTGGATAGTATTGGAGCTAGAGGTGAACCCATAGGTAATCCTGAGATTTGTTGGTAGATTTTATTTTGGAACGTGAAAAATGTTGAGAACATGATGTATTCTATTGCTTTGATTATTTCATGTAAAGGAAATGTTTTTGAGAATAAGTTTGATCGTTTTTGTAGGCTTTGAATAACTAGTTGTAATGGGATGTTCGTGTAGAGAGAAACGACGTCAAATGAGACTAATTTGTAGTTGAATGGGATTGAGATGTTAGAGAGTGAGTGTTTTAGGTGAAAGCTATCTTTGACGTGTGAATCGGTCGTACTGATTAATTTAGAGAGTTTTGATTGTATGAATTCGGCTAGTTTGTGTGTTGGACTATTTATAGATGATACTATTGGACGAAGTGGATAGTTGTTTTTGTGAATTTTGGGTAAGCAATATAGACGGGATAGGTTGCAATCTTCTGCTTTTAGATATTTGTACTTTGTCTCGTCAATGATTTTCAGGGTTTTCCATCTGGAGAGAATATTGTTGATGCCTTTTTGTAATGTGTTAATGGGGTTTTTATTTCTTGCTTTGTAAATTGTGGAGTCTGCGAGTAAGTCATGAGTTTTATTAATGTAATCTGATTTTTCCAGAATGACTGTTGAGTTTCCTTTGTCTGCTCTTGTAACCAAAAGATGAGGGTTTCTTTTTAAGAATGAGGATATGTGTTTTATGATTTGATTAGTGTTGGAAAATGATATTGGAATATTTATCTTGTTTAGGATTTTATTGAATCTGGTTCTAATTTCTAATTGTCTAGGTTTGTCAAGTAAAAGTTCTAGTTTGGCTTCTAGTTCGGAGATTGATTTGTGGATGTGATTTTTTATGTTTGAGGGTTTGAGGTAGGGAAAACAAAAATTTTCACCCAGAGACAAGAATGTTGAAATGTGTAGCGGAATGTCGATTTTGGATAGATTTATGAGCCAATCTTTGGTTTTGTTTAATGTGATTGTTGAATTTATGTTGTTCAGAGGATCGGTGGGTAGCTTATAATTGCGTAATGTTGTGTATTATTTGGTGTTGAGAATAAGATACTGTGATTTTGTGTTGCTTGATTTGTGTTTTGATAGTTTAGGTAATGTGTATTGTTTTGGTCTATATGTGTTTGTGACGATATTGTTTTTAAAAATTCTTCGTGGTTGAAAATATGTTGATGTATGTTGCTGGTACGTTGAAATCTAAGATTTTGGAGTTTTCTTTGGTGTTTTTCATATGAAAGTTTTGACAGTTTGTTTAATTTTACTTGTTCTAAAGTGAAACATTTTTCTTTAATATTGTTTGGAGTTTTGTTGATTGTTTCTGCGTTCTTTTCAATTTTTTGGTTCACTATTTTTATTCGAAAGTTGAGATCATCTATTTCTATGTTTAATAATGATTTGTGGAATTTGTGTGATATTCTATTAAGTTTTATTTTTCCTTTGTTGCCGGAAATTTGAATATTTAAGTGTTTTGAGAAAATGTGTTTCGGTATCAAACCTTCTTTTCTACATATTTAAGTAAAAACCGAAGTTGTTGTTTTAAGCGAGTCTTCGTGGCCTATTTCAAAGTCTAGTTCCATTGACTTTGGAATAACCTTCATTGGCCGGACCGAAGCCGAATCCACACGATCAACTTGTCATCCACACGGCCGCACACATCTCTGACTCATTATTTTTACGATGTTGATCATTTGTAATGTACTTCTGGTATAATTTACGTGTAGCTTATGATATACTATATTTTGTTTACACTTTTATTTGGCGTTCATATCGACTAGATTTGCCTGATTTTTTTTCTTTTCTTTATATCACTTCAGCTACGATATTGAGCATTTCTGTGAGCATTTCCGATTCACCTTCGTTTTTGTCTGACGTGACTTGGGACTCACTTGATGATTCATACGTATCTTTTGATTGAAATCGTTCAAGCATTTCGCTGGTTGGCTCTAACGTTTTGCAACATTTTTTTAACGAAATGCAATACAATCTGATTCGTAACAGAGCTTCGAGCATTAGCGTTCGAAGCTTGTTACGAATTCGTGTTTTTATCAGAGTCAACGCTGAAAAGGCTCTTTCTACCACTGCGTTGCTCCTAGGAATGACCAGCATTTTAAACACCACTTTTGCCAGATCTTCAAACATCTTGCGGCCGCTAGTGTTGGTGTACTTAAATACCTCAGGCCAAAAGACCAAAATATTTTGACGAATTTCTCCGTTGAAGTGGACTTTCCAATCAAGATAATATAATTTGTCCCATTGACTCCGATAGATGGAAATATCGCTTTGTAGATGGAGAAATTCTTTTAACGGCAAGTCTTCGAATTTGATCTGAGCCTGAGACAGACAAACGCTAGGACTCAATAATTTATATTTTCGAAATATCTCCAGGTTTGTCGGCAGTCTCACTGCCATTACGTGCAAGAGCTTTTTTAAAAAATTAATTGACCGTTGTTTAATTTTAATTTTGGACCGAGGCGGTATCTTAAATTCTGCAAGGCGTTTTTCGACCTCAATTCCGAAATCGATCTCAGTAAGTGGTAGAAATGCCAATTCATTGTCCAACGCTTTGATTACTTGACGCAAAACAGATATTTCGTTGCAAGGCTTCAGAAAAAGTGGTTTGAGGATGCGTTTAGGTAACGATGAAAATGTTAAAGACATTTCGTCGTAGAGATTACCCACATCGACATCATCACTCTGCAAAGATAGATTCAAGTGCTGAATTTCCGCGAGAATGGGCTTCAAAAAAATGAAATAAATCTGGTTGTCGTCATCTTCTAGCATGTCACGGATAATTCGCGCTTTCAGCATCACAGGCTAGACGAAAATGCGTTTTTAACTCGAGCCATTGTTCGAGTATCCTTTTTACTGCTTCGTAAAACCCTAGCCACCTAGTTTGGGATCGTTGAATTATCTGACGAAATTTTTGAGATTCGGTACCAGAATTAATCAAGTCAAAAGTTTTTCGATAGTTAATGCGACGCAAAGAACTAACGTTGAACCAATTGTGTATTTCGCGCAGTAAAAAATCCAACGAACTGGGCAATTCTTCACTTGCTTTTGATGCGCAGAGGTGTAAAGAGTGACAACAACAACGCAAAAGCTGCAAATTTGGTACTTTTTTTTCAGCAGCGTGTACACCGAATGATGACTGCCACACAAATTGCTTCCACCGTCAGTCCCTATTGCTATCAAATTTTTCAATGGGAGACCGATTTTTGCAAGATATTCTGTAATGCTTTTGGTGAGGTCATCAGCAGTCGCTATTTCTACTTCCAAGATACCGAGGAAAGTAGTTATTAGGCGATTTTCAGTTGTATCGAAGTATTTGATGCATATAAATATTTTGTAGCTGATACATTAGTACTTTCATCAATGATGATGGAGTAGCTTTTGTCACCGATCGCTTTCATAAGGCTAGCCAAAAGAGCCGGAGCGCTAACGTGCTTTATGATGCTGGAGCATTTCGTTCGATGCAGACGTGTTTTCTCTAGTACGCTTCCTTTTCCTAGCTCCGATAGAAGCTCACCCAAATGGTCAACCGACTGTATGGCTGAGTGCATGACGATATGCAGTGCCATTTTGATATCGGCTTTTTTCTTCTCGTTTGAATTTTGAATCCCATACCTTGAAACAAAAATATCGTGTGAAACGCCAAAAAAAATATCAGTTGAATGTAAAGACAGCTCCAATAATCAACGTTGAGGAGAGCGGGGCAAAACGCAATGGTTAACGAAATGTTGTGTTGAGTAAAAGTTTTATACGCCTTATCTACTTCGTTTTACTCACAATTAGGAAGTGTATTGCATTTTTCCTGAATTAAATAAAAAAATGTGTCTGAGGCAAAATGGGTTATGATGAATTTCCGAATTTTCGTAATAGGCTTCTATTTAAAGAGTTGTAATTTTGTTTCTAAAGAGATAGCGACGTTTACCTATACATATTCTTTACGTATTCAGTTACCCTTCAAAATGCGACTTGGAACATGAGGATTGGATGATTTTTCGATTTTTGGCGAATTTTTAAAGTCCAGCCATCGATTTTCACGATTCACTGTAGACACCTTATTTTTATTTATAAGACTTCTGTTGGTGACTTATATCTATTATTTCTATCGAATAACTTTAAAAAAATAGAAATTTCGAAAAAAAAAAGTTTATCTCGATTTGTTCGCGCATCCCGTTTTGCCCCGGCCTCCCTTATATACCAATTTAAAAAAAATGTTTCCGTTTGGAATATTCAACAAAGTTTAAACCAATATTGATTCACAGAAAATACGCAAATTTTTTTATCTCATATTTTCTCATTATACGTACCGTGGGAGAATAATGTATTCTTGAGCGGTTTCTTCAAACTGGAACCATTCAATTTGTGTTTCTTGCTCTCTGCATGTTTTTTTAGGTCGGCAATATGACTCCTTAAAGTAACGTTGCATAGCTTGTAGTGAGCTGCGTTCGGATCATTTTGATCCACAATTTTAGCTGCACTGATATGTTGCACCCATCCTACGATGAAAATATAATTACATAACTGAATACAAATGATAACAGTGCAAGGGTGCACTTATGATATTTATCGAGAAAGGTTTATCCTTTTCAGAAACTAACCTTTCCCCCAAGATTCCGTTTCCCATTCTTTTCGATATTTACGCTTATCTTTGGCGTATTTACCCATCGTTCAAGTTCAACACTGTTCGTAAAATTGGGCTTGAGACAATAATATTGTTATTGTGTCTCTTCTTGAAAAATCGTACACAAACTGTTCCGTTGACTGGGGAAACAACGGAAGTAACCTAGCCGGTGAACAAAAAAATCCCTAGCCTAGTACCAGAGTAAAAAAGACAACCAATAGAAATCAACTACGGTACTCGTAATATGGTGCAAAACTTATAATATATCTTGGAGCAAACTATAAATTCCAAAAAATTCATGTGAAACAGAAAGTTAGGAAGCCTAGTACGGACGCAGGAATATCACATGAATGTGGACCCTGAGAGCGACGAACAAAATATATGTTGGTTGTAGTTTGAAATTGAGCCGCGCGAGCGCGCTTGTATTGCTAGCAGTATAGGACATGAAGTAAGGCATTGGTAATGCAATGAAATAAGCAATACACACAGATCTAAATATGTAACATACCATAATAAATACTAAACTTTTTGTTTCACCCATAGGAACTGTATTTTTTAATACTTGCTTAAACAATTATTATGTCTATATGACATGTGCTTCTTCATTTATCACTTAAATAATTCGGTTGGAAATTGAAATCGGTCAATTCGTTCGATCATTCATCGAAAAATGTGTACTATGTAAATGTGTACTATGTACTATATATTCCCGCGAAGTATATATTATTCACAATAAATATAATAAATATAATAATAAATAAATAAATAGAAAAGTGTTTCTTTAAATTTGGCGCTTGGTTTATAAGAAATATTCATTTCGAATGAAAGATTCTTCGGAGGAAATACATTTCGAATACATAACATATTTTCACACACATAATTTCGACGAACGAATTAATGAATTGACCAATTTCAATTTTCACTTTCCGATCTAATTTATTCAGATGATAAATAAAAAAGTACATGGTACATAGATATAATAACGGTACAAGCAGGTATGAAAGAAATACAATTTTTATGGGTGAAGAAAAAAAAATATACCGAGGCAGGATTTGAACCCCGGTCCTCCTGCGTACTACACTTATTTGCTAGCCACTAAGCTAGCACTACCATCACCAATACAGGTCGTTTTCTAGTATTTAAGTTGTAGCCATGCTTGGGATTAGAATTTGGTTTAATTTGTTAGTTAGTTTGAGGCTTAATGTAAATTGTTCAGTCCTGCATTTTTGTTTGTAGCAAACAAAATCTGTTGAAAATAATATCTAAAATCTTCGCATTATGTCCTGTATCTCTCCCGGTTCCATCCAATGCTAACGATGGCAGCGCCAAGCGCCATTATATATCATATTAACCTCGTCGCTTTTAGAGTCCACATCTACAGTACGGCGTTTGATGTTCGATCTCTTCGAGTTCTGAAGTAGCCAATTTGGCGCAAAGTAGCCAAATCTGACAACCCTGCTTTTCGGAGTGCCGCGGAAATGCTGCTAAATCGCGGCGGCGAATTCGGGAATATCATTTTGTGATCATCGCCTCTGTCGAGCTTGCAGATCCCCTTGTAGCCGCGCGCGTCGTGTTCACTGCTCAAGTCGGTATCTCAGTCAGCGCGAACACGAATGGGTAGCTCGGTGAGGGAAAAGTCTCCGCCCCTCGCAAATCGTGCTTACTCGCCGCCCCGGTCTTACATACAGGTCTAGCAACGAAGCGAAATTTTCGTGGTGGGCGTAGGCACGCTTATCGGCTCCACATTTCGATTCACTAGGCGCCGCTACGCGTCGCTACTAGCAAGCAGTGCAGCCAGATCGCGCGCAAAAGTTACCCCCTCTCTAGTCTCTTGCGCGCCCATCACCCAATCATAGTAGCGCGTGTCCGTGAGTGAGCGACGCTCGGACATCTTCGGACAGAGCCGAGCGCCGTCCAAGTTTCCCGACCGCGCCTTCGGCAGCTACACTAACACATGGACGCTGAGCACGTTCATGTGCGGCCAAGCCAAAACGAAGGCTTCGAGTGAAAAAGCAATCTGAGCACGACTCGCGCGTGACGTCACCCGACGGCACGCGCGAGGCTTTTAGATGATTTCAATGCTTTTAGCACTTGATTCTCTGCGTTATTAATGTATACAAAAAAATGTATCGCGCACTCTGATCGCTTATTGTTTTTAGTTTATACGTTAATTTAAATATAATAATAAATCTAAATTACAACTTATTTTATCTTCTAAAAAATTGCTTACGCTTCACTTACACCCGTCCTTATATCAATTAACCCTCAGGGTACGGACTGGGTTACCGTAACCCGAGCGAAATTTGAAAGAAGCGAAAAAATTTCAAGACCCGTTCACATTTTTCATTATAATTTTTTTTCAATCAGTTAAATGATTAATCTGACAATTCTATCATATTTTTGAGACAATTTCACACAAAATGAAAAAAAAATTTATTCAAATTGACAAAGTACAGCTCGATATACACCCAATCAAAGTCGCCGGGTTAGGCTAACCCATGTCCGTACTGAACGTAACTTTTTTATAGTCCGTACCCTGAGGGTTAAATTATAATTCATAAAAGTAAGTGGAAATATATTTATATTCGTATTATTATATTAATTGTCATACTTTCGTCAAGCGATAAAGCATTATCCCCAAAAACAAGCCAATCATCCATCCGGCCGTGAATCGTCAGTACCAGAAAGTGCACATATTCTACAAGCGATGAGATGGTCCCGTTGGTAGCATTCCTGGTTTTGGTCCGCAGGGGCGCGGATTCGTTCCTCGCGCTCAGTGCTTTTTTAAAAAATTATTACTATTAATTCTTATTTGATTAGTTGTTTTTATTAGTTATCATTATTATTTTAATTAGTTATCTTTTAGTGTCGAAAAATTTATCGCGCCCTCCGACCGCTTATTTTATTAGTTTGTACGTTAGTAGATATACAACACGGGTTCTGGACCAAAAGTGGGCGAGGGGGGGTGCGGTACAGCGGGGGAGCGGTCGGCAGGGGGGAGGGGTGGGGTGCGGGGAGCGTCGGCAGTGGGTGGGGGGTCGCATTGGAGCGGCTGGGCGTTGGGATGAGACAGGTGTCGGGTAACAGGAGATAATGCGGATGATGTCATTCTGAGAACTATGCAGTTGACACATATATATATGTATATATATACATATATATGTGCCCCTTCACTCTCATGGAATGTACGGGGAGGGGAGCATTTTCAAGGACAGATTTCCGAGGCTTGTTTATCCCATTGAATATATATAATAAACTGCGCAGTCGATTTATTGATGATAATAATAATTCATCGATGCGATGGCTCATGGAATGTAGGGGGAGGGAGGCATTTTCAAGGACAGATTTCCGGGGCTTCTTTATGCTGTTGAATATATATAATAAGCTACGCAGTTGACTTAATAATAATTGTGTGTAGCCCGTTGTGAGGAGTTACGCGATGTTCTAGAATATTTCATGGCGACTTAAATGTCATCCTGAGAACTAAGCAGTTGACATACATATATATATATATATATATATATATATATATATATATATATATATATATATATATATATATATATATGATGAAACATTAACCTCGACAGAAATAAAACTCTCGTGCCCGATGCCTCTTAATGATGCCTTTTTTATTTTTCCGTAAGAAGAATTGGAATACAAGAACAATGAATATTACCTACGCGTTGGTCGCTCGTCTCCCCTTATTCTCTCTACTCTCGCGCCATCTCTCTACGCGAACTACTCGCCGCCATGAGCGCTATCTATATCCTTCGTTAGAATATTACAACAGTTTCGGCCATCCTGCTATGTGACGTCCTCGTCACACTTTATTCTTTTTTTTTGTACCATCGACTCAACCTTAAGTTTATTTGATTAACCCATTACATTTTGAAACCCCTTTTTTTTAACTCCTTGAGCTTGTACTTACATAACCCAACATAACGATATTATATAACTGATGCATTCTTATAAACTGAGTACAACTGTAAACGATCTTATAAATTAATCAATCCTAGGTATATTACAACTAGGATAATGTTCAGCTGTCAAGTGGCACAGCTTTCAACCGGTCGGCAGCAAGAATACCCTTATAAATTCTGGACGATTGTTGTTCGCCCTCGATATCCTGTATCAAATATCAATCCTTATCTAAAGCCTTTACAACCTCATACGGTCCCCGATATTTGGGCTCTAGTTTCCTGCTTCTGCCAGTGGCTGGAGCTTCGCTTCTTAACATGACTAGATCTCCTTTGAATTCCTTAGCCTCTCTCCGCCCTTTATCAAATTGCCTGTTTTGTATGTCGCGGTTTTTAGCCAGTAACGTTTCTACCGGTTCTTTTGCGTCCTCTACATTCGGCTCTTCATTAAGTTTTATTATCTCTGCGGCCAACGAATTATTTGCCACGCCTCTACTTCGATGATGAAACACAATCTCAAACGGTGTACGTTTTGTAACGCGATGTTCGGAATTATTGATTGCCCACTGCACATCCAATAATTTTTCATCCCAATCGCCTCCTTGTTTGTTCGTTACCGTAGCAAGACCGTTCTTAATACTCCTGTTAAGCTGTTCGATCCGACCGTTCGCACGTGGTGTCGCAGACGCTATCTTTACATGTTGAATATTGAATTCGGCGCATAGTTTTTCGAAATCGCACGATGTGAAAGCTACACCTCTGTCGGTGATTATTTTCACAGGTCTGTCGTAATTATTTACGAAGTCCTTGATGAACTCTATCGCCTCTCGGGTGCCGGCGCTTTGAGTAGCTCTTAACACACAATATTTGCTATATCCGTCTATAGCTGCAATTACATAGTTGATTCCTCTCGCAGTGCATATAAACGGCCCATCGTGGTCGACGTGAACGACTTCGAACGTTCGGCCCCCTCTTGTCATACGGATGTAAATAGCCTTCTGGTTTACCAGTCGGTGTCTTGTAATAAATATAATTTATACACCGCCCTATGTACCGCGATACAAAATCACGCATTTTCGGAAAATAATACGCCTCCTTCACGGCAGCTAATGTCTTATCAATCCCCATGTGACAAAGTGTCTTGTGAGCCTCTGAAACTATATCGTACCGCAATTCGGCGGGGAGGTATAATCGCCCTCTACCCTTGGTAATACGATACACTCTCGCTTTATACATCGTGAATTTCTCGTGTGTCTCAGAATCGCCAGATTCAAGTTTTTCGTGGACTCGTAGTATTTCTTGGCTCGCCCTCTGCATTGCAGCCACCCAGTCAGTACTGATGGTAATTCCCAGTACAGGTAATCCTACGACTTGTGACTCAACCGCTTCTTCGACTGGACTACGACTTAGCGCATCCGCAACCGAGTTGCATTCCCCCTTTTGATAATCGATGACGTAATCAAATTCTGATAATCGTACAAACCAACGACCTACTCTAGGCTTAAGATCTCGTTTCGACGCCAGGAGCTTCAGGCTGTTGCAATCGGTTTTAATGACGAACCTAATCCCGATGAGGTACACGCGAAATCGTTCCAAGGTACAGACAATCGCTAACGCTTCCAATTCGTAAGAATGATACATTGATTTTTCACGCGCCGTTTTCCGACTGAAATACGACACTGGGTGAAGCTTATTGTCGGTTTGTTTCTGCAACAGAACTTCAGTTTCCGCGGCCGGATTATATACACTAAGTATCGGGTTGTGCGTCAATCTTGCCTTTATTTCACTGAAAGCCCTTGCTTGATCTGATCCCCACTCGAATTTACGTTCTCCCTTGAGCAGCTGAGTCATCGGACGAGCAAGTATGGCGAAGCCTTTGACGAATCTTCTAAAGTAACTTGCAAGTCCTACGAAGCTTTTAACCTGTTTCGTGTTTTCAGGGGTCGGAAACTCTCGGATGGCTTCTGTTTTGCGCTTACCTGGCGCTATCCCATGAATCGTGATTTCAAAACCGAGATATTCTATTTTTTCCTTCAAAAACAGCACTTCGCAAGATTCAGAGTCAAATCCGCCTCTCTCAGCGCGTCGAATACCAAAGATAATTTATGCAACCACTCTTCGACTGTTTGTCACGGAATAATTATGTCGTCCAAATATTACCGTAGTATATCTGAGATTACCGAGAACAGTGTACATCAATCGCTGGAATACAGCTGGCGCATTGCACAGTCCAAACGGAATACGTTTAAACTGGTAGTGCCCATCCGTCGCACAAAACGCTGTAATATGTTTCGAATCTGTCGCCATTGGAATGTGATAATACCCGCTACTCAAATCTAATGTCGTGAAATATCGCATACCTTGTAGCTGATCTACCTGATCTTCTATTCTCGGCATTGGAAATGGCTGCTTCATGGTTTGTCGATTTACTGCGCGATAATCTATACACATGCGTATATCTCCGGTTTTCTCACGCACGAGTAATACCGGACTCGAAAATGGCGAGTTACTCTCTTCGATGATTTCCGCGTCCTTCAAGTCATCGATCATCCGTTGAACTTGCTCTCGCTCTGCTTGTGATGTTCGATATGGCCTATAATGAACAGGCGTCGTCTTCTCTAGTTCGATCTTCATCTCGGTCTTGTTGGTACACCCAATTTGCTTCATGTTTCGTGCGACTAGGTCCTTGTATTGTCCCAGCACATTGATTAGCCTTGGAACCTCTTCTTCCGGAAGGTCGGTGTCAATCTCCTCCAGAGTTATCTCTTTCTCGTTGACTTCTGGCCTCACTCTTTTTGTTTGATCGTACAAATTGGACACATCGGCTCTCGCGATAGTTGATTCTTCTTTGACCATGAAATCTACGCCGGAAATGTTCAATACGAGAATAATTGTTTTTCCCATATCGTCGGTACTAATCAAACACCTCGGGATTAGCTGCCCATTTTCTCGAATTCCTCCTTCGACGCAAACGTCGCATCCTCGAAGTTCTCCGGCCACAGCGACATGGCCCAGGAAATGGTTGGGAATCACCGTAGCGTCGGTCGCCCAGAGAGCAGTTTTTTCTTTTTCCGTTGGCTCAGTCTGCAGCATTTCGTTCGCGTCTGTACCGATTCTCAGCTCGCCTGGTTTTCTGATGATTATTACATGACTCGCTTCGCTGTATGGATGACCCACTATAAGAGGGATGGTTTGGCACTCCTTCGGTACAACGTGAACCTTTACCTTTGCTGTAACACCTTCGATCGTCAAATTAACTGTCATTAACCCTTTTGGTTTTAACTCTCCGTTGCCCTATCCAATCAGTGGATCATAATCTCCTTCCAGGTACGTAAATCCTTCGCTCTCGGTAATGTCCTCTCGTAACGTTACGCGACTGCTTCCTAAGTAAACGTAACACTCAATGTAGCGGTCGTTGATGTACGCATCCTTGAAATATTTGCTGTGCGTTCGCTGGGTCGTGATCTGCATCACTGTCTTCTGATTCGTAGTCCTTTCAGGGTTTGACAACTGTCCGACAGGTTTACTCGTGTGCTGACCACCACCTGATTTACAATCTCTTGCATAGTGGCCCTTATCAGAACACTTGAAACAGGCGACTGCTTGACTATTCGTGCATCTACTGGCAATATGCACTTCCTCCTTGCATTTGAAACATCGCTTCGACTGTTCGGGCTCTTGTATGTATTGTTCCGCGCTCTTAAGATCGGGTAATAGTTTACTTGGCTTATCATACCCGCTTAGTGGACCAATGTACTCACGGATCCTCGTATTTTCGATGCCCAAAATAATCCATTCGATGCTTTCCTTGTCCGTCATACGAGCTCGATTGCAACGCGACAATTTCTCATAAAAATACACGACCATATTTTGTCCGCTTTTTCATTTGTAGTTTTCCGCTTCCAATCGTTTCTTCGTGATGCTGTCGTCCGACGGGAACGATTCCACCAGTAAGTTCTTCCATTCTTGCCACGACAAGTTTTGGGCGGGCAGGCTATCCCGCCATTTTCTTGCAACACCAGCTAGCTTGACCAACCCGTAATGACGAATTGCTACGTCGTCCCAGTTATACAATTCCTCAATTTTTTCTATCCAATCGTCCACCGTAATATCGCCCGTCACTGGGTCAAACTTCGGCAAAGCGTCTTGTATGTCCCGAAAATATCGCGGACCATCGTCCATTGACGGCACGCCATAGATGCCGTCCGTACGAGCATCATCGTTTCGACTCATAATCTCGATAGTCGTTTTTCTGTCGATATTCTCCGTTAATACTACTGTTTCATTTGCCGAACTCTCCTCACTCATGACCCTGTATATTCGGTCTTCACAAACGTGTTCAGCGCTAATCTCGCCCGTTCGTTTTTCGAGATTTTTCAGCACGCGTCCTGACCGTAACGTCGCCACGATGCGTCGATTCTCGGCGACGAATTTCTACACTTTTTATCGCGTTATTGACACTCTTGGCCGCAATACCCAGAAATTGTCGCCGCTTCTGATTTACTGATGAAACATTAACCTCGACAGAAATAAAACTCTCGTGCCCGATGCCTTTTAATGATACCTTTTTTATTTTTCCGTAAGAAGAATTGGAATACAAGAACAATGAATATTACCTACGCGTTGGTCGCTAGTCTCCCCTTCTTCTCTCTACTCTCGCGCCATCTCTCTACGCGAACTACTCGCCGCCATGAGCGCCATCTATATCCTTCGTTAGAATATTACAACATATATATATATTTGCGGGGGCAACCAGAACTCCAAAGAAAAATTCATTTTTCCAAAAAAAAATGTGGGTTCACTCAAAGCATTCCATCGCGCCATCGGTCTACTGGTCAGTCGAGGAAAAAAAAATCAGTTCTGGTTGCGTCTCACATAGTTTTGGGGTTCTATGTACTTTGTATTGATAGTTCTGTTGTTAGTAGCCATTTTTTTTGGGCAGGGGGGGCAACTCCACAAAATTTGTTCGATTGTATCCTTAAAAATATTTCTCTGATGAGGGAAAGTTCGATAGGGGGGACCAAATTCCCAAAGTTTACTCGCGTGTACCGTTCTAAATATTTGTCTTAACGGGAAAAGTTGTTAAGACATTTACCAGAACTCCTGCGGGGGAAACCAGAAGTCCAAAAAAAAAATCATTTTTCCAACCAAAAATTTTGGGTCCACTCAATGCATTCCATCGCGCCATCAGTCTACTGCTCAGACGAAGGAAAATAAAGTCATTTCTGGCTGCCTCTCACATAGTTCTGGAGCTCTATGTACTTTGTATTGATAGTTCTTGGGTTCTATGTAATTGGTATTGATAGTTTTTGAGTTCTATGTAATTTTTATTGATAGTTCTGTTGTTGGTAACGTTTTTTTTTGTAAGGAGGCAGGGGCAAATTCGAAAAACCAACACGAGTGTACCGTTGTAAGTATTTGTCTGATGAGAGAAAGTTGTCAAGAAATTTTACAGAACTCTTGCGTAAGAGAACCAGAATTCCGCAACCAGAATTCCAAAAAACTTCATTTTTCCGAAAAAAATGTAGGTTCGCTCAAAGTATTCCATCCGTAAAAAGGTAGGATTGCTCACAGCATTCCATTGCGCCGTCAGTCTGCTGCTCAATCGAGGGGAAAAAAATCAGTTCTGGCTGCCGCTGACATAGTTCTGGAGATCGGTGTACTTTTATGGTCGTTAGGGGGGGGGGGGGGGCGACTTACCAAAGTTTACTCGAGTGTACCGTTGTAAACATTTGTCTGATGAGGAAAAGATGTAATGACATCTGATAGAACTCTTGACAGGGCAACCAGAACTCCCAAAAAAATTGATTTCTCCAAAAAAAAAAAAATTACCTCCACCCAAAGTATTCCATTGCGACATCAAACTACTGCTCAGTCGGAGGAAAAACAAGAAAATCAGTTCGCGCTGCCTCTCACATAGTTCTGGAGTTCTTTGTACTTTTTATGCATAGTTCTAAGTACTTTTTATTGATAGTTCTGGAGTTCTATGTACTTTATATTGATAGTTCTGTTGTTGGTAACGTTCTTTTTTAGGGGGAGGGAGGGCAACATCACAAAGCCAACTCGAGTGTACCGTTGTAAATATTTGTCTGATGAGAGAAAGATGTTAAGAAATTTTACAGAACTCCTGCGGGGGCAACCAGAACTCCAAAAAACTTCATTTTTCCGAAAAAAATGTAGGTTCGCTCAAAGCATTCCATCGCGCCGTCAGTCTGCTGCTCAGTCGAGGGGGAAAAAATCAGTTCTGGCTGCTGCTGACATAGTACTGGGGTTCTGCGTACTTTTTATTCACAGTTCTGTTGTTAGTAATGATTTTTTTGTCGTTAGGGGGGGGAGGGCAACTTCCCAAAATTGACGCGAGTGTACCGTTGTAAATATTTGTCTGAAGAGGAAAAGATGGAAAGACATCTGAGAGAAGTCTTGCGGGGGCAAGCAGAACTCCCAAAAAAAATTCAATTTTCCAAAAAAAATTTACCGCCAATCAAAGCATTCCATTGCGACATCAAACTACTGCTCAGTCGGAGGAAATACAAGAAAATCAGTTCGGGTTGCCTCTCACATAGTTCTGGAGTTCTTTGTATTTTTTATTGATACTTCTGGAGTTCCATGCACTTTTTATTGATAGTTCTGGAGTTCTATGTACTTTTTATTGATAGTTCTGTTGTTGGTAACGTTTGTTTCTAAGGGTGGCGAGGGGGGGGGGGGGGGCAACGTCACAAAACTAGCTCGAGTGTACCGTTGTAAATATTTGTCTGACGAGAAAAAGTTGTCAATAAATTTAACAGAACTCTTGCGGGGGCAACCAGAACTCCAATAAAAAATTAATTTTTCCGAAAAAAAATGTAGGTTGGCTCAAAGCATTCCAATCGCGCCATCAGTCTGCTGCTAAGTCGAGGGGAAACAAAATCAGTTCGGGCTGCCGCTGACATAGTTCTGGAGATCGGTGTACTTTGTATTCACAGATCTGATGGTAGTAATGATTTTTTTGGTCGTTAGGTGGGGGGGGGGCAACTTCGCAAAGTTTACTCGAGTGTACCGTTGTAAACATTTGTCTGCTCAGTCGGAGGAAAAAAAAGAAAATCAGTTCTGGTCTCTTCCTACAAAGTGCTGGAGGAAGTGCTTCCTACAAAGTGCTGGAGGAAGTGCTTCCTACAAAGTGCTGGAGGAAGTGCTTCCTACAAAGTGCTGGAGGAAGTGCTTCCTACAAAGTGCTATGTGCTTTTTATTGATTATTCGGATGTCAGTAGCGATTTTTTTCCGTTAGGGGTGGAGGGCCACTTCACAAAATTTACTGAAGTGTTCTGTTGTAAATATTTGTCTGATGAGGAAAAGTTGTGAAGAAACTTAACAGAACTCTTGCGGGGGCAACCAGAACGCCAAAGAAAAATTCATTTTGCCGAAAAAAAGTGGGTTCACTCAAAGCATTCCATCACGCCATCGGTCTACTGGTCAGTCGAGGAAAAAAAATCAGTTCTGGTTGCGTCTCACATAGTTTTGGTGTTCTATGTATTTTGTATTGATAGTTCTGTTGTTAGTAACGATTTTTTTTCGGCAGGGGGGCAACTCCACAAAATTTGTTCCATTGTATCGTTGAAAATATTTTTCTGATGGGGGAAAGTTCGATGGGGGGGGGGGCAAATTCCCAAAGTTTACTCGAGTGTACCGTTCTATATACCAGGTGTGTAAGTATGAAACCGGAATTTGCCCATAGGTGGCGCTAGATGTCGATGCAGTTACCGACACATCACGTCAGCGGTGTCTTGTTATTGTATTGATATCCGACAAAGATTTCCAACTCACAATAACACGAGTTTCATTCAGTAGTATTAGTTTATTAGAGATAAACATGTCGAGTTTTGTGCCAACAAATTACGATTTGCGGACAGCACTACTTTTCTGTTTTCATCTGAAGAAAACCGCAGCCGAATCGCATCGAATGCTTGTGGAGGCGTTTGGTGAGCATGCTCTCGGTAAAACGCAGTGTTTCGAGTGGTTCAAACGGTTCAAAAGTGGCGATTTTGACGTGAGGAACGAAGAACGTGGAAGACCACCGAAAAAGTTTGAAGACGCTGACCTGCAAGCCTTATTGGACGAAGACGACGCTCAAACACAACAACAACTGGCGGATCAGTTAAAGATGACCCGAGAAGCCATCTCCCTTCGGTTGAAAGCCATGGGAAAGATACAAAAGGTGGATACGTGTTTTTTCTGTACAAAAATTCCGGTTTCATACTTACACACCTGGTATTTGTCTTAACGGGAAAAGTGGTTAAGACATTTACCAGAACTCCTGCGGGGGTAACCAGAATTCCAAAGAAAAATTAATTTTGCCGAAAAAATGTGGGTTCACTCAAAGCATTCCATCGCGCCATCAGTCTGCTGCTCAGTCGAGGGGAAAAAAAATCAGTTCTGGCTGCCGCTGACGTAGTTCTGGAGATCGGTGTACTTTTTATTCACAGTTCTGATGTTAGTAATGATTTTTTTGGTCGTTAGGGGGGGGGGGGCAACCTCCCAAAGCTTACTCGAGTGTACCGTTGTAAACATTTGTCTGCTGAGGAAAAGACGTAAAGACATCTGCGAGAGCTCTTGACGGGGCAACCAGAACTCCCAAAAAGAATTGATGTCTGCAAAAAAAAATTTACCTCCACCCAAAGTATTCCATTGCGACATCAAACTACTGCTCAGTCGGAGGAAAAACAAGAAAATCAGTTCGCGCTGCCTCTCACATTGTTCTGGAGTTCTTTGTACTTTTTATTCATAGTTCTATGTACTTTTTATTGATAGTTCTGGAGTTTTATGTACTTTTTATTGACAGTTCTGTTGTTGGTAACGTTTTTTTGTAAGGATGGGGGGGGGGGGGGCAACATCACAAAACCAACTCGAGTGTACCGTTGTAAATATTTGTCTGATAAGAGAAAGTTGTCAAGAAATTTTACAGAACTCGTGCGGGGGCAACCAGAACTCTAAAAAACTTCATTTTTCCGAAAAAAATGTAGGTTCTCTCAAAGCATTCCATCGCGCCATCAGTCTGCTGCTCAGTCGAGAGGGAAAAAATCAGTTCTGGCTGCTGCTGACATAGTACTGGTTCTGTGTACTTTTTATTCACAGTTCTGTTGTTAGTAATGATTTTTTTGTCGTTAGGGGGGGCCAACTTCCCAAAGTTTACGCGAGTGTACCGTTGTAAATATTTCTCTGGAGAGGAAAAGATGTAAAGACATCTGAGAGAACTCTTGCGGCGGCAACCAGAACTCCCAAAAAAAATGAAATTCTCCAAAAAAAAATTTACCTCCACTCAAAGCATTCAAATGCGACATCAAACCACTGCTCAGTCGGAGGAACAACAAGAAAATCAGTTCGGGTTGTCTCTCACATAGTTCTGGATACGAACTTGTACGATCAACGTGATTTTCGGCCGGATGGATTGCTGCCGTCACAGCCCACAAGAAGCAGAATTAATCTCTGTTCTTCACATTCACAACAGCCTTCCCCCGTATATCCTGCGAAAGATCGATGTA
This sequence comes from Ophion obscuratus, assembly GCA_964007375.1. Taxonomy (NCBI): domain Eukaryota; kingdom Metazoa; phylum Arthropoda; class Insecta; order Hymenoptera; family Ichneumonidae; genus Ophion; species Ophion obscuratus. The sequence goes on along the minus strand of OZ023322.1, from coordinate 38,738,192 downwards.
CGTTGAGAAGCCTCCACGCAGTGGCACGTAGTGGTTGATGCTGACCGTCAAGTTGATGATTTGACGCATCGACCAGCCAGAATCGCGTTCTTGAAACTCTTCGACGTCGACCAGGAGACGATCCACCGCGTTCTCGTTGAACCACTTCTCAATGTCCGTAAATGAAATCTGTCCTTGAAAATGCCCCCCTACATTCCATGAGCCATCGCATCGATGAATTATTATTATCATCAATAAATCGACTGCTTAGTTTATTATATGTTCAACTGGATAAACAAGCCCCGGAAATCTGTGCTTGAAAATGCCCCCTCCCCCTACATTCCATGAGGTGGTGGGGCCACACACACACACACACACACACACACACACACACACACACACACACACACACACACACACACACACACACACACACACACACACACACATATAGGCCTAACCCCCCACTCTCTAGAATATTCAAAGTCGTCATGGAATATTCTAGAAAATCGTGTAACGTAACTCCTCACAACGGGATACACACAATTATTATTAAGTCACCTACGTAGTTTATTTTATATATATATATATATATATATATATATATATATATATATATATATATATTCAACAGCATAAAGAAGCCCCGGAAATCTGTCCTTGAAAATGCCTCCCTCCCCCTACATTCCATGAGCCATCGCATCGATGAATTATTATTATCATCAATAAATCGACTGCGCTGTTTATTATATATGCATTCAACGGGATTAACAAGCCCCGGAAATCTGTCCCTGAAAATGCCCCCTCCCCTCCCCCCACATTCCATGAGCGGGAAGGGGCACACACACACGCACACACACACACACACACACACACACACACACACACACACACACACACACACAGACGCGCACACACACGCACAGACACACACACACACCCACACACACGCACACACTCCCACACACACGCATACACACGCACACACACGCACACACACACACACACACACACACACACACACACACACACACACACACACACACACACACACACACACACACACACACACATACATATATGCCAACTGCATAGTTCTCAGGATATCATCCGCATTATCTCCTGTTGCCCGACACCTCCCTCATCCCAACGCCCAGCCGCTCCACCGCGACCCCCCTCGCCCCTGCCGACGACTCCACCGCTGCACCGCACCCCCCCTCGCCCACTTTTGGTCCAGAACTGTCATTGTGTATCTACTTACGTTAATTTAAATGTAATAATAAATCTAAATTACAACTTATTTATCTTCTAAAAAATTGTTAGCGCTTTACTCACACCCTTCCCTATGCCACATAAATTGTAATTCATAAAAATAAGCGGAAATATATTTATATTCGTATTATTATATTCATTCTCATATACTTTCATCAAGCGATAAAGCATTATCCCCAAAAACAAGCCAATCATCCATCCGGCCGCGAATCGTCAGTAGCAGAAAGTGCACATATTCTACAAGCGATCAGATGGTCTTGGCTTGTTTTTGGGGATAATGCTTTATCGCTTGATGAAAGTATATGAAAATGAACATAATAATACGAATATAAATATATTTCCACTTACTTTTATGAATTACAATTTATTTGGCATAGGGACGGGTGTGAGTAAATCGCAAACAATTTTTTAGAAGATGAATAAGTTGTAATTTAGATTTATTATTATAATTAAATTAACGTACAAACTAATAAAATAAGCGGTCACAGTGCGCGATAAATTATTCGACACGTAACCCTTTGACTGTCAGTGACACACATATGGGGAAAAAAATTCGTGCCATTTTTGTGTCATGACACACATGTGGGCATTTGAAAAAAAAACATCTTCTACAGCGATTTGACTATAATTTGGTAAACCATAGGTTTTGAGGTCGTTAAATCGGTATTTGAAATCAGATTTCCAAAATTCAAAATGGCGGATCCAATATGGCGGACGCAAATTCAAAAAATAGTTTGATTCCGACGAAAGTGAGTGTTTGGGGGTTTTTGAGGTCGCTGACACCGAATTTGAAATTGGATTTCTAAAATTCAAAATGGTCGATCCAATATGGCGGACGCAAATTCCAAAAATGGTTCGTTTCCGACGAAAGTAGGTACCATATGGTTTTTGAGGTTGCTGAAACCGAATTTAAAATCGGATTTCCAAAATTCAAAATGGCGGATCCAATATGGCAGACGCAAATTCGACAAGTAGTTTGATTTCAACAAAAATTTGTATCTTTAGGATGTTTATGGTCGGGAATTTCGAATTTGTGTCCTAATTTCAAGTATCTGACGCTCGGATACAATGTGATGAATAAAAATTTAGCAAATCATGTATGACAATCTGTCCATAGTAACGAATGTAAAAAAATACTTTTTTGGTTTTATATCCCGCTCTCTGCCGAACTCAGAGTCACGAATCAAGGACGTGGCGGTCATTGACTCCGATTATGTATTTTTTTGTACTTTTTGCGCTTTTTGTATTTTCATTTTTTATGTCCTTTTTGTATTTTTGCAACTTAAGAAATTTGTATTTCTTTTGTAGTTTTAATTTTTTTCGATTTTGATTTTATTCTTTTTTTGTTGTCTGTATCTATTGTTTTTTTCATTCTTTGTAGATTTTTTTTTCATTAATTTATATATTTTATTTTATGTTCGGACAACAAATGAAAAAAATTCGGTATTTCACCTGATCATACCGTTATTCGTAGTACTTTTGGAAGCAAGGTACCGCACACAGTGGAACGTTACCACAATCTTTGCACATCAAGAAAGTTGCCTTACTTTGTTTTTTGGAGTAACATTCAGTGCAACGCTTTCTTATCTACTTATCGTCTGAAATATAGAATGGATAGTGACTTCGTGACGAGCGCAGAGGATTTTTGGATTTACAATCATACTCTTTAGATGATGTGGGTTGGTCACAATGACCTGCTAACAGCTATGTTGCCAGTGCACAACGAAACTGTAAATAAGTCATTTTTTTCGAGTCAGTTTAGAGATGATTATAGACGACGGAAGCATTATAAATTGCAGTATCGAATAAATGAAAGTATAATTTGTGATGCCATTTGACAGTCGTGTGAATTGTTTCGTAAGAAGAATCAAACCTTTTTTTAAATTTGCGTCCGCCAGATTGGATCCGACATTTTTATTTTTGGAAATCCGATTTCAGATGCAGCGACCTTAAAAACCTTCACACTGAAATTTTTAGGGTAAATCTGCGGAGATTTTTTTCCAACACAAAAGTGGCACAAAATCTAATTTTCGCCTGACTGCGAAGGGGTTAAAGATAACTAATTAAAATAATAATGATAACCAATTAAAATAAGTAATAAAATAAAAATTAATAGTAATGATAAACATGTTTTTTTAAATACTGAGCGCGGGGAACGATTCCGCGTCCCTGCGGATCGAAATCAGGAACGCTACCAACGGGACCATCTCATCGCTTGTAGAACATGTGCACTTTCTGGTACTGAAGATTCGGGGCCGGATGGATGATTAGCTTGTTTTTGGGGATAATACTTTATTGCTTGATGATAGTATATGAGAATGAATATAATAATGCGAATATAAATATATTTCCGCTTACTTTTATGAATTACAATTTATTTGGCATAGGGACGGGTGTGAGTAAAGCGCAAATTATTTTTTAGAAGATAAATAAGTTGTACGTGTTGTTGAGGAATCGGCTTCGATTCGGCCAGTGAGACTTCGAAGGTCGTGATGGAACGAAAGGGTTTTTCTGTTACGTTTCGATCCTTGGTTCGGATCCTCTTCAGAAATTTTATTTGTTCTATAAATTATGAGATACAGATTAGATAGATAGAGTTTAAAGATTTTGTATAATTGTACTATGTGTTATGAATAAGTTGTAAATGTGTTTTACTGATTTGTGTAACTTATGTGTTAGTTTTTTCCCTAATTGCAATCATGGTGATATTGTATGAGTTTGTTTCGGTTCACCTTCACGAGACAGTATTTTATCAACATAAATACTGTCTATACTAATCATCCTCCAAGCACAAACCAAAGAAAACTGGAAATATCGACAATACTCAGTGTCGTCATTTGACATAATTCTTAACCAAAATAAAAATCTATAATAGATAACATCACATTCTCACACACCACCCTTGTTACTCAACAAAAAGAATAAATCAACATATTACAAACAATTACTCATACAATATCACCATGATTGAAATTACGGAAAAAAACTAACACATAAGTTACACAAATCAGTAAAACACATTTACAACTTATTCATAACACATAGTACAATTATACAAAATCTGTAAATTCTATCTATATAGTCTGTATCTCATAATTTATAGAACAAATAAAATTTCCGAAGATGATCCGAACCAAGGATCGAAACGTAACAGAAAAACCCTTTTTTTCCATCACGACCTTGGCAATCTCACTAGCCGAATCGAAGCTGATTCCTCAATAACACGTATTATCAACACGGCCGCACACTACTCGTACTAATCAGATAAGGTGTAATTTAGATTTATTATTACATTTAAATTAACGTACGACCTAATAAAATAAAGGGTCGGATTGCGCGATACATTTTTCGATACTAAAAGATAATTAATCAAAATGATAATGATAACTTATAAAAATAACTAATTAAATAAGAATCAATAGTAATAAGAAATGAAAAAAAAAATATTGAGCGCGGGAAACGATCCCGCGCCCCTACGAACCGAAGCCAGGAACGCTACCAACGGGACTATCTCATCGCTTGTAGAATATGTGCACTTTCTGGTACTGACGATTCGCGGCCGGATGGATGATTGGCTTGTTTTTGGGGATAATGCTTTATCGCTTGATGAAAGTATGATAATTAATATAATAATACGAATATAATTATATTTCCGCTTACTTTCATGAATTATAATTTATTTGGCATAAGGACGAGTGTGAGTAAAGCGTAAACAATTTTTTAGAAGATAAATAAGTTGTAATTTACATTTATTATTATATTTAAATTAATGTGTAAACTAAAAAAAATAAGAGTGCGCGATACATTTTTTTTATACATTAATAACGCAGAGAATCAAGAGCTAAATAAGCATTGAAATCATCTAAAGCCTCGCGCGTGCCATCGGGTGACGTCACGCGCGAGTCGTGTTCAGATTGCCTTTTCTCTCGAAGCCTTCGTTTTGTCTTGGCCGCACATGAACGTGCTCAGCGTCCATGTGTTAGTGTAGCTGCCGAAGGCGCGGTCGGGAAACTTCGACGGCGCTCGGCTCTGTCCAAAGATGTCCGAGCGTCGCTCGCTCACGGACACGCGTTACTATGATTGTTTGATGGGCGCGCAATAGATTAGAGAGGGGGTAACTTTTGCGCGCGATCTCGCTGGGCAGGGTGTCAACTCTGCACCGTGCAACTCGCCCCTGTATCAAGTCGCCGCGTTCAACTTGCCCCGCAGGCAACTCGCCCCAGACCCAAGTGGACACCGTAGCAGCCCGCCATTTCCCCGACGCTCGCGTATCCCCACTCCTCAGATTCGGGCCGGGCATTTTTTGCTGCTGTGTGAACTCGCACGGTGTCTCAACTCGCCACGCGTAGTGCGCTCAACTTACGTTTCCATACCCGGGAACGAGAAATATACAAGCAAAATGTTTTCACATGTACCGACTACCCGCTCTGTCAGTTCTCTAGTTTATCGACTGATTTTGAATGGAAATTTCACGAGCGGTATTTTGTTATAGCTTTATTCTTTAATAATGCCACGAACATATATGTAGTCTCCTAAAATTTTAATTCTTCCATAATTTGCGGAAAAAAGCGTCATTTTTGAGTACTTGAGAATAACGATAAGCAATACTAAGAGAACTGAAAACTCATATAATAATCGTGTGAAAGAAAAACTGGTGGCCTCGTACAGTTGGACAGATTTTCGTTGCCGTCGAGAGGAGGATTTTCGTTGCCGTTGAAGAGGATGTTTAATTTTGTTCTGAATTTCATTTCTTGTGGCTCTTGATTTATTCTTAAAAATCATTGTACACAGTCTACATTTTATAATCAACTTTTTAATCATCAAAAATATCGATGAAAACATCATATGCATTTACAAGAAATTAATATCATGAAAAGATTCCTTTCATTACAGATTGATACGTCCACATTATTATTATCCATGTTGTTCATATACTTAATGGCGGGCTGCTACGGTGCCCACTTGGGTCTGGGGCGAGTTGCCCGCGGGGCAAGTTGAACAGGCGGCAAGTTGAACGGGGCGACTTCACACAGGGGCGAGTTGCACGGTGCAGAGTTGACACCCTGTCACCACGAAACACGACAATTCGCGTCCGAATTTAGAAAGAAAGGGAAGACAATGTTCATCTCACTCTCACATTCTATTTATAACCGTTCAAAAAAGAATTCACAGCCACTAAAGATGGCTGTGGATTAGTGCGCACGGACATCGAGAATGCTCTCTCTCTCACACTAGCCCGAGCCGATAAACAGACCTTCCCTCATCAACGTTGCCTGTCTGCTCACTTATTCCACTTTTTCTAATACATATTTTTGACAATCTTCCGTTTACAGCCAACCACTTGTTCGTAGAAAGAAACATCCTTAAATTCTTGTTTCACCTATTTTCCTCTATTTTCTATAACTTTTCAGTTACGGGAAAACCAATCGATTTAAGGTTTTTTTTGCAAACGGCTTGGATGGCAAACTTATAACTTTCAGGAATTCTTCTAGAGGGTCAAAGACACGCAGTATAAAAAATGGAGCCTTTCAGTATTTATGTATATTACAGACTTTTATTAAGTGGACTAGAGATGAATTTTCGTGTTCTGTGGTTCGAGCATGCTTTTGCCGCTTTCCTGTATCGATAGCAAATTCCACGTCATTTCACCCAGCCCGTGACCCGGACCATTTTTGTTTTGCCTGATTTTTTTGTAAACTTATACCCCATGAAAAGAATATCCACACCATTTAGTTAGATTTTTATCTCTTCTTTTATAGGAGTTATAATTTACCAAAAATGTCGATTTTGGAAGTTTTGGAAACATGTAAACGCTGACAACTGCTGAAATAATTAACATATCGATAAATGTCCCTTTATCATTATATTTCCATTTCGAAGCATACTTCGTTAAAAAAATATGAAAAATGATCAGTTATCAATGCCAACGTTTTTTTGCTTCCAAAGTGGAAACTATTTCTTTCAAAGATGATCGTCTTTTTTATCGTTTTAAAAAATGCTCCAAAATAGAGTGACCCATTCTATCATGTTAAGACTAGTCGCATGGTGGGCCCATTTTTTACTTCTATTTTTCCGAATTAGTCATATTTTATGAGAAGATTTTTATCATTTGCACCCTCTGGATTCGATCGGGGCTGGCGTAACCCGTAAAGTCGGTTTACGCTAGCCTAGATCGTATCCTGAGGGTTAATCCCCAATAATCATTTTGTGATTTGCAATTCGGCTTGGTGAGGCCTGAAACGGTTTATTTTTCATTTGTACGGAAAATAACGAAATAAAATATTTTTAATGAAATTTTTGTTTTGTTTTAGTCCATGTCAAATTAAAAATAAGCCGCTTCAGACCTGGGGCAGCTAAATTGTAAATCGCAAAATGACTAACAGCATTATTGGAGATGAAAATGATAAAAATCTTCTCAAGAAAATATGGTTAATTCGAAGAAAAATAGAAGGATAAATGGGCCTACAATGTGACTGGCCTTAACAATCATGAGTGACTCCATTATAGAGAATTTTTTGAAAAAAATGAAAAAAGCAATCATCTTTTTAAAAAAATATTTTTCACTTTAGAAGTAAAAAAAAACGTTAGCATTGATAATTGATAATTTTTCATACTTCTCAACAAAAGTATGCTTAAAAATGTAAAAAAAAACCATTATATAGTGACATTCGTCGATATCTCAATTAGTTCAGGAGTTATCAGCGTTTAAACGTGTCCAGAACGTCCGAAAACGACATTTTTTGGAAAATTATAACTTGAAAGAAGAGAGATAAAAATCTAAAAAAAAATGGAATGGATATTCGTATGATAGGGTACAATTTTACAAAAACAATCTGGAAAACCAAAAATGGTCGGGGTAATGGGTTAGGTAAAATGGCGTGGAATGTTCCCTGTGTATTCCGGCGTATAAGCGCGAGGTCTCTAGATCCAATCTTGCTGCTGGTAGTTTTTTCATTGCTACTCTGTTCGCATTATCATAATTAATAATTTTGGTGGTTTATCACTTTTAATTTTTGTTTTTTTACAGTTCATATTTTCAGGCTAATTTTTGCGATCAACAATTTTTTATTCTAATATTTCCCGATTTCTTATTAGTTCTGCGCGTTTTAAAGTAGACATAATTTTTTAACCCTTTTTTGCAAGACTTTCCAAGATTCTTACGCATATTGATTCAAAATTTCAGAAACCGTACACTGAATGAATACCCAACATTCATCGACTGTTTCCAACTCTGCAAAACCGACCTGTGTTAGCGCACATGTGTTATTATCGGTCTTGCCGCCTCAACTACAATAGGGAACCCGTATGTAGTGCATTATATACATGTTCTGTCTCCCAAACGTTATGAGTCTCGTGTTTAGTGTTATTTTCGCGTTTTAGCAAACATTCCATACTTATTTTCTATACCTACCTCTAAAAGAAAGTTCACTTATAAAAACGGACATTAACTACCGAGTGAGAATTGCTATTCAGACTTTTTTGTAGCCAATGCAATTTTAGATAATTTGGTATATCTTTTTGTTAAAAATCTATAATATTTGGTAAGCTATAATATCTTAAATGTGATAGGTTTTCATTATGCCCTCGCCGTGTTTCTTTTTTTTTAATGGACTGAAAATGACGTTGGAGTTGGAGACATAAAAGAAATATTAATATGTATTGTTCGAAATCGTGTGACATAGTATGAGCTTTATGAGCCTCCCTGTTTAGTATTATTTTAGCGTTTTAGTGCGAAAATTCTGTACTTACCTTTTATCCTACCACTAAAGAAGTTTCACTTAAAACACCGATCTTAAGACGGAATGACACCTCATCGCGGTCGGTATAGTAAAACAATTATAGATACCCGTAAATCTCTGAAACGGCTCTTCAGATCCCGTCGAAACTTTGCCAAACGACATCAAATTCAGAAAATTTGAGGGGTAGACAGCTGTTCGTCTATCTATTTGATGTCGTTTGGCAAAGTTTCGACGGGGTCTGAAGAGCCGTTTCAGAGATTTTTGGGTATCTATAATTGTTCTACCATACCGACCGCGATGAGGTGTCATTCCGTCTTAATTACCGCGTGAGAATCGCATCCCCAGACTCTTTTAGTAGCCAATGTAATTTTACATGATTCAGTATATTTTTTGTTAATATTCTAATATTTCATAAACTATAATATCGTAAATACGACAGATCTTTAATTATTTTTCCTTCATGTTTCTTTTTCTTATTGGACTAAAAGTAATGTTGTACCTGGAGACGTAAAGACATATTAATATGTGTAGTTCGAAATCGTATGCAATACTATGAGCTCTATGAGCCTCTCATTTTAGTATTATTTTCGCGTTTAAGCGAACATTCTGTACTTACCTTTTATACCTACCTCTAAAATAAGGCTTACTTAAAAAAACCGGCATTAACTAACGAGTGAGAATTGCATTCCAGACTCTTTTTGTAGCACATGCAATTTTACATAATTCAGTATATCTTTTTCTTAATATTCTATAATAGTTAATGAACTATAATATCCTGAATGTCATATATTCTTCATTATGTTTCCGTCATGTTTCTTTTTTTATATGATTCACAGTAATGCTGTGGTTGTATACATAAAGGAAATATCAATATGTGGTGTTCGAATTCTTGTCGCGGTCTTCGTGATCATCACATCTCACTCTCACATTCTATTTATAACCGTTCAAAAAAGAACTCACAGCCACTAAAGATGGCTGTGGTTAGTGCGCACGGACATCGAGAATGCTCTCTCTCTCATACTAGCCCGAGCCGATAAACAGACCTTCCCTCATCAACGTTGCCTATCTGCTCACTTATTCCACTTTTTCTAATACATATTTTTGACAATCTTCCGTTTACAGCCAACCACTTGTTCGTAGAAAGAAACATCCTTAAATTCTTGTTTCACCTATTTTCCTCTATTTTCTATAACTTTTCAGTTACGGGAAAACCAATCGATTTAAGGTTTTTTTTTGCAAACGGCTTGGATGGCAAACTTATAACTTTCAGGAATTCTTCTAGCGGCTGAAAGACACGCAGTATAAAAAATGGAGCCTTTCAGTATTTATGTATATTACAGACTTTTATTAAGTGGACTAGAGATGAATTTTCGTGTTCTGTGGTTCGAGCATGCTTTTGCCGCTTTCCTGTACCGATAGCAAATTCCACGTCATTTCACCCAGCCCGTGACCCGAACCATTTTTGTTTTGCCTGATTTTTTTGTAAAATTACACCCCATGAAAAGAATATCCACACCATTTAGTTAGATTTTTATCTCTTCTTTTATAGGAGTTATAATTTACCAAAAATGTCGTTTTTGGAAGTTTTGGAAACATGTAAACGCTGACAACTGCTGAAATAATTAACATATCGATAAATGTCCCTTTATCATTATATTTCCATTTCGAAGCATACTTCGTTAAAAAAATATGAAAATTTTTTGTTCATATTTTTTTTGAAAGTTTTCTTATATGATTCACAGTAATGCTGTGGTTGTATACATAAAGGAAATATCAATATGTGGTGTTCGAATTCTTGTCGCGGACTTTGTGATCATCGTAAATCACAATCACAGGAGGCAAAGATGCGACCGCGTTCGTCCTTCTCGAACGCGGTCGCATCTTTGCCTCCTGACCTCTTCCGCCTGACCCCATTCACCATCACCGAGAACAAAAAATAGCTGATCCATTGTCATTGGTGTTATTGAATGAAATTTCGTTGATTCAATTGTAAAGTTGTTGGTGTACATAATCGGATTTATTAGTCCAAACAAAACGCTATTGACTTTAATAACATGATCAAATTAAAAGTTTTTTTTTCATCCAAAAGATATATCGTTGGCCGAGAACAATATATTATTGAAACTGTCTTAAAAATGATCGCGACCAAACTATATAGTTTCTAATGCATTTTCTCCAAAGAACAAAAAACGCGTTTCAATTAATTGCATGAATATTGTTGATTCGAGTAGACAAGAAAAATCGAATTTCGCTCGGTTGATTCGGATAAAATTTCTATTGAGTAAATATGTTGATTTTTTTTCTCACCATATCCGATATTTATTTTCAAGTACATTATTCGTTAAAACATTAATATTTTAGTTCGATTGAAAAATATTAAGCAAATGTCTGAATTGGTGGAAAAAAAATTAATTGATCAGAACCAATAATTCAATTGATGACCATATTCATGAACAACATGCAAAAGAAAACTTGTAAAATCGAACATTGTTCTGATACTCCAAGGTAAACATCGGTCGAATAACTACTCACCTATCTGAATCGTATAATTGCACAAAGAAAAAAAAACTAAACGATTATGAATCGTCGAAAAAATTCGCTCGTACCGTCTCGAAGTTTTTCAAGTGTATCGTGTACACGACTTCCGCGTTTGAAGGCACTCCAAATTCCGGCTTTCCGGCCTCCCCGAACGCGTACTCGCTTTTTATTTTGAAAATTGCCCTTGATTTGGCATACATTTTTTCCAGGCCTATTTGGACTCCCTCAATGACTCCGAATTTGTAGCCGACCCCGAGCTCGAATTTAACGTCTCGCTCCTCGAAGACCGTGTCATTGTATTTGCCGATCAGATGAACTGTCAACCAAAAAGCTCACGTTAATTAATATTCGTCGAATGATTATTGGATAATATTTTTTCTATTAAATCGCATGTAGCAAAACTATTAAATACTTGTTGACAAATATTCCAATGAAGAATTTGATATTATCATCAGTATTCGAACTAAACTTTTGACGTGTTTATTATTATTATTATTATTTATAATAGACTTTATTGCTCCGGGCAACGCACTTCCTCAGTTCGCACTGGGAAACATTCACCTCCCCCCGAGGGTTAGGCTCGGTCTTAACCTAGACCGGAACAATAACGGAATAATAATAATAATAATTATTATTATTATTATTATTTTCCCCAATTTTTTTTTATTAAATTAAAACAAATTTTTTTTCTTTCTCGAGGCGAAATAACACACGACTGTGCCGGTAAGGAACTCGTTAAAAGGTTCTCGCAATTTTTCTCACAAACGGCTGGACCGAAGTATTCGAAATTTTGACAGTCGACCGTACGATCACCAAATGAAGGGCCTCTATCGAGTCTTCGAAAAGAAAAATAAATCTCGAGTAATCACTCGATCCATACCGTCCACTATGGACCCAATCGCGGGATGAGACTGATCGGTCGGGTTTTGGAACATCTGAATTTCGCCGCTGAGGTCCGGACTGATATCTTCGCCCGTAAAATCAATCATTTCTACCTACAACCCACGAAACATCGTTAAATCTCAATTTCCTTCAATTTTCTCAAAACTCCTTTTTCGGAGTATAATTTTCTTCTTAAATGTTCGCTACTTACTTTAAATTTGAGGAAACCGTCGGGGGGAATATTCGGTGGAAAGCCCGTTTTTTCGACAGCGTATTTGTCCGCACAGACGAACATGGCGATCTCGCCTTTGTCATCGTCAACTGTAAATTTCTGTGGCACATCGCGATCTTTCGTTGAATCGTGCATCGTTCCGTCCAGCAGATTGACGGTAGAGTGGATTGTCACCGTGGATCCGGAGCTTGGGAAAAAACGCCTTCCCCGTCTCGTAATGTTTCCTTTAGGATTCCCTCGTCCTTAAGCGTACATTTGAATGAGGAGGCGAGTTTGGCAGAAGCGGTAATCTAGAAAAAGTCCCCTTAAAATTAAATTTCTACGAAACGGACGTTCGACGATGGCCGTTTGGGTTTGTTCGAGTTTACGCCCGAAGGTATTCCAGGCATAACTTTGACGGCCACACTGAATATAACTATGAGCAAAAAAGTAACCCCTAAGGTCCTCTAGAAAAAATCTCCTTAAAATTAAACTTTCAAGAAGCCGACTCTCGACAATGGCTGCTTGAGTTTATTCGAGTTTACGTCCGTAGGTCCACCAGCCAAAACTTATCGACAGCCACGCCGAACAGAAGTAACGATTTTAGAACTGCCGGAAATATCAAAATGACTGTTTGTTCAATTTTGAATTTGAAACTCGCGCGTAATTTTACCGCGGAAAGTTGACAGCTTTCCATACGAAATGCCAGTTAAGGAGGGAAGTCACTGTGCAAGAACTTGCACAGTAGCTTTCGAATTTTTCCCAAGCAAAGTTCGAAAAAAAATGTTTTGTTTTTTATAATTCTTGACTGTACATATATTGAAAAATATGTAGGCCACATTTTTTTGTCAAAAGTCCGAAACTTGACGGAATTACAGTTACTTTAGTGAGAACAGGTAGCGCGACTGATTAGTGCCGTTAGTCCCTACACGTGTCGCATTGTTCACAATAGATTAAGTGCAGGCTCTTATTACTTTGTGAAATATAATGCAGATGAAGAACCGTCATATAGCCCACGACTAGACACTATAATGTAAGTCTCGATATTCGAGAAAAAAATATAACTTAATATTAAGAAAAATGAAACGAAAAGATTGAGCGCGTTTTTCTTGAAACTACTATGTTCGACCTTGTCCCAGCGAAAACTGAAAAACTTATCAACCGATTGTCAATTTTTTTGTTTTACATTTTTGTAATCGCAGTGACGAAGGTTGTACGTAGCCGATTTTTTAAATTGTGATCATTACTATTTTTAACGATTGTTTGAATACAAAAAAGGGCATTCAATATAGAGAAAAATGCCCGAACTGTCGGCATTTTGTTAAAAAAAGAACAGAATTAAAAAAACGGCTGCGCATAATGATAGCTATATTTGTATAGATATCAATAAATTGTTGACTTTTATTTACAGATAAACTTTTATAAAGATATCGATGGGACAATGAATAGAATTTTATTTCTTCGTCAAATCAAGGCATATATCTTGGTTCAATATTACAATGAAACCCTCTACCGCTAATTCCATGCTCCTCCGTTTCTGTTCCAATAAGATGATCACGGCTGCCTTGGCTTCGCTTCCGATGATCGGTTCAGAAACGGTGCAAAACTTGCTCAGCAGCCCACTCACCAGATCGTCGACATCCGCCTTGAATTCTTCCACTACCTCCTGTAAGCGATGAAAGACAAATGTGACCATATGCTCGGTAAGCGCCTGACAATCTATTTGTCCGATTTTCACTTCTAATTCGGACAGAGGAACATTTATGGCATTTTCTATGGTACGAAGGGAATTTTTTTGCGTACATGATTGTTACGCATTATTGAAAGAGAAATTCCCGGACTTTGTCAGGTTTCCACACAGGTTTTGCAAATATCCCTGGGTAATTGAGGTCAAATAAAGAACATAGTTTTTAAAGATAAAACATATAAAAATGTTATGTATTACAATAAAATGAAAAAATAAGAAGAAATAACCTGAAATTCGAAAAATAATGTAAATACTGTAAAGTAAAAAAAATACATTAAAAGCAAATACAGAACTTCATCTTTATTGTAAAGACATTTTTATGTTGGTGCCAATAAGTAAAAATGAAATATAAACACTTATCTACAATAATAATTCTGCGATCGTATATCGACAAATCGAATGTAAAAGTATAGAGCTTTAGAGTAAATTAGTTTTGAAAATGTTCGATGTTTGGCTCTGACACAACTTATTCTTTTGTACACAATGAAAAATAATGTAAATACACTCATTACAAAAATTAAGGGAACGGTAAAATTTCAAACAATTTTCATTGGTTTTTGAATAGCTGTAACTTCGTGAAAAATGGTCGTATCTTAAAAAAAAAGGGGTTTTAAAGCTTGAAATCTCTAGTTTACGAATCTCACCGGTAAAAATTTTTTTAAGCAACACGCTCGGCGTGAATCTAAGAAATAGCGCGAGGCAAACACTTTCGAATTTTTTTTTTCAACATCGTCCATGGGCTCAAAACGATTTTTTAAAGATTGATACCGGGGTCATTTAGCCTGATTCTTCAGCTTCAAAACAATCGTTTTTGGACCTTTGTACGACGATTTGTCGCTGAGATATCGGCGTTTAAAGAAAAAAGGAGCTTTTTTTCGTAGATCATCGATATCTCATGAACAAATGATCGTACAGTGAGCTATATAAAGGCGGGTTTCGTAAACTGGAATAAATTCTCTAAAAGCGCCTTTCGGTACATTAGAGATTTTTGTTATCCTTAATATTGATTTGAAAAAGTACGAAAACATGACTTTTTTCCTTTTTGGAAAATCTACGTCAACTTTGCAAATACTGCGAAAATGACTCATGTTCCTAGGTTCCTTTTGGGTTCAATACATGTCCAAAGACCCCCACAATCTAAAATCGATCGGCTGAACGGTTATTTTTTATCGAAGCGTCAAAGTTTTATCAAAAATTAAAGGAGCACTTTTATTGTTCCTTACATGTCAATTGATGATGATTAAAATGAAAAAAAAAAAAAAAAAAAAAAAAAAAAAAAAAAAAAAAAATCAGTTATTTTTTCTTACAGTTTCGCAATAACTTTTCTTTTAATCTTGAGAAAAGATAGAAATTCAATATTGTGAAAAAAAAGAAATATTTTTTCATTCTAAAATTTGTAGAAAATTTTTCGAAATCATTATTTGTTTTGTCTTTGTTTTGTCTTAGTGCAATTTTTTCGCACTCGATAAATTATGGCATGCAATCGAAAAAATCGCACTAACTAAAAACAAATAATGATTTCAATAAATGTTCTACATTTTTTTTGTTGGAATTTTGAAGAAATTTTTTTTTTCAAAATTTTGAGTTTTTTTTCCAAGATTAACAAAAAAGTTATTGCGAAACTGTGAGAGAACATAACGGAATTTTTTTTTCATTTTAATCATCATTAATTGACATTTAAAGAACAATAAAAGTGTTCCTTCAATTTTTGATAAAGCTTCGACGCTTCGGTAAAAAAGAACGGTTCAGCCGATCAATTTTTAAGTGTGGGGGTCTTTGGGCATGTATTGAACTAATAAAAACCTAGGAACATGAGTCATTTACGCAATATTTGCAAAGTTGACGTCGATTTTAAAACTGTCAGAAATAGCAACATTTCTGCATGTTCAGGTTTCTTATTAGAACCTGGCGTGTAATTTTACCCTGGACGCCCTGGACAACTCACAGCTTTCTATACGCAATGCCAGTTGAGGTAGAAATTCACTGTGCAAGAACTTGCACAGTAGCTTTCCCACATCCCCCAAGCAAAATTTGAAGGAGTTTTTTTTTCTTAATAATTCCTGAAAGTACAAATATTAAAAAATACAGTGGCAACATTTTTATTCACAAGTCCGAAAATTGACGGAGTTGTAGTCACTTTAGTGAAAACGGGTAGCGCGACCGGTTAGTGCCGTCAGTCCCTACAGGTGTGGCATCATTTACAATAAATAAAGTACAGGCTCTTATTGTTTTGTGAACTATCATGAAAATGAAGAACCGTCATATCGCCCGCAACTCGATACTTCAATGTAAATATCAATATTATAGACAAAACGTAACTTTATATCAAAAAACACCGATTGAAAAATTGAAAATCAACCGATTTTCAGTTTTTGCAAAAACATTTCTGTAATTGCAATGACTAAGGTTGTACGTATCCCCGTTTTTAACATTTGACAATTAATATTTTTAAAGACGGCTTGAATACAGAAAAAAGGCCTTGAAAATAGAAAAAAAATTCCAAACTGTCGGCATTTTGTAAAAAAAAAACCAAAATGAAAAAACGGCTCAGCCGTTTTTGACCAATATTTGACCCCCACCCCCCTTAACCCAATTTTCCACACCCCCCCGTACGTGGGGGACTGGGGCAGTAAAAATTGGGAAATTTTGCGTTACGTAATTTTGTGTACGCCCCCTTACCTGTAGGAGTCTCCTGTCCTCCTTCTGCTTCCTCGATTCCGACATCGTAACGTGCTGCTGCAAAATACAAAAAATCGAATTAACAAAGTAAAAACATTTAACAAATGGCATTTGAAAATCCGGACAAGGCGAACACTCAACACAAAATGTAACGTCAAAATGTTATTATCGAATTCAGGAAAAAATGTTATTATCGAATTCAGGGAATAGTACAGTCGTGCTGTCGCTGAAAAACCCCGTAAACGGAAAAAATTAGAAGGCCAGTTTTTTGACAGGTGATTCTGTACGTACCGCGGGTGCTAAATACAAGTTTGCCTAAAAATCGGGGTGCAGGGTTTTTTTTAGGGGATGAAGGGGGATGGAGTGGATTGATACCAAACTACAACCCCTACAAGGTTCGCACCGTGAGACAAAATGTTCAGTAAAATCCGGGCTTTAGTTTTGTCGAGTGCGCCGAAGTCGTGGTGGTACATTTCGGAGGTGAAAAATGGGGGGTAATTTTGAAAAATCAGTTTTAATTTAATGACTCTTGAGGATGAATTCGTACACTTATGTTCAAATGTTCAAATATTTGATCATCACTCTCCAATAATATCTTCACCCCCGACAAAATTGTTGAAATACCAAAAAAATGTTTATTGAACAACTCAAGAATAATCGATTTTTCGGGTATGGTTTAAATGCACGAAGTGTAGAGAATACTGTTCTCTATATTTTCGTTTCTATGGACCACCCTTGGAATTTGCTTTTCTCCAACCCCTCTCGGCGGTTGAAAATAAAAAATGAAATTTTAGGAACACTATTGACCGCACGAATTCGCCTGCGTGGAATAATTTGTAGCTTGAACCCTCAGCTACAGATTTGTCCACAGCGCCAAACTCGTATCTCTTTATTTTCGGTCAATAGTGTTCCCCGAATTTCATTTTGAATTTTCAACCTCCGAGAGGGGTTGGAAAAAGCAAAATTCAAGGGTGGTCCATAGAAACGAAAATATAGAGAAAATTATTCTCTACATTTCGTACATTCGAAACATCCCCGAAAAATCGCTTGTTTTTGAGTTATTCAATGAACAATGTTTTTTTATATTTCAATCATTTTTTTTGGCGATGAAGATATTATCGGAGACGGAAGATAAAATACTCGATAATAATTATTATAATAATTATTAAGTATTATTATTATTAATATTGCTATAATTATTGATATTGCTATATAAATGATATGACTATAAAAATGATATGACAATCATGATAAATGATATGACTATATAAATTGCTATTTATATAGCAATATCATTGATATTGCTATATAAATGATATGACAATAAATGAAATGCAACAACAACAATGACAACAATGATTATAATAATAATAATGATTTATATGTCATTTTCGTTTTCATTGTATTATTATTAATTTTGTTGAAATTATCATTACTGTAACTATAATGATAATAAATATTAGTATCGTTCAATATTGTTTGACTCGTCCATCAAAACTTTTTTTCTTCCCGATATCGCCAAA
Source organism: Ophion obscuratus (assembly GCA_964007375.1). NCBI lineage: Eukaryota > Metazoa > Arthropoda > Insecta > Hymenoptera > Ichneumonidae > Ophion > Ophion obscuratus. Next base: position 38,719,622 of record OZ023322.1, on the reverse strand, counting down.
AAACACCAGTGCGCTATAGACTTCGAAATATGAAGGATATACTTTGGATCAAAATCAGAAAAGGCTTGTCGTTCAATTGTCTTAAAAAGAAAATGATTGAGCTGCAAACTCTTAAATATTTGAGCCGAATATTATTGCAAAAATATCAGTGCTGTAGGGAACGTAAGCATTTCTCATCAATATTGAGCGAGGTCTATTAAGGTATTCCTTTCGCGGAGGGCTGTATTTTATGGGAGCCTAAGCAGGGCCACTTTGAATCATCGGTAAATTACAGTGGCGCTTAATAAAAAATAAGTTACCATCAATTATTATACCCAAAAATAATGCGGAATAAAAAATGTCGCGTAAATTTAGTCGATTTAGCCATTTTTACATTTTCTCTGAAAGATCGCGGCTACGAAAATTCTTCTGCTAGTCACATTTTTCCAAACTTTATCATTGATAATTGCTTTAATCATTTCGTGCCCCCCCCCACACCCCGTTTTCTTTGTCGCTACGGAAATTTTTTATTTGTTTACACGTGTAAGCAGTTTATGTCATCTAGAGTTATTTAGTGTATAAATTATCAGATAGGAATGTTGCCAGCATGTCATCTCCATAAAGCGCCGTACAAATGAAACGATTTTAAGTCTCAAAAGTTCAAAAACTCAGGCAGCGGGACACGAACGACGACGAAACACGTCAACACAATGAGAAACAATAAACGACGTAATCTTACGATCCCAACCTCTTGCTGATATACGAAGGAAAAAACCAGAAAGAGAAAAATAGAGGTCGAATCAATGTCTCCCAATATTATGGATGAATGTCTATTTTCTTTCGTATTTCCGTATTGGAGACCGCGAGAATCGTTTAGCTTTATTCCTTCCTGAGGTTGTATAAAGAGGGTTTTTATTATCGTGAAGAAATCCTAATTGATAGGGCACTAATATAAATTCTCCATCTAACAAAAATGCTGGGTTAGTCGAAATGAATGGACGACGTGTTGGAGCGTAACGTCCGTTTGCGTTACACTGTTGATTCGAATTTTGAAATACAGTGATCATCGTGAGAACATTTCATTTTCAAGATAGAATTCACGACGAAATAATCACATTCCGTAAGAGTTCCTATCGCGTCTAATATCGATGAGAAAAACCATTGTTGGAATAATATTCGATTAAAATATTTAAGTTTTTGTAGCGCAATCGTTTCTTTTAAAGATAATTGACAGAAAAGTTTTTTCCAATGTTGATTCAAAGTAAATCTCTCATATCTCAAACTCTGTAGCGTACTGGTGTTTTTCGCGATATTGAGAAGTAAAAAGTTTTCATGGATGTGTAAACATAAACAATATTGAACACTACTAATATTTATCATCAATATAGTTATTGTAATTATAATTTCAACAATAATAATAATACAATGATAACAAAAATGAGATATAAATCATTATTCTTGTTATAATCGTTGCTGTTGTTTTATTATTACTACAGCAAAAATAATAATTGATGATGATAATAATAATAACATCACCAATCTGTGCAATTATAAATACCTGGATATTAAGCTGGTCCGCAATATGAATTTATCAGAGCAACGTCACCCATTCGCGGCCGAGACAAGAGTGTACAAGTCCTAAACAGTGCAGTCGGATCGCGCGCAAAAGGTACCCCCTCTCTAGTCTCTTACGCGCCCATCACACAATCGTAGTAGCGCGTGTCCGTGAGCGAGCGACGCTCGGACATCTTCGGAAAGAGCCGAGCGCGGTCGAAGTTTCCCTACCGCGCCTTCGGCAGCTAGACCATCCATGGACCAAGTGGACCATGGACCATGTGCGGCCAAGCCGAATCGGAGGCTTCGAGGGAAAAAGCAATCTGACAAGGGGACAGTACGGCAGTCGGATTTTTGTAATTTTTCGTACTCATGGTACGTGAAGTTCAGAGCTCGAATATTAATATCCCAAAGCAGTTCGACGCCATATTCAGAAATTTTCGAGAAAATTGACTTTGAAGTTTTCGAGCGCACTCTTATCCAACAAAGATCGCTCGAGTCTAGTCATCGCGGGGTCGCGGGTTCGAGTCTCACTTCGATTTTTTTTTTTTTTTTTTTCATTTTTTTTTAATTCGCATACCTCCGTCATTTAAATATCCCGATAAATTTTTGTTGTATATAATCACATATTATTATATATAATTAATATAATATATCTATATATGTTTATATATGGACAAAATCCATATATAGTTATTTATGTACAAAATTCATTATAGTTATACATAATTATATATTTTCTCATATATGATCATATATTATTTATATATAACAATAGGTAATTATTTATAAAAAAATAAATAAATAATCCCGGGATAAACAAAGGCAAACGATGTACGCAGAACTGTTATTCACAATATCGACGGATGCCAAAGCAAGCGTTATATTCACATATTTCAACATTTATTCTTCTATTTATATTCCTATTAATCTACAAGGGAGTTTATGTAAATATTATTACTGGATATTTTTACGTCGCCTATTCGCAATTTCAAGCAAGAGATAATCAAAAATAAGACTTGCATTTATCATTGACAATTATAATTACATATATGTGAATTAGCATAGATTTTATGATTTTTATCCCGGGATTATTTATTTATTTTTTTATAAATAATCACCTATTGTTATATATAAATAATATATGTGAAAATATATAATTATGTATAACTATAATGATCTTTATACATAAATAACTATATATGGATTTTGTCCATATATAAACATATATAGATATATTATATTAATTATATATAATAATATGTGATTATATACAACAAAAATTTATCGGGATATTTAAATGACGGAGGTATGCGAATTAAAAAAAAATGAAAAAAAAAAAAAAAAAAAAAAATTCGAAGTGAGACTTGAACCCGCGACCCCGCGATTACTAGACTCGAGCGCTACCGGGTACGCCACGAGGCCGGTTCGAATATCGTTGCATCTTTGTGGGATAAGAGTGCGCTCGAAAACTTCAAAGTCAATTTTCTCGAAAATTTCTGAATATGGCGTCGAACTGCTTTGGGATATTAATATTCGAGCTCTGAACTTCACGTACCATGAGTACGAAAAATTACAAAAATCCGACTGCCGTACTGTCTCCTTGTGAGCACGACTCGCGCGTGACGTCACCCGACGGCACGTGCGAGGCTTTTAGATGATTTCAATGCTTATTTAGCTCTTGATTCTCTGCGTTATTAACGGCGGGGTAAAGTTAATTCGGCGAAAAAAAGGCATGTTTTTAAGATTTTTTTTTGCGTAACGAATAGTGTTCGTTTTTTGAAAAATTTACATATAATAAAGTAACATTTGAACAACATTCTCCTAAATTTGCATTGCAAAATATTCAAAATTGAGCGAGTGAAAATTAAACCCCGGAGGCGCCTCGAAAAAAAGTTGGTTTGCGGTGTGCACCATAAATCGCAACAGAATCATTTGAAACAAAAAAATCAAAATGCATTTGTTAAAGGAGATGTTTCTCGAGGTAATGACGGGAGGATTTTTTTTTTTTTTCGATTTTTCGATTTTTCGTAGCACTTGGGAGCCAAAAACCCGATTTTCGCTAAAAAAATCGGCGAGATTGCGATTGCGAGATTGCGATATTTTTATGAATAATGAATATTCTAATTTGAAAATTTGTACAAGTCAAATTGAAATATAACAAAAAGTCTGTGTAACCATTTTTCAAAACAAACTTAATTGGTAGAAAAAAAAATGATTGACAATGCTCGTTTTTTCACGCCTCTGACTGCATCTCACCCCTTAAACGCGTTTTCCTCGAAACTATGTTTTTCAAGTCGGTGACCACTATAAATAAAAAACCACTCGATAGATTTTGATGAAATTTGGTGTGTTTATTGATAACATTAAAAACTCGTCCTTAATCGAAGGATTTTCATTTTTGTTCAAAATATCGATTTTTTTAAACAATAAACGAGCAATTTTTTGGTCGAAAATCGAAAGTGATCTGTCGGAAGCCGCCATTTTGTTAATAAAAAAAAGCAAGTCAAGTTGAAATTTCTAGTTGGAAAAACTAGTCCTTAATCGAAGGATTTTCATTATTGTTAAAAATTTTCAAAATTGTCCAAGTCAAGTTGAAATATAACATAAAAAGTCTGTGTAACCACTTTTGTAAAACAAACTTAATTACTAATTTGAAAAAATTATTGAAAATGCTCGTTTTTTCACGCCTTTAGCTGCATATCACCCCTTAAACGCGTTTTTCTCAAAACTATGTTTTTCAAGTCGGTGACCACTATAAATAAAAAACCACACCATGGATTTTGATGTTATTTGCTGTGCTTATTGATAGCATTAAAAACTAGTCCTTAATCAAAGGATTTTCATTTTTGTTGAAAATTTATATTTTTTGTTTTAATAATAAGCGAGCGATTTGTTGGTCGAAAATCGAAATTTATTTGTCGGAAGACACCATTTGGTTAATATTTGACAAAAAAGCTTCGATTAAGGACTACATTTATTATTAAACTAATGATTTTTTTTGGTTTTTTAATTTAAAATGATCCAGTAAAATTTTATGATGGTCACAGCAAAGCTCTACATGCCGAAGGGGGTCCGACGAAATTGGCGATATTATCATAAATAATCAATATTTTTCTTTGAAAATGTGTACAAGTCAAGTTGAAATATAACATAAAAAATCTGTGTAACAACTTTTGTAAAAGTAACTTAATTACTATTTTTTAAAAAGATTGAAAATGCTCGTTTTGTCACGCCTCTGACTGCATCTCACCCCTTAAAAGCGTTTTTCTCGAAACTATGTTTTTCAAGTCGGTGACGACCACTATAATTGAAAATCCACTCGATGGATTTTAATGAAATTTGGTGTGCTTATTGATAACATTAAAAACTCGTCCTTAATCGAAGGATTTTCATTTTTATTCAAAATATCGATTTTTTTAAACAATAAACGAGCGATTTTTTGGTCGAGAATCGAAAGTTATCTATCGGAAGCCGCCATTTTGTAAATTAAAGAAAAGCAAGTCAAGTTGAAATATGACATGAAAAGTCTGTGTAACCACTTTTGTCAAACAATCCTAATTACTACAACAAAAAAATGATTGAAAATGCTGAAAATGCATCTCACCCCTTAAATGCGTTTTCCTCGAAACTGTTTTTCAAGTCGGTGACCACTATAATTAAAAAACCACTCGATAGATTTTGATGAAATTTGGTGTGCTTATTGGCAGCATTGAAAACTAGTCCTTTATCGAAGGATTTTCATTTTTGTTCAAATTTTCAAAATTGTACAAGTCAAGTTGAAATATAACATAAAAAGTATGTGTAACCACTTTTTTAAAACAAGCTTAATTAGTATTTTGAATTTTTTTGTTGGAAATGCTCGTTTTTTCACGCCTTTGACTGCATCTCACCCCTTAAACGCTATTTTCTCGATACTATTTTTTTCAAGTCGGTGACCACTATAATTAAAAAACCACTCGATGGATTTGATGGAATTTGGTGTGCTTATGATAGCATTAAAAACTAGTCCTTAATCGAAGGATCGAACTCAACGGTCGATGGTCCTCGGTAAATGTGGGGAGCAGCTCCTTTCTTTCTCCCGAAGCACTTTTTTTTATACCGATTTTTCCAAAAACTTGAACGTGCGCAACTATCGTGTGGTCTCAATGGTCAATCCGTAGCGTGACTTTTCGCCGGTCTTCGCCACGCGCGAGGCTCATGCGCGAGCGCGACGGGGCGTGTTGACAAAAAAAAAAAAAACTATCAACACGCTCGCGTGATCGAACCGTGCGGAATCGTCGCTTTCGGCGAGAATTATATGTCTTGTTAGAAATTCAAAAATAATATTTGCATTCGGTCGCCCAATTTTTGGCCGAGTTACGTCGAGAACGAATCGGTAACATAGTGGGGACCGACCTCCATCGGTAACTATGACTATGACGCTACTTAAAGGATCAGGTTAGCAAACGTATATTGGAATCACACGGATTGCTGGAATGATTCGCATTATGTGTATTCATAATGGAATGGGCAAAGAATCCAATAAACTAAAACTATTTAGTTTATTGGACTGTGTTTACTGACTCGTTTTTTTCCGCCCTGACTGCATCTCACTCCTTAAATGCGTTTTTCTCGAAGCTATGTTTCTCAAGTCGGTGACCACTATAATTAGAAAACCACTAAAAAAACTATAATTAGATTTTGACGAAATTTGATGTGCTCATTGATAGCATTAAAAACTAGTCCTTAATGGAAGGATTTTGACTTTAGATGAAAATTTCTTTCTTTTTTTAAGCAATATACGAGCGATTTTTTTGTCGATGATCAAAAGTTATCTGTCGGAAGCCGCCATTTTGTTAATTTTTGAAAAAAAGACCTTCGATTGGGGACCTGATTTATTATTAAACTAATGATTTTTTTTGGTTTTTTGATTCGAACATCGAAAGTTATCTGTCGGAAGCCGCCATTTTGTTAATTCTTGACAAACAAGCTTCGATTAAGGACTAGACTTATTATTGAACTAATGATTTTTTTGGTTTTTTTTTTTATTTCAGATAATCCAGTAAAATGTTATGATGGTCACCGCAAAGCACTACATGCCGAAGGGGGTCCGACAAAGATGGCGATATTTTTGTACGTAATCAATATTTTTCTTTGAAAATTAGTACAAGTCAAATTGAAATATAACATAAAAAGTCTGTGTGACCACTTTTGTAAAGCAAACTTAATTACTATTTTGAAAGAATTATTGAAAATGCTCGTTTTTTTGACGCCTTTGACTGCATCTCACCCCTTAAACGCGATTTTCTCGAAACAATGTTTATCAAGTCGGTGACCACTATAATTGAAAAACCACTCGATGGATTTTGATGGAATTTGGTGTGCTTATTGATAGCATTAGGGACCATTCATAAAACACGTGACGCAAATTTTATCAATATTCGACCCCCCTCCCGCCCTCTGTGACATATCGTGACGGGTGCCGGTGCCCCCCCCCCCTGCCGCTCCTGAAAATTACGTGACATGAAGCCCGCCCCCCCTTCTGCACTCGTTTGTCTTTCAACAAAAAGAAGCAAGTAAAATACTAAAACTATTTTAATAAGCTATTTCAGAACGAACAATTTATATTGTTTACTTTAGGTAAATATATATGTAATATATAAAAACGTGCAATTTATAAGTGGTGTCGTCCATTAAGGCCGTCGGCCACTGTAGAGGCCGAGAAAATAGGCTTTTTGGCGATTTTTTTTTTCAGAAAAATTACAAAATAAATCGGGACTACCAAAAAGGGTGTTTCTCATACATATCCATATCAGTGACTGTATACAATAATTTTATTGAAGCGATCAATTTCGAAATGCCCCCTGTGCAGCGTTTATCTCAAAACTGCATTTTTTTAAGTTGTCCGGAAACTCAGACAATTTTCAACCGATTCACTTGAAATGTTGAATATATCTTGAAAAATATATTATTTATGGAAGTACGTAGGATTTTTTGTTATATTGCATAGCTCATTTGTTATTTAAAATTATATGACGATTGTTTAGGCAAATTTTTGGAAAGTAAAAAATTTCGTCCGATAATTGTCCCCCTACCCCTAACCCTTCAATCACGGTAGGCTCAAATAGTGGGGCGGCGTCGGCGGGGGGGGGGGGGGGTCGGATAACATCAGGATTGATCACGCTAGGGGCAGGGGGTGGGGGGTGTGTTGTGACATATCACGTATATTTTTTTGTGTTATTGCGCGGACAATGCTATTTAAATATACTGACAATATGTTCAGTACAGTCGTGGTGTTTATTGAAAACAGAAAAAATTTAAAGAAGGCTAGTTTTTTGACAGGTAATTTTGTAGGTTCCGGAGGTGCTGAATCCAAGTTTGCCTAAAAATTGGGGGGTAGGTTTTTTTTAGGTGATGAAGGGGGATGGGGGTGGATTGATGCCAAACTAAAATCCTAGGAGCTTGGCGTCGTGGGACAAAAAAATGTTCATACAGTCAAAACTTTTCCGGCAGTGGATAAAAATATTTTTATTTTCGTTAACGAATGAAAATATGGCAAGATTCGAGGGTTATTTATATGAACGAAAATGTAGAGAATATCAATCCCTACATTTTGTATATTCAAACGGTACGGTTAAAAATAACCGTTTTTGGGTAATCACGAAAACAAAACTTTCACAAGGGGACAGTACGGCAGTCGGATTTTTGTAATTTTTCGTACTCATGGTACGTGAAGTTCAGAGCTCGAATATTAATATCCCAAAGCAGTTCGACGCCATATTCAGAAATTTTCGAGAAAATTGACTTTGAAGTTTTCGAGCGCCCTCTTATCCCACAAAGATGCAATGATATTCGAACTGGGCTCGTGGCGTACCCGGTAGCGCTTGAGTCTAGAATCGCGGGGTGCGGGTTCGAGTCTCACTTCGGAATTTTTTTTTTTTTTTTTTTTCATTTTTTTTTAATTCGCATACCTCCGTCATTTAAATATCCCGATAAATTTTTGTTGTATATAATCACATATTATTATATATAATTAATATAATATATCTTTATATGTTTATATATGGACAAAATCCATATATAGTCATTTATGTACAAAATTCATTATAGTTATACATAATTATATATTTTCTCATATATGATCATATATTATTTATATATAACAATAGGTGATTATTTATAAAAAAATAAATAAATAATCCCGGGATAAAAATCATAAAATCTATGCTAATTCACATATATGTAATTATAATTGTCAATGATAAATGCAAGTCTTATTTTTGATTATCTCTTGCTTGAAATTGCGAATAGGCGACGTAAAAATATCCAGTAATAATATTTACATAAACTCCCTTGTAGATGAATAGGAATATAAATAGAAGAATAAATGTTGAAATATGTGAATATAACGCTTGCTTTGGCAACCGTCGATATTGTGAATATCAGTTCTGCGTACATCGTTTGCCTTTGTTTATCCCGGGATTATTTATTTATTTTTTTATAAATAATCACCTATTGTTATATATAAATAATATATGATCATATATGAGAAAATATATAATTATGTGTAACTATAATGAATTTTGTGCATAAATAACTATATATGGATTTTGTCCATATATAAACATATATAGATATATTATATTAATTATATATAATAATATGTGATTATATACAACAAAAATTTATCGGGATATTTAAATGACGGAGGTATGCGAATTAAAAAAAAATGAAAAAAAAAAAACTTCGATGTGAGACTCGAACCCGCGACCCCGCGATTACTAGACTCGAGCGCTACCGGGTACGCCACGAGCCCAGTTCGAATATCGTTGCATCTTTGTGGGATAAGAGTGCGCTCGAAAACTTCAAAGTCAATTTTCTCGAAAATTTCTGAATATGGCGTCGAACTGCTTTGGGATATTAATATTCGAGCTCTGAACTTCACGTACCATGAGTACGAAAAATTACAAAACTCCGACTGCCGTACTGTCCCCTTGTCAGAGTATTTTGTCATTCCTTATGGGGGGGGGGGGGGAGGTTCTTTTGAAGTTAAGAGATGATTTTATACCCAATCGATACGTATTTTTGAGGGCTGCAACTTTTTCATTTGAATAGAGTTCGAAACAAATTTCTCGAAGTTATTCTCAAAATACTGATTTTTGGTACGTTCCCCCACTTTTAGAAATAAAAAATAAAGAGATACGAGTTTGGCGCCGTGGAAAAAATGTAGCGGAACGTTTAGGCCACAAATCGTTTCACGGCGGTGAATTCATACGGTCAATAGCATTCCCAGAATTTCGCTTTGAATTTTCAACACCCGAGAGGCGTTGGAGAAGGCAAAATTCAAAGGTGGTCCATGGAAACGAAAATATAAAGAAGATTATTTTCTACATTTCATACATTTCAACCAGTATCAGTACAAGTACTCGAAAATTCAATTGTTTTTTAGTTATACAATAAACGATTTTTTAAAAATATTTCAACAATTTTTTTAGGGGTGAAGATATGATCGGAGAAGGCTGATCAAATACTTAATTCGACGCGTCTTTTCAAGGGCTACAAGATTTCCTTTAAACAAAAATTGTACGAATTTTCCCCAAAGAGTTATTGAATTAAAACTGATCTTTCAAAATTTCAGCCCACTTTTTCACCCCCAAAATGAGCTTCCCTGACTTTGGCAGTGTGGACAAAAATAAAGCCCGGATTTTTCTGAACATTTTGTCTCACGGCGCCGACCTCGTAGGGGTTGTAGTTTGGCATTGACCAACTCTCATCCCCCTTAATGCTTTAAAAGAAACTCTACACCCCGATTTTCGGGCAAACTTGGATTTAGCATCGACGGCACCCACAGAATCATCTGTTAACCCTTGTGTTAGCACCCAACTTTACCTACGTTGTTACGCACTCGGGGTACCCGGGTGCCCACCTCTGATTTTACTTCGTTTTTCGAATACTACGGCCCTGAAATCGATTCCTAAACGTTTATTTCTATAAATAGACATCACTACATAGTCTGGCAGGACCCGTCAAAGCAGTTCCCCGTTTGTAGTTGAAAAAGAAAGAAAGCTGCACTCAGAAAAAAGATTTATTATGTTCTAATAAATTGGCACATTAGAACATAATTTATTGGAAATTAATAAATGTTTACTCGTATGGAGACAGTTTTTATGTGATTGTAACTACAGCATTTATTCGGCGTCACTAAATAGGTTTTTTTACGAGCCGATTTTTCACATCAATTAAAAGCCATATTTAAAATAGAACATTTGAATAAATATTTCCTCAAATCAAATAAATACTACTTTCCAATCACGAAAACCTCTTATTTCGCGACTATGTTACTAATGCGCGCAAGCGCACTTTGCCCTTCAACGCGACGGGCCCGACAACAGCAGGCCGCTCGTCAGATGCAGCTCACGCATACGCTTACCATGTAGCTTCTTCCTATGCCCCTGCTTTTGGCACAAGTGTCAGTGTTGCGTTTCGGAAGTGAGAAACTCGAAAGTGAGGAATGATTTAAGTGTAAGTATAAATATAAAGTGAGAAAAAAAACGTTCGAGTCAGAAAATAATGACGGACAAAATGACACAATTCCTCGAAAAAAAAACCTGCTGGGGGATTATGAAGAATCTTATTAGATGTTAAGAAACACTCTATTTGTCCGATATAAAACACCTATTTCTTTTAAATTATATATCCTATTAGATGTTAGGAAAAATTCTTAGTAAATCTTAAACATAAACTTGAATAAAAAAAATTCTTAGCTGTTAATACAATCGTAGTAGGCCGACATACGAATAAGAAAACTTATTCGCCGGGAGACAAACTTCTTCCTCCTTAATAAATCTTTTTTCTGAGTGTGGCGTTGATACCATGGATCAAATGTGCACTCGATACACTACGCAACGTCGTACTCTGAGATCCCGAATAGAAGTTTCTTAGGGTTAGCCTGACCCGGAACAGGCCCCGATCGCCCGCGCAGAAATTCTGATGGGGCCCAAATCAGGGCCCAAATCAGGGCCCGATCAGGTTGTCTGACTGCTCTGGTAGGGCACTAATAAGGCAGCCTGAAAGGGCCCTACTAGGAAATGTAACGTTGTGTCAAATATGGGCCTGACCTGGTTGCCTGATCAGGCCCCTATCAGCTTGCCCGATAAGAAAGAAATGTATTTCAAACATCCAAAATGGAATGAAACACTTAAGACGGAATGACACCGTATCGCGGTCGGTATGGTAGAACAATTATAGATTCCCAAAAATCTCTGAAACGGCTCTTCACATCCCGTCGAAACTTTGCCAAACGACGTCAAATAGATAGAAGAATAGCTGTCTGCCCTTCAAGTTTACTGAATTTGAGGGGCTGACAGCTATTCGTCTATCGATTTGACGTCGTTTGGCAAAGTTTCGACGGGATCTGAAGAGCCGTTTCAGAGATTTTTGGGAATCTATAATTGTTCTACCATACCGACCGCGATAAGGTGTCATTCCCTCTTAATTGAGAGTTCCACTACAATGAATTTGTATCATAAATCGACATTCCCTGGCCTGCTAAAATATTTTTGTTCGAAGAAAATATTTCACCTATATAGGAATCGAACCTCGTACCTATCTACCCAAAGCTAGGTACGCTGCCGCTATGCTACCGAGTGCTTGTAACATCTTGGTCCCACATATGGCATAAGAGACCAAATGAATTCCTATAATTATTTGTTGTATCACATAAAGTATATCAAATAGTTAACATCATTGTGACAATTAAAATGGTTTATCGAATAACATGCTAACTTAACTTTGTATACACACACACACACACACACACACACACACACACACACACACACACACACACACACACACACACACACACACACACACACATAATTCCTCTCTCTCTTCGCCGTACAAAGCTGCCAAAATCTTCTAACACGCATCCGCATGGCAAAACGTTTTTTGTCATGACAGTCCATAGCACCTTTTTTTTTAAATAGAATTCAGGAATGCATCGAAACTCCGAAACTACGATGCTGTAAAATCGAAGTTTCCATGTGGAAAATAAGAGGCTATGTGCATCTATCGACTGCTGAGGCAGTGATAGGGCAAGCCTATTTATGGCCTCATCAGGGAAAGCCATAGTAGGGCCTATCAGGGCAAGCCTTGGTAGGGCCCTATCGGGGAAAGCCTTAGTAGGGCCACATTAGGGACAGCCTTAGTAGGGCCCTATCGGGGAAAGCCTTAGTAGAATCTTATCAGGGACGGCCTTAGTAGGGCCATTTTAGTATAGCCTGATTTAGGGCCTAAATACGTCCGGCCCGATAGGGGCCGGATCAGGATGTCCGTAATAGGTGTTACCCGTATCACACCCCGATCGGGGCCTGATCCTGGTCAGGCTAACCCTAAGAAATCTCTATTCGGGTAGACGTATTATTATTTTATTGTATCTGCTACGGCGAACGCTTCGCTATTTTGTAGCTTCCATGTACAGGGTTCCCCTTTTTACATTTCCCACCATTTTCTCCAATGCACATCCCTAATCGATCCCCACCTTGCGGCCGCAGCCGACTTCCCCCTCTGTATCGCATTCACCATGACATTTTCTGTCATGGGTATAGGGAAACTGCGGAAAACCTATACCAATACAGCCGGTCACGAGTTCACTTCCCAGCCTCGGAGCTAGTCGCGTTTCGTCGAGAAATAAGCTCACAGGCTACAGCCCTACACACCCGACACACACACATACCGGTCCGTGTGCGCAACATCTGTGTAGAACTGGAGCTACGTCACGCCTGTGTTTTTATTTCTCTCCGAAACTACGAGACGGTGATTCGAACCCGCGACCTCCCGATGTGTTGATTCCAGAGGCAAGCACGCTAACCACTAGACCAACACATCGGCTCGGGTAGACGTATTATTAAACTAATGATATTTTTTTGGCTTTTTTATTTCATATGATCCAGTAAAATTTTATGATGATCACCGCAAAGCACTACATGCCGAAGGGGGTCCGACAAATATGGCGATATTGTTATGAATAATCAGCATCTTTCTTTGAAAATTTGTGCATGTCAAGTTGAAATATAACCCAAAGTTCTGTATAACCACTTTTGTAAAACAAAACTAATTACTACAAAAAAATCATTGAATATGGTCGTTTTTTCACGCCTCTGACTGCATCGCGTTCAGGGGGCTAAACGCGTTTTTCTCGAAACTATGTTTTTCAAGACGGTGACCACTATAATTAAAAAACCACCCCATGGATTTTGATGGAATTTGGTGTACTTTTTTATAGCATTAAAAACTAGTCATTAATCGAAGTATTTTCATTTTTGTTGAAAATTTCTATTTTTTTTAACAATAAGCGAGCGATTTGTTGGTCGAAAATCGGAAGTTATCAGTCGGAAGCCGCCATTTGGTTAATTTTTTACAAAAAAGCTTCGATTAAGGACTACATTTATTATTGAGCTAATTATTTTTTTTGGTTTTTTTTTATTTCAGATGATCCAGTACAATTTTATGATGGTCACAGCAAAGCTCTACATGCCGAAGGGGTCCGACGAAGATAGCGATATTTTTATAAATAATCAATATTCTTCTTTAAAAATTTGTGCAAGTCATGTTGAAATATAACAAGAAAAGGCTGTTTAACCACTACTGTAAAACAAACTGAATTACTAGAAAGAAAAAAACTGGTTGAAAATGCTCGTTTTTCACGCCTCTGACTGCATCTCACCCCTCAAACGCGTTTTTCTCGTAACTATGTTTTTCAACGCGGTGACCACGATAATTCAAAAACCACTCGATGGATTTTGATGAAATTTAGTGGGCTCATTGATAGCATTAAAAAGTAGTCCTTAATCGAAGGTTTTTCATTTTTGTTGAAACCATCTATTTTTTTTTTAAAGTAGAGTAGTTATGTTTGGTCCAAAATCGAAAGTTATCTGTCGGAAGCCGCGATTTTGTTAATTTTCGAAAAAAAAGCTTCGATTAAGGACTAGATTTATTATTAAACTCTGGATTTTTTTTTTGGATTGATGAGACGATCCAGTAAAATTTTATGATGGTCACCGCGAAGCACTACATGCCGAAAGGGGTCCAACAATGATGGCGATATTTTCATAAATAATTCATATTTTTCTTTTGAAATTTCTACAAGTCAATTTGAAATATAACACAAAAAGTCTGTGTAACGACTTTTGTTAAACAAACAAGTTACTATTTTTTTTTAATGATTGAAAACGCTCATTTTTTCACGCCTCTGACTGCATCTCACCGCGTAAACGCGTTTTTCTCGAAACTATGTTTGTCACGTCGGTGACCACTATAATTCAAAAACCACTCGATGGATTTTGATGAAGTTTGGTGTGCTTCTTGATAGCATTAAAAACTAGTCCGTAATCGAAGGATTTTCATTTTTGTTGAAAATTTATATTTTTTTAAACAATAAACGACCGATTTTTTTGCTGAAAATCGAAAGTTATCTGTCCGAAGCCGCCATTTTGTCAATTTTTTAAGAATAAAACGCTTCGATTAAGTACTAGATTTATTATTAAACTAATGACTTTTGTTTGGTTTTATGATTTCAGATGATCCAGTAAAATGTTATGATGGTCACCGCAAAGCACTACATGCCGAAGGGGGTTCGACAAAGATGGCGATATTTTTATAAATAATAAATATTTTTATTTGCAAATTTGTACACGTCAAGTTGAAATATAACATATAAAGGCTATTTAACCCCTTTTGTAAAACAAACGTAATTACTATTTTTTTTTAATGATTGAACATGCTCGTTTTTGATGAAATTTGGTGTGCTTATTGATAGCGTTAAAAACTAGTCCTTAATAGAAAGATTTTCATTTATGTTCAAAATTTCGTTTTTTTTTAACAACGAACGAGCGATTTTTTGGTCAAATTCGAAAGTCATTTGTCGGAAGCCGCCATTTTGTTAATTAAAAACAAAGCTTGGATTAAGTACTAGATGTAGATATTATTGAACTTATGATTTTTTTCCGGTTTTCTTATTTCAGATGATCCAGTAAAATTTAATGATGGTCACCGCAAAGCACTACATGCCGAAGGGGGTACAACAAAGATGGCGATGTTTTTATAAAAATCAATATTTTTCTTTGCAAATTTATACAAGTCAAGTTGAAATATACCATAAAAAGTCTGTGTAACGACTTTTGTAAAACAAACTTAATTACTATTTTAAAAAAATGATTGAACATGCTCGTTTTTCCACGCCTCCGACTGCATCTCACCCCTTAAACGCGTTTTACTCGAAACTATGTTTTTCAAGTCGGTGACCACTATAATTCAAAAACCACTCGATGGATTTTAATGGAATTTGGTGTGCTTATTGATAGCATTAAAAACTAGTCCTTAATCGAAGAATTTTCATTGTTGTTGAAAATTGCTATTTTTTTTCAACAATAAGCGAGCGATTTGTTCGTCGAAAGTCGAAAGTGATCTGTCCGAAGCCGTCATTTTGTTAAATTTGGAAAAAAAGCTTCGCCTAAGGAATAGATTTATCATGAAACTAATGATTTTTTTTTGGTTTTTTTTTATTTCAGTTGATTCAGTAAAATTTTATGGTGATCACCGCAAAGCACTACATGCCGAAGGGGGTTCGACAAAGATGGCTATATTTTTGTAAATAATCAATATTTTTCTTTGCAAATTTGTACAAGTCAAGTTGAAATATTCCATAAAATGTCTGTGTAACCACTTTTGTAAAACGAACCTAATTACTATTTTTTTTTTAAAGATAGAAAATGCTCTTTCTTTCACGTCTCTAACTGCATCTCACCTTTTAAACACGTTTTTCTCGAAACCATGTTTTTCAAGTCTCCCGTGCGGAAATTGAGTTGGGGCTGTGATCGGGCCCCAATAATATCGCCCTAACTTTATTCGGGCCCTTATCTGGAAGCCACATGAGGGCCGTTAGTGGCCGGTCACACTTTGTCAACAAGGGCCAGTAAAGGCGCAACGACCGGGGCCTTATAAGTTGCCTCAACGGCGCCTCATCAAAACCATTTTAGCGCCCGGAAAATGCCTCAACGGCGCCTAATCAAAACCATTTCAGCGCCATAAAAAAATCTGTAGCAGTGGATATACGTGTATGTTAAATGCGTCAGGGTACATCTGTATTTGTTTTTATGTAATTGTTCATGTGCATAGGTGTGGGCGTGAGTACATGTGTATGTATGTGTGCGCGCGTAGAAGTGTCATTGCGTATTTGCATGTGAGCCTTTATGACAAACTGCCATGACAAAATTAATACAAAAAATAATGTGAGGCGAGCTCTCTTCACTGCAAACATTTATTTTTGAGGAACTATCCACTATGATAACATTTTTTAGAATTGTGATAGATTGTAACACTTAAGTTTGAAATTATACGATTATCACATTGATTATATTTGTAGTCACAGTCTGAAATGAGTCTGTAAGGGTACAGAACGCGAAGGAGCGACATTATATGCCCGCTGTATAACGTAAAGTATTAATGACTCCAATAAAAGTCATATTATCTTAGTTTTAATTAGGAAATTATCAAGTAATTGAATAAGTAATTCTCAATCATTAATATATCACGGAAAAATATCAACATATCACGATGAGACTTGACGCATCGTGCGCCCACCATGCCAGCCTTTTGCATTATTTAAACAAATATATTCTACTACACATCCATTCTAAGGAATGGATGTGTAGTAGAAAAAAAATATATGGGTCTTCTGAATCACTAGAATCTATTTCCATTGAGGGAAAGATCTGGAAAACAAAGACCAATTTATTTACTTATCCTACAGAGTCAGATAAAGTTTATGAATGGGAAATATCAGCGAAGTCTTCAGAAGAAATAATTTTGCCTATGATGAGTATTGAGTGGATATTAGTTGCTATAAAAATGTCGAGAAAACCGGTTGGGACTGTTCACACTTATGCGCTAGCATTACTCCATGTATGAGCGAAACCATGAGTAATTGTTTGTATATATGTAAAAGGTTTCTTTAATGCGATAAATAAATCCTGTCTGATGTTTGTCTGAATATTTATGTTCATCGTTGATTTTTCATTTGCTAATGCCCATACGCTTTGTCACAATTTACGTTCGATAATATTATTCGATCGATATATATAAATGATTTGAATAATTGAAATACCATCGACCATGTAGCCTAAGCTATTTATACTGGTTTATCGCTATAATAGTCAGATCTAAGCCCATTTGGAAATCCCTACAGGTTTATCCATACAATGGCCAAGTCGGTTCCTATTGTGGAAGGCCCTACTATGGAAAGCACTAGGAAAGCCCTAAAAGGCCCTTATTTTTATGAGGGATGCCCTATCAGTTTTCCGCACGGGCTCAGTGACCACTATAATTAAAAAACCACTCGATGGGTTTTGAAGGGATTTGGTGTGCTTATTGATAGCGTTAAAAACTATTCCTTAATGGAAGGATTTTCATTTTTGTTAAAAATTTCCATCTTTTTAAAACAATACGAGCGATTTTTTGGTAAAAAATAGAAAGTTATCAGTCGGAAGCCGCCATTTTGTTGATTTTTGAAAAAAAAAGGTTCGATTAGGGAATAGATTTATTATTGAACTAATGGGTTTTTTTTTATTTCAGATAATGCAGTAAAATGTTATGATGGTCACCGCAAAGCACTACATGCCGAAGGGGGTCCGACAGAGATGGCGATATTTTTATAAATAATCAATATGTTTCTTTGAAAATTTGCACGAGTCAAGTTGAAATATAACATTAATAGTCTGTGTAAGCACTTTTGTAAAAGGAACCTAATTACTATAAAAAAATTTCAAATGATTGAAAATGCTCGTTTTTTCAAGCCTCTGACTGCATCTCACCCTTAATCGCGATTTTCTCGTAACTATATTTTTCAAGTCGGTGACCACCAGTGCAGCCAGATCGCGCGTAAAAGTTACCCCCTCTCTAGTCTCTTACGCGCCCGTCACACAATCATAGTAGCGCCTGTCCGTGAGCGAGCGACGTTCGGACATCTTCGGCAAGAGCCGAGCGGGCTCGAAGATTCCCGACCGCGCCTTCGGCAGGTACACCAACGCATAGACGCTGAGCACGTCATGTGCGGCCAAGCCGAAACGAAGGCTTCGAGGGAAAAAGCAATCTGAGCATGACTTGCGCGTGACGTCACCCGACGTATCGCGCGAGGCTTTCGATTCTCTGCGTTATTAATGTATACAAAAAAATGTATCGCGCACTCTGATCGCTTATTTCTTTAGTTTATACGTTAATTTAAATATAATAATACAGTAGAACCTCGATTATCTGAACCTCGATCATCCGAACCCTCAATTATCCGAACGATGACTTAGTTTATCCGAACGCTCAATTATCCGAACGTGTGCGCGAAAGATACATTGTTGCTCGCTGCCACCGCCGTGAGTAACAATGAGCAACCCAACGCAACTTCTTCTCAAACGGCTGCGAGACTTAGCCGCTCAAAAACGCGTTACAGCCGTTCGTCAATTAAAAATGGTAGATTTTTTTTTTTTTAATAAAAAAGGCATTCGACTTTTTTCAAGTATTTAAAATGCGCACACACACACGCGCGCGCGCGCACGCACGCACACACACACACACACACACACACACACACACACACACACACACGCACGCACGCACGCACGCACGCACGCACGCACACACACACACACACACACACACACACACACACACACACACACACACACACACACACACACACACACACACACACACACACACATATGTTTCAACGTTAATATGTATGTCAAATTTTAATATTTATGTATGTACTGTTTTTATGTAAAAAGATGTTGTTTATGATTTCCTTCCAAAAAAACCACCTTTCGATTATCCGAACTAGTCTCGGTCCGAATTGGTTCGGATAATCGAGGTTCTACTGTAAATCTAAATTACAACTTATTTATCTTCTAAAAAATCATTTACGCTTTACTCACACCCGTCCTTATGCCCAATCAATTATAATTCATAAAAGTAAGCGGAAATATATTTATATTCGTATTATTATATTAATTCTCATACTTTCATCAAGTGATAAAGCATTATCCCCAAAAACAAACCAATCATCTATCCGGCGGCGAATCGTAAGTACCAGAAAGTGCACATATTCTACAAGCCATGAGATGGACCCGTTGGTAGCGTTCCTGGCTTCCGTCAGCGGGGGCCCCGAGTGCAAATTTTTCTCCAAATTTTTCATGATTTCTCATATTTTAGTCATATTTGAGATTTTTGGAGAAAAAAATTTCCCAAAAACACATTTTTTTTACTGAAAATTCATGATTTCTTATTTTTTTCCCCGGAAATTTCTCTTTTTCCTATGACCTGAGGCTGCAACGATATTCGGAGAAAAGTTAAAGATGAAAAGAAATGAGATTTTCGTAAAAAAAACTTATTATTATTATTATTATTTTCCGGAAATTTCCCTTTTTCCTATTACCTGAGTGAACGGCTGCGGAGATATTCGGAGAAATTTTTAAATGAAAAAAAATGAGATTTTCGTAAAAAAAACTTTTTACATTTTTTGATCCCTCATAATTCTGAGAAATAATGAATTTCCGAAATTTTTGCAAACAATATTTTCCCTAAGGGGTAACACCACTGTAACGGCGTGCCACGAAGCGTTTTAGACAAATAATACTTGGGGTAATTATTAAGCATATATTTAAGTATATTGCAAACAAATTTTATGGGAAAATATTACAAAATGGCGACACTGCAACAAATTCTTCCGAGGCATGTTGAACTTAAGGTGCTCTGCGGCACGCAGTATAACTTGTGCCAATTTTAATCTGGACAAAATAATTTTTTAAATTAAATCTAGATGAGTGTAGCTAGTGAACCACGTAGGGGATTTTAGAAATATTGATTTTTGAGTAATTGCCGAGTATGTTACTAAAAATGTTCAATTTTTTTTAAAGACAGTTGTTTGTTAATAAATATTGTTTAAATTAACTTATCGAAAATCCCCTACGTGGTTCAGTAGCTCCACTCATGTAGACTTAAGGGGTTACCCCCACTTGCGATTTTGAAAAAATCGATTTTTTTTTATTGCATTTTTTTGAAGTATAAGTATCTGAGAATATGTCCTGAAAATTTCAAGCCGATCCGAACAAAATTGACTGAGATATGAGCGTTGAAAGAGAAAAATCCGTTGTGTAAACTACCGGAAATTGAAACTTTAAACGCGTTTTTCTCAAAATGGCATTTCTGAAGTCGGTGACCAAGATTACTCGAATACTAATGAACCGATCTTCTTGAAATTTTGCAGGCTTATTTAATACATAAAAATGTAGTCTTTAATCGTTCGATTTTTTTTTCGAAAAAAATGGCCGTTTTATAGCCAAAAAACGGCCGTTTTTTTTGGTTAAAATCGAACCATTAACTGTGACTGTCCGCCATTTTAGGAAAAATGAATATTTTTTAAAATCCTTCGTTTAATGACTAGTTTATACTTATATTTGACTAAATCCATCCGCATTTTTTTTTCAGCCGATCCACTTCGCCGCAATGTTGGTCACCGCGAACCGTGTATATAAAAACATTATTTCATTGACGGCCATTTGCCACTAAACAATGTAATATTTTTCAATAAAAAAATTACTGAAAGTTCTTCAAGATGTGTTCCTCAAGATGGTATATTGATCGATTAAAAAAGTTTTGTAGTTTTCTTTAAAAAAATTCATGAAAAAGGCCTTTTTTTTGCGCTACAAGTGGGGGTAACGCCTTAATAAAACGAAATTCTTTTTTTTAGATTAAAATTGGCACAGTTATACTGCGTGTCGCAGAGGTTCGACATGCTTCGGAAGAATTGCTGCAGTGTCGCCATTTTGTAATATTTTCGGATAAAAATTTATAGCAATATACTTAAATATATGCTCAATAAATACCGCAAGTATTATTTGTTTATCACATTTACTTTCGCCAAAAAAAGATATAAAAAAATACGCTTCCTGTAAAGCCGTTACAGTGGTGTTACCCCTTAAAGTCTTCATTTAATTTCCGAGATTTTACCGCGATCATAATTAAAATGATGAAATATTCGGAAAAATTCGATTTCAACGAAAAAAAAACGGCCGTTTTTTTGCTATAAAACGGCCATTTTTTTCGAAAAAAAAAATCGAACGATCAAAGACTACATTTTTATGTATTAAATAAGCCTGCAAAATTTCAAGAAGATCGGTTCATTAGTGTTCGAATAATCTTGGTCACCGACTTCAGAAATGACAATTCATTGACGGCCAATTGCCACTAAACAATGTAATATTTTTCAATAAAAAAATTACTGAAAATTCTTCAAGATGTGTTCTTTAAGATGGTATATTGATCGATTAAAAAAGTTTTGTAGTTTTCTTTAAAAAAAATTCATAAAAAAGGCCTTTTCGCGCTACAAGTGGGGGTAACGCCTTAAGTCTACATGAGTGGAGCTACTGAACCACGTAGAGGATTTTCGATAAGTTAATTTAAACAATATTTATTAACAAATAACTGTCTTAACAAAAATTGAACATTTTTGGTAACATGCTCGGCAATTACTCAAAAATCAATATTTCTAAAATCCCCTACGTGGTTCACTAGCTACACTCGTCTAGATTTAATTTAAAAAAATTATTTTGTTCAGATTAAAATTGGCACAAGTTATACTGCGTGCCGCAGAGCACCTTAAGTTCAGCATGCCTCGGAAGAATTTGTTGCAGTGTCGCCATTTTGTAATATTTTCCCATAACATTTTTTTGCAATATACTTAAATATATGTTTAATAATTACCCCAAGTATTATTTGTCTAAAACGCTTCGTGGCAGGCCGTTACAGTGGTGTTACCCCTTAGGGAAAATATTGTTTGCAAAAATTTCGGAAATTCATTATTTCTCAGAATTATGAGGGATCAAAAAATGTAAAAAGTTTTTTTTTACGAAAATCTCATTTTTTTTCATTTAAAAATTTCTCCGAATATCTCCGCAGCCGTTTACTCAGGTAATAGGAAAAAGGGAAATTTCCGGAAAATAATAATAATAATAATAAGTTTTTTTTACGAAAATCTCATTTCTTTTCATCTTTAACTTTTCTCCGAATATCTTTGCAGCCTCAGGTCATAGGAAAAAGAGAAATTTCCGGGGAAAAAAATAAGAAATCATGAATTTTCAGTAAAAAAAATGTGTTTTTGGGATTTTTTTTTCTCCAAAAATCTCAAATATGACTAAAATATGAGAAATCATGAAAAATTTGGAGAAAAAATTGCACTAGGGGCCCCCGCGGACCGAAGCCAGGAACGCTACCAACGGGTCCATCTCATAGCTTGTAGAATATGTGCACTTTCTGGTATTTACGATTCGCCGCCGGATAGATGATTGGCTTGTTTTTGGGGATAATGCTTTATCGCTTGATGAAAGTATGAGAATTAATATAATAATACGAATATAAATATATTTCCGCTTACTTTTATGAATTATAATTGATTGGGCATAAGGACGGGTGTGAGTAAAGCGTAAATGATTTTTTAGAAGATAAATAAGTTGTAATTTAGATTTACAGTAGAACCTCGATTATCCGAACCAATTCGGACTGAGACTAGTTCTGATAATCGAAACGTGGGTTGTTTGAAAGGAGATCATAAACAACACCGTTTTACATAAAAACAGTACATACATATATATTAAAATTTGACATACATATTAACGTTGAAATATATATATGTGTGTGTGTGTGTGTGTGTGTGTGTGTGTGTGTGCGCGCGCGTGTGTGTGTGTGTGTGTGTGCGTGTGTGTGCGTGTGTGCGTGCGTGCGTGTGTGTGTGTGTATTTTAAATACTTGAAAAAAGTCGAATGCCTTTTTTATATTAAAAAAAATAAAATCTACCATTTTTAATTGATGAACGGCTGTAACACGTTTTTGAGCGGCTAATTCTCGCAGCCGTTTGCGAAGATGTTGCGTTGGGTTGCTCATTGTTACTCACGGCGGTGGCAGCGAGCAACAATGTATCTTTCGCGCACACGTTCGGATAATTGAGCGTTCGGATAAACTAAGTCATCGTTCGGATAATTGAGGGTTCGGATGATCGAGGTTCGGAAAACCGAGGTTCTACTGTATTATTATATTTAAATTAACGTATAAATTAAAGAACTAAGCGATCAGAGTGCGCGATACATTTTTTTGCATACATTAATAACGCAGAGAATCAAGAGCTAAATAAGCATTGAAATCATCTAAAAGCCTCGCGCGTTCCGTGGGGTGACGTCACGCGCAAGTCGTGCTCAGATTGCTTTTTCCCTCGAAGCCTTCGTTTCGGCTTGGCCGCACATGAACGTGCTCAGCGTCCATGTGTTGGTGTAGCTGCCGAAGGCGCGGTCGGGAATCTTCGAGCCCGCTCGGCTCTTGCCGAAGATGTCCGAACGTCGCTCGCTCACGGACAGGCGCTACTATGATTGTGTGACGGGCGCGTAAGAGACTAGAGAGGGGGTAACTTTTACGCGCGATCTGGCTGCACTGGTGACCACTATAGTTCAAAAACCACTCGATGGATTTTGATGAAATTTGGTGTGCTTCTTGATAGCATTAAAAACTAGTCCGTAATCGAAGGATCGAACTCACCGGTCGTTGGTCCTAGGTAAATGTGGGAAGCAGCTCCTTTCTTTCTCCCGAAGCACTTTTGTTATACCGATTTATTCCAAAAACTTGAACGTGCGCAACTATCACGTGGTCTCAATTGTCAATCCGTAGCGTGACTTTTCGCCGGTCTTCGCCACGCGAGAGACTCATGTGCGAGCGCGATGGAGCGTGTTGACAAAAAAAAAAAAAAAAAAACTATCAACACGCTCGCGTGGTCGAACCGTGCGGAGTCGTCGCTTTCGTCGAGAATTATATGTCTTGTTAGATATTTAAAAATAATATTTGCATTCGGTCGCCGCAATTTCTGGCCGAGTCACGTCAAGAACGAATAGGTAACATAGTGGGAACCGATCTCCATCGGCAACTATGACTATGACGCTACTTAAAGGTTCAGGTTACATAACGTATATTGGAATCACACGGATTGGTGGAATGATTCGCATTATGTATATTTATAATAGAATGAGCAAAGAATCCAATAAACTAAAACTATTTAGTTTATTGGACTTTGTTTATTGACTCGTTTTTTCCCGCCCTGACTGCATCTCACTCCTTAAATGCGTTTTTCTCGAAGCTATGTTTCTCAAGTCGGTGACCACTATACTCAGAAAACCACTCGATGATTTTGACAAAAATTTGATGCGCTCATTGATAGCATTAAAAACTAGTCCTCAATGGAAAGATTTTGATTTTTGATGAAAATTTCTTTCTTTTTTCAACAATATACGAGCGATTTTTTTGTCGTTGATCAAAAGTTATCTGTCAGAAGCCGCCATTTTGTTAATTTTTGAAAAAAAAAAACTTTCGATTAAGGACCTGATTTATTATTAAAATAATGATTTTTTTTGGTTTCTTAATTCGAACATCGAAAGTTATCTGTCGGTAGCCGCCATTTTGTTAATTCTTGAAAAACAAGCTTCGATTAAGGACTAGATTTATTATCAAACTAATGATTTTTTTTGTTTTTTTGTTTTTATTTCAGATAAGCCAGTAAAATGTTATGATGGTCACCGCAAAGCACTACATGCCGAAGGGGGTCCGACAAAGATGGCGATATTTTTATACGCAATCAATATTTTTCTTTGAAAATTTGTACAAGTCAAGTTGAAATATAAAATAAAACGTCTGTGTACCCACTTTTTTAAAACTAACTTAATTACTATTTTGAAAAAAATATTGAAAATGCTCGTTTTTTTGACGCCTTTGACTGTATCTCACCCCTTAAACGCGATTTTCTCGAAACTATGTTTATCAAGTCGGTGACCACTATAATAGAAAAACCACTCGATGGATTTTGATGGAATTTGGTGTGCTTATTGATAGCATTGAAAACTAGTCGTTAATCGAAGGATTTTCATTTTTGTTGAAAATTTGTATTTGCTTAACATTACGAGCGATTTTTCGGTCGAAAATCGAAAGTGGTTTGTCGGAAGCCGCCATTTTGTTGATTTTTGAAAAAAAAAGCTTCGATTAAGGAATAGATTTATTATTAAACTAATGAGTTTATTTAATTTTTTTATTTCAGATGATGCAGTAAAATTTTATGATGGTCACCGCAAAGCACTACATGCCGACGGGGGCCCGACAAAGATGGCGATATTTTAATAAATAATCATTATTTTTCTTTGAAAATTTGTACATGTCAAGTTGAAATATAACATAAATAGTCTGTGTTACCACTTTTGTAAAACAAACCTAATTGTTATAAAAATACAAAAAAAATTATTGTAAATGCCCGTTTTTTCACACCTCTGACTGCACCTCACCCCTTAAACGCGTTTTTCTCGAAACTACGTTTTTCATGTCGGTGGCCACGATAATTCAAAAATCACTCGATTCATTTTGGTGAAATTTAGTGGGCCCATTGATTCCATTAAAAACTAGTCCTTAATGGAAGGTTTTTCATTTTTGTTTAACATTTCTATTTTTTAACAGTAAAGTAGCGATTTTCGGTCAAAAATCGAAAGTTATCTGTCGGAAGCCGCCATTTCGTTAATTTTTTGAAAAAAAAGCGTCGATTAAGAACTAGATTTATTATTATACTCTCGATTTTTTTTGGTGTTTTTATTTCAGATGATCCAGTAAAATGTTATGATGTTAAAATGCATTATATGCCGAAGGGGGTCCGACAAAGATGGCGATATTCTTATAAATAATCAATATTTTTCTTTGAAAATTTGTACAAGTCAATTTGAAATATAACATAAAAAGGCTGTTTAACCTCTTTTGAAAAACAAAAGTAATTACTATTTTTTTTTAAGATTGAACATGCTCGCTTTTCACGACTCTGACTGCATCGCATTCGTTCAACTCGTTTTTCTCGAAACTATGTTTTTCAAGTCGGTGACCACTATAATTCAAAATCCACTCGATAGATGTTGATGAAATTTGGTGTGCTCATTGATAGCATTAAAAACTAGTCCTTAATCGAAAGATTTTTATTTTTGTTCAAAATTTCGATTTTTTTAAAACAATAAACGAGAGATTTTTTGGTCGACAATCGAAAATGATTTGTCGCAAGCCGCCATTTGGTTAATTAAAAAAAACCGATTAAGTACTAGATGTAGTATTAAATTAATGACTCTTTTCTGGTTTTCTTATTTCAGATGATCCAGTAAAATTTTATGACGGTCACCGCAAAGCACTACATGCCGAAGGGTGTCCGACACAGTTGGCGATATTTTTTATAAATAATCAATATTTTTCTTTGAAAATTTGTACAAGTCAAGTTGAAATATAACATAAATAGTTTGTTTAACCACGTTTGTAAAAGAAACCTAATTACTATAAAAAAAATTTAATTGATTGAAAATGCTCGTTTTTTCACGCCTCTGACGTCATCTCACCCCTTCAACGCGTTTTTCTCGTAACTGTGTTTTTCAAATCGGTGACCACTATAGTTCAAAAACCACTCGATGGATTTTGATGAAATTTGGTGTGCTCATTGATAGCATTAAAAACCAGTCCATAATTGAAGGATTTTCATTTTTGTTCAAATTTTGATATTTGCACAAGGTAAGTTGAAATATACCATAAAAAGTCTGTGTAACCACTTTTGTAAAAGCAAGTTACTTACTATTAAAAAAAATGATTGAGAATGCTTGTTTTTTTACGCCTCTGACTGCATCTCGCCCCTTAAACGCAGTTCTGTCGAAAGTATGTTTTTCAAGCTGGTGACCAATATAATTTAAAAACCACTTCATGGATATTGATGAAGTTTGGTGTGCTTCTTGATAGCATTATACACTAGTCCGTAGTCGAAGAATTTCCATTTTTGTTGAAAACTTCAATTTTTTTTTGACAGCCATCGAGCGATTTTTCGGTCGAAAGTTATGTGTCGGAAGCCGCCATTTTGTTAGATTTTGAAAAAAAAGCTTCGATTAAGGATTAGATTTATTATTTGACTAATGACTTTTTTGGTTTTATGATTTCAGATGATCCAGTAAAATTTCATGATGTTCACCGCAAACCAAGCCACGCGAGTCTTCGGCTTGCGCCGCGGCGACAGCACCGTCAATGCACCAGGCCGCACGAACTCGTGGCGGCAAAAACAAACAATAACGTGCGTCGTAGTTCTTTTTTGTTTTCGTATCTTCTCGTGCTCCCTGTATTCGAGATAACAAAATCTCACGGTACAGGGTTCGAGGAGCAACGCGTAAAAGCCATTCTGGTATGCGCAGATACAAGATTCGGGAAACGGGCTTGCATTGTCGGGCGAGACAAACGATTGCGATCCGATCGAGGGATAAAGCGAATACTTATAGTGACGAGAACGGAGGAATTCGTCGCTTCCGTTCGCATTGAGCATGAACTGGTTCCGGTATAAGCCGCAACCGCAAGCGACGACGGAACCTTGAAGCTGCGCAAACGGCGAAAACAGCTACTATATAGTGCGTCGCACCGAATAACCTAGCCTTCAAAAGACTACTTCCGCTAGAGCTGTAGCGTGCGCGGGTTAGAAATAGACGCTTGTCTCACGCGAACATTTTTTATACCAATTTTATTATTATGTTTGTATAGTCTGAATAAATGTAAGTGTCTCAGGTCCTCATCCCGCCACAAGCCCAACAATGTTCAGGTTCTCCTTCTCGAAGGCGGTCGCATCTCTGCCTCCTGGCCTCTCCCGCCTGACCCCATTCGCCCATACTGAGAACAAAAAAATCACTGATCCAATATCGTTGGTGTCATTGAATGAAATTTCGTTGATTCAATTGTAAAGTTGTTGGTGTACATAATCGTATTCGTTAGTCCAAACAAAACGCTATTGACTTTAATAACATGATAAAATTAATTTTTTTTTCATTCAAAAGATATATTGTTGGCCGAGAACAATATATTATTTAAACTATCTAAACAATTATCGCGACCAAATTATACAGGGTGTCCCATTTTAATCTTACACCTGAATTTTCTCGAAAAATATTGCTCGGACGAACTATTGTGTGGAACAAAACTTCTAGGGATTGAAGGGGGACGTTTGAAAAAAATTTATTTGAGGAGCCAAAATTCAAAATGGCGGCGTTACAAAGGCTGACATGTTTTTTTCAAACGGAAACATAACTTTTTTTTATTGCCAAAAAATTTGTCAGCTGAAAACTAAAAACTTTTGTTGAAAAATTTTTTTGATAAAGTTCATAGTTTTCAAGTGAGAACATCATTTTCAATTATTTCAGATGCAATTATTTCAACGCAAATGCCGGTGGTAGGGACAATTAGACCAAATGTCTCACGGCAAGCCGCTCAATGTTGTATTTTTGAATGTATGACCACTTGAACAAAAAAAGAATCAAATTTTTTTGTTGAAAATTTTAGTTTTTTTTTGTTTTTTGTTTTAAAATTTGGACGATATTTCATGAGAAAATTTTGGAGGAAAATCGATGAAAAATAGTTTTTTTCCATTTTAATAGCGTTTGTGCCATTTTCAGGCCCAAAAACGTGTTTCTTTGAATCCTTGACGAACTTTGATCACGATGGGTAGAAAAACACACACACACACACACACACACACACACACACACACACACACACACACACACACACACACCCACACACAAATCCTGGGTACATCTGAAATAATTGAAAATGATGTTCTCACTTGAAAACTATGAACTTTATCAACAAAAGTTTTTAGTTTTCAGCTGACATATTTTTTGGCAATAAAAAAAAGTTATGTTTCCGTTTGAAAAAAACATGTCAGCCTTTGTAACGCCGCCAATTTGAATTTTGGCTCCTCAAATAAATTTTTTTCAAACGTCCCCCTTCAATCATTAGAAGTTTTGTTCCACACAATATTTCGTCCGAGCAATATTTTTCGAGAAAATTCAGGTGTAGGATTAAAATGGGACACCCTGTATAGTTCTGAATGCATTTTCTACAACGAACAAAAAAAGCGTTTCCATTTATTACATGAATATTGTCGATTCGAGTAGACAAGAACAATTGAATTTCACTCGTTTGATTCGGATAAAATTTCTATTGAGTAAATATGTTATTTTATTTTTGCACCATGTCCGATATTGATTTTCAAGTACAGTATTCGTTAAAATATTAATATTTTAGTTTGATCGAAAAATATTAAACAAATGTCTGAATTGGTGAAAAAATAATGGGAAAATCGAATTTTCATAATTGCACAAATCCTCATAATCTTGATTATACTTAATAATAGAAGATTGATCCAACAGCAATCGTAATAAACATTATTTATGTAATAATGACAAAAAAATTAATTGATCACAATCAATAATTCAATCGATGACCATATTCATGAACAACATGCAAATAAAACTTGTAAAATTCGTGCATTGTTCTGATACTCCAAGGTAAACATCGGTCGAATAACTACTCACCTATCTGAATCGTATAATTGCACAAAGAAAAAAAAACTAAACGATTATGAATCGTCGAAAAAATTCGCTCGTACCTTCTCGAAGTTTTTCAAGTGTACCGTGTACTCGACTTGCGCGTCTGGTGGCACCCCAAATTCCGGTTTTCCGGTCTTCTCGAA
The DNA here is from genome assembly GCA_964007375.1 of Ophion obscuratus. NCBI lineage: Eukaryota > Metazoa > Arthropoda > Insecta > Hymenoptera > Ichneumonidae > Ophion > Ophion obscuratus. The sequence continues at coordinate 38,689,450 of OZ023322.1, read as the reverse complement.
CGCGTACCTGCTTTTTATTTTGAAAATTGTCTTTGATTTGGAACACATTTTTTCTAGGCCTATTTCGACTCCCTTAATGACCCCGGATTCGGCGCCTTTCCCGAGCTAGAATGTAACGTCTCGTTCCTCGAAGACCTTGTTGTTGTATTTGCCGATCAGATGAACTGTCAACCAAAAAGCTCAAGTTGATTGATATTCGTCCAATGATCATTGGATAATATTTTTTCTATCAAATCGCATGTAGCAAAACAATGAAATACTTGTTGACCAATGTTCCGGTGAACAATTTGATATTATTATCAGTATTCGAACTAAACTTTTGATGTATACATTATTATTATTATTATTATTATTATTATTATTACTATTTTTTATTGATATTTTATAGTATATTATGTTTATTATTATTATTGTAGAATATTGTGTTCGGCATTCTCAATACAAGCCATTTTGACATTTCAACTTTGTCAAGACCAATTGGAGAAACAAAAATGCCCGAAGGTTACAAAAGTGGCCAAACGTTTCCTTTTTCTTTCTCGAGGAGAAATGACACACGACTGTGCCGGTAAGGAACCCGTTAAAAGGTTTTCGCAATTTTTCTCACACACGGCCGGACCGAAGTACTCGAAATTTTGACCGTCGAGCATACGATCACCAAATGAAGGGCCTCTATCAAATCTTCGAAAATAAAAATAAATCTCGACTAATCACTCGATCCATACCGTCCACTATGGACCCAATCGCAGGATGAGACTGATCGGCCGCGATTTGGAACATCTCAATTGCGTCGCAGAGATCCAGACTGACATCTTTGCCCGTAAAATCAATCATTTTTACCTACGACCCACGAAACATCGTTAAATCTCAATTTCCTTCAATTTTCTCAAAACTCCTTTTTCGGAGTATGATTTTCTTCTTCAGTTTTCGCTACTTACTTCAAATTTGACAAAACCGACAGGGGGTCGGTTATCCGTCGGAAAGCCTGTTATTCCGAAAGCGGACTTCGCCGTACAGATGAACACGGCGATCTCGCCTTTTCTCATCGTTGTCACTGCTATTTCCAAAGCTCTCGTGACCTTGCCATCCCCAACTGTAAATCTCAGTGGAACACCGCAATCTGTCGTCGAGTCGAACTTGGTTCCGTCCAGCAGATAGGCGGTGTAGTGAATTTTCGCAATGGAGCCGGAGGTTGGGAAAAAAGCGCCTTCTCCGTCTTGTAATATTTCCTTTTGGATTCTGGCGTCATTGAGCGTACACGTGGACGTGGAGGCGGGTTTGGCAGAATCGATAAGCTAGAAAAAAATCCCTTAAAATGAAACTTCTACGAAACGGACGTTCAACGATAGCCGTTCGGGTTTGTTCGAGTTTACGCCCGAAGGTATTCCAGCCAAAACCTTGAGGGCCCCACTGAATAGAACTATAGGCAAAAAAGTAACCCCTAAGGTCCTCTAGAAAAAATCCCCGTAAAATTAAACTTTCGAGAAGCCGACTCATGACAATGGCTGTTTGAGTTTATTCTAGTTTACGTCCGTAGGTCCGCCAGCCAAAACTTATTGACAGCCACGCTGAACAGAGGTAACGATTTTAGAACTTCCAGTAATATCAAAATGTCTTTTTTTTTCAATTTTGAATTTGAAACTCGCGACAGCTTTCCATACGAAATGCCAGTTAAGGGAGGAAGTCGCTGTGCAAGAACTTGCACAGTAGCATTCCCTTTATTTCCAAGCAAAATTCGAAAAAAAATGTTTTGTTTTTTATAATTCTTGACTGTACATATATTCGAAAATATGTAGGCAACGTTTGTCTTCAAAAGATCGAAATTTGACGGAATTACAGTTACTTTAGTGAGAACAGGTAGCGCGACTGGTTAGTGCCCTTAGTCCCTACACGTGTGGCATTGTTCACAATAGATTAAGTGCAGGCTCTTGTTATTTCGTGAAATATAATGAAGATGAAGAACTGTCATATCGCCCAGACACTGTCATGTAAGTCTTGATATTCGATAAAAAAACATAACTTTATACCAAGAAAAATGAAACGAAAACGTTGAGCGCGTTTTTTTGAAACTACTATGTTCGACCTTGTCCCAGCAAATACTCAAAAAACTTATCAACCGATTATCAATTTTTTTTGTTTTACATTTTTGTAATCGCAGTGACGAAGGTTGTACGTAGCCGATTTTTTAAAACTATGATAATTACTATTTTTAAAGATTGTTTGAATACAAAAAAGGGCCTTCAAAATAGAAAAAAATGCCCGAACTGTCGGCATTTTGTTTAAAAAAAACAGAATTAAAAAAACGACTACGCACAACGATAGATACATTTGTATAGATATCAATAAATTGTTGACTTTTATTTACAGATAACCTTTTATAAAGATATTGATGGGACAATGAAGAGAATTTTATTTCGTCATCAAATTAAGGCATATATCTCGGTTCAATATTATAATGAAACCCTCAACCTCTGATTCCACGCTCCTCCGTTTCTGTTCAAAATAGTTCATTATGGCTTCCCTTGCGTCGTTTGCGATGCTCGGCTCAGAAAAGGTGCAAATCACCCTCAGCTCATCGCTCAGCAGCTCGTCGAATGTCGCCTCGAACTTTGCCACTTCCTCCTGTAAACGATGAAAGACAAATGTGACCATGTACTCGGTAAGTGCCTGGCAATCTATTTGTCCGATTTTCACTTCTAATTCGGACAGAGGAACATTTATGGCATTTTCTATGGTACGAAGAGAATGTTTTTTGCGTACATGTTTGTTACGCATTATTGAAAGAGAAATTCCCGGACTTTTTCAGGTTTCCACACAGGTTTTGCAAATATCCCTGGGTGATTGAGATCAAACAAAGAACATAATTTTTTAGAGATAAAACATATAAAAATGATATGTATTACAATTAAATGAAAAAATTAGAAGAAAAAACCTGAAATTCGAAAAATAATGTAAATACTGTAAAGAAAAAAAAATACATTAAAAGCAAATACAGAACTTCATCTTTATTGTAAACAGACATTTTTATGTTGGTGCCAATAAGTAAAAAATAAATATAAACACTTATCTACAATAATAATTCTGCGATTGTATATCGACAAATCGAATGTAAAAGTATAGAGCTTTAGAGTAAATTAGTTTTCAAAATGTTCAATGTTTGGCTCTGACATAACTTTTTCTTTTGCATACAATAAACAATAATGTAAATACACTCATTACAAAAATTAAGGGAACAGTAAAATTTCAAACAATTTTCATTGGTTTTTGAATAGCTGTGACTTCGTGATAAATGGTCGTATCGTAAAAAAATGGGGTTTTAAAGCTTGAAATCTCTAGTTTACGAATCTCACCGGTAAAGATTTTTTTAAGCAACACGCTCGGCGTGAATATAAGAAATAGCGCGAGGCAAACATTTTCGAATTTTTTTTTCAACATCGTCCATGGGCTCAAAACGATTTTTTAAAGCTTGATACCGGGGTCATTTAGCCTGATTCTTCAGCTTCAAAACAATCGTTTTTGGACCTTTGTACGACCATTTGTCGCTGAGATATATCGGCGTTTAAAGAAAAAAGGAGCTTTTTTTTCGTAGATCATCGATATCTCATGAACAAATGATCATACAGTGAGCTATATAAAGGCGGGTTTCGTAAACTGGAATAAATTTTCTAAAAATACCTTTTGATACTTTAGAGATTTAATGTTGATACTTTTGATACTTAATACGATTTAAAAAAGTACGAAAAAATGTCTTTTTTCCCTTTTTGGAAAATCCACGTCAACTTTGCAAATACTGCGAAAATGACTCATGTTTCTAGGTTTCTTTTGAATTCAATACATGTCCAAAGACCCTCCACAATCTAAAATGTATCGGCTGAACGGTTATTTTTTACGGAGGCGTCAAAGTTTTATCAAAAATTAAAGGAACACTTTTATTGTTCCTTAAATGTCAATTAATGATGATTAAAATTAAAAAATAAAAAATAGGTTATTTTTTCTCACAGTTTCGCAATAGCTTTTCTTTAAATCTTGAGAAAAGATAAAAATTAAAAATAAAAAAAAAAACATTTTTTCATTCTAAAATTTGTAGAAAATTTTTCGAAATCATTATTTGTTTTGTGTTAGTGCAATTTTTTCGCACTCGATAAATTATGGCATGCAAACAAAAAAATCGCACTAACACAAAACAAATAATGATATCAAAAAATTTTCTACATTTCTTTTTTTGAATTTTGAAGAAATTACTTTTTCAAAATTTAGAATTTTTTTTCCAAGATTGAAAAAAAAGTTATGGCGAAACTGTGAGAGAACATGACAAAATTTTTTTTATTTTTGAATTTTAATCATCATTAATTGACATTTAAGGAACAATAAAAGTGTTCCTTTAATTTTTGATAAAGCTTCGACGCTTCCGTAAAAAAAGAACGGTTCAGCCGATCAATTTTAAATTGCGGGGGGTCTTTGGGCACGTATTGAACTAAAAAAAAACCTAGGAACATGAGTCATTTTCACAATATTTGCAAAGTTGACTTGGATTTTCAAGGTTTGCGTTACGTCACGAATTTAAAACTGTCAGAAATAGCAACATTTCTGCATGTTCAAGTTTCTTATTTAAAACTCGCGTGCAATTTTACCCTGGACAACTCACAGCTTTCTATACGTAATGTCGGTTAAGGTAGAAGTTCACTGTGCAAGAACTTGCACAGTAGTTTTCCCACATCCTCCACGGAAAGTTTGAAGGAATTTTTTCAAAAATAATTCTTGAAAGTACATGTATTGAAAAGTATGGTGGCAACAGTTTTTTTGACAAGTCCGAAAATTGACGGAGTTGTAGTCACTTTAGTGAGAACAGGTAGCGCGACCGGTTAGTCCCGTCAGTCCCTACACGTGTGGCATCATTTACAATAAATAAGGTACAGGCTCTTATTATTTTGTCAACTATCATGAAGATGAAGACCCGAATAGAAATTTATTAGGGTTAGCCTGACCAGGATCAGGCCCCGATCGGGGTGTGATACGGGTAACACCTATTACGGACATCCTGATCCGGCCCCGATTGGGCCGGAAGTATTTAAGTCCTAAATCAGGCTATACTAAAATAGCCCTACTAAGGCCGTCCCTGATAAGATCCTACTAAGGCTTTCCCCGATAGGGCCCTATCAAGGCTTACCTTGATAGGCCCTACTAAGGCTTTCCATGATAGGGCCTTACTAAGGCTGTCCCTAATGTGGCCCTACTCAGGCTTTCCCCGCTAGGGCCCTACCAAGGCTTGCCCTGATAGGCCCTACTATGGCATTCCCTGATGAGGCCATAAATAAGCTTGCCCTATCCCTGCCTCAGCAGTCGATAGATGCACACATTTCTTATTTTCCACATGGAAACTTCGATTTTACAGCATCGTAGTAGCTTCGGAGTTTCGATGCATTCCTGAATTCTCTTTAAAAAAAGGTGCTATGGACTGTCACGACAAAAAACGTTATGCAATTCGGATGCGTGTTAGAAGATTTCGGCAGCTTTGTAAGGCGAAGAGAGAGAGGAATTATGTGTGTGTGTGTGTGTGTGTGTGTGTGTGTGTGTGTGTGTGTGTGCGTGCGCGTGTGCGTGTGCGTGTGTGTGTGTGTGTGCGTGTGCGTGTGTGTGTGCGTGTGCGTGTGTGTGTGCGTGTGCGTGTGCGTATGCGTGCAGCCGTGGGATATTTCTTTCTATCTAGTCACCACCTAATTTTTTGTATTCCGTCACTAGAGGGCCGAAGCGTTACAAGGCTGGTCAGTCTATCGCTAATACGGCTAGCTAATGGCGATTCGAAACATTACGTTACTAGCTAGTGGCTAGGCGGTAATGAATTACGTTTTCCAATCGGGGTATTGATCGAGTGATTTCTCGAGATTTATTTTTATTTTCGAAGACTCGATAGAGACCCTTCATTTGGGCGAAAACTTGGGGTAAAACTTGGGCAAAAATTTGCGGTAAAAATTGGGAAATTTTGCGTTACGTAATTTTGTGTACGCCCCCTTACCTGTAGGTTTCTCCTGCGCTTGTACAGAGCCGCGATCGAGTCCGCCATCAGCTTCCTGGCTTCCGACATCGTAACGTGCTGCTGCAAAACACCAAAAATCGAATTAACAAAGTAAAAACATTTAACAAATGGCATTTGAAAATCCGGACAAGCCGAACGAGCGAAACAAAATGTAACGTCACGGTTGAATTTGGAAAAAAATATTATTATCGAATTCAAGGAATAGTACAGTCAGCACGACTGTACTATTCCCTGAATTCGATAATAATATTTTTCTGAAATAATAATTTCTAATATGTCGCTGAAAAACCGCGTAACGAAAAAAAGTTAGAAGGCCAGTTTTTTGACAGGTGATTCTGTAAGTACCGCGGGTGCTAAATACAAGTTTGCCTAAAAATCGGGGTGCAGGGTTTTTTTTAGGGGTTCAAGGGGGATGGGGTGGATTGATGCCAAACTACAACACCTTCAAGGTCGGCACCGTGAGACAAAATGTTCAGTAAAATCCGGGCTTTAGTTTTGTCCACTGCGCCGAAGTGGGGTGAAATGTTGAAAAATCAGTTTTAGTTTAATAACTCTTGAGGATAAATTCGTACACTTTGTTTAAATGGGAACGTTGTAGCTCTTGAAAAGACGCGTCGATCGAGTATTAGATCGAAAATATTCCCATTTTTACCTTACTTTCAATCAATCGTGAATGACAATTGCTTGATTTTTTGCCGAGGACGGCGTCACAAAAACAATTTAGGATTTCAAAGTATAGTAGCAAGTTAAAAATGCATGAAATATCAGAAAATATACATGAACTTTACTGAGTTTATTGAAAACATTGCCTTAGGAGAAGTTCGGAGAAATGGGGAAAATTTATGAATCCAATTTTTCGGAAAAATTCTCATTTCTGCTTTAGATTCGATCAAATGATGACTGACATTTACTTAATTCTTTGAAGAGGACGGCGATACAAAAATAATTTAGGAAGTATAGTAGCAAATTAAAAAATGTGGGGAATATATGGAATTTCACATAAACTTTACTGAGTTTATTGAAAAGATTATATCATGATACACAAGAAATTAAAACAATTACAGAATTATACATTTTATACTTTGCAAACATTTTTATCTATTAATCACACAAGCAACTCGGCCAACGAAAAACACGAAAAAAAATTGAGTTTGTGTTATAAAAGTTGAACGTCGTGAAAGTTAAAATCATTATATTTTTTTTATACTTCTTTTTATTACTCAATCGTGATTTTTACTCTCTTACTTCATCTTCATTTTAGTTTTTTGTTTTATTTATTACGCACAATAACGAGTCATTATTCTTGTTAGTTTTTCAAAATGTAAAAAAGTGGAAAATTAAATATTCAGAAAAAAATGCAATCGTCTTTTCATGTAGATAGGAAGCATGCACGGTACGGTAATCTGAAAGATAATTCTTGTGCAAAGCAAAGTATATTCTTTGGTTTGCACAAGTATTATTGAACTGATTTATATTTATATAGGACAAATAATGAGGGCTAATGGTAAAAAAAGGTTTTCCGAATTGTCAAAAAAAATTAAAGGAATTCCGAAACAAATAGGGAAAGTTTCGAGAAATGCGGAGACAGTTGGGAAATTGCGGAGTAATGTGGAAATATTTTTTTCCGGATTTCTCCGAAAAGTCTGAATTCACTGAAAAAATAGGAGAACATCGGAGAAGTTTTGGGAGAAAATAGAAGTGTTTAAGAAAAATGCGAGAAGAAAGGGATAATTTAGAGAAATCCTGAGAAATTTCGGAGTAATGTGGAAATATTTTTTCTCCGGATTTTTCCGAAAAGTCTCAATTCACTGAAAAAATCTGAAAATTTTTGGGAGAAAATGGGAGTTTTTTTTAGAAAAATGCGGAAAAGCATTTCTACCAGGGTAGGATTTAACACCCGCGGCACTTACAAAATCACCTGTCAAAAAACTAGCCTTCTTCTAATTATTTCGGATTGCAATATACAGTACGACTGTACTAGAATAGTTTTATACTTTTTTTCACCTCGTAATTGTGTTTCGAGATTCAAATTCACTTGTCGCAACGTTTTCATTTCACCTTACTTCGTCGCTAGCGAGACGATATACATGCCGTTCAATGTTTGGGGTCAAACTCGAATTATTCCGGTTGCCTTTCTCAGACGAAGGGTTTCGACCGGCTACGTGAGACCTGTCGCGGACGGACGCGTTTGTCTCAAAAATGTTATTTTTCAAAACGGTGTCACTCTCAAAGGAAGAGGTTTCTTTTGTTTCAGATATTATTTACGGCCACAACCGTGTACACCGTGCGCGGACTCCTTTTTTCGGGGATTTTCAACCGTTAAAAAAATTCAAAAGAATAGAAATAAACATTTGTAAACATTTTTCCTATCCTTCATGAGTGCGTTTATTTGACATAAAAAAATCAGACTGGTTAGCGTATTTTAAAAACTGAAAAAAAATCCCGAAAATCAGCCGTTAGATTAATTACACGAGTACGCAATTTATATCAGGCATCTAATTATTTAGTGTATAAATTATCAGATAGGAATGTGGCATGCGCGTCATCTCCATCAAGTGCTGTATAAATGAAACGATTTTTAGAGTCGTCATTTTTCGTTAAAAGTTCGGTAACGTGGCTCGAAATTTTACGAGTATATTGGGATGTATTTTTACTTGATTTTAGAAGAGAATCAGTTACTAAATGCTGACATCATTCACATTTCAATCACACATTAATGGTCGTAATAATAAAAACAGCGCCAATATGTACTATTATAAATACCTCGGTATTAAGTTAATGGGAACAAGCTCACGCTTCGACGGCCGAGACAAGACTGTACGGAGTACTGGCCGCAAAGCACTACGTGCCGAAGGGGGTCCCCGACAAAGATGGCGATATTTTTATGAAAGATGAATATTTTCTTTGAAAATTTGTACAAGTCAAGTTAAAATATAATATAAAAAGGCTGTTTAACCACTTTTGTGAAACAAACCTAATTACTTTTTTCTTTTAATATTTGAAAATGCTCGTTTCTTCACGCCTCTGACTGCATCTCACCCCTTAAACGCGTTTTTCTCGAAACTATGTTTTTCAAGTCGGTGACCACTATAATTAGAAAACCATGTTAAATGTAGCATTAAAAACTAGTCCTCAATCGAAAGATTTTCATTTTTGTTCAAAATTAAAATTTTTTAAAAACAACAAACGAAGGATTTTTTGGTCGAAAATCGAAAGTTATTTGTAGTAAGCCGGCATTGTGTTAATTTTTTAAGAATAAAAAGCTTCGGTTAAGGACTAGATATGTCATTAAACTGATGATTTTTTTTTCGTTTTTTTTATTTTAGATGATCCAGTAAAATTTTATGATGGTCACCGCAAAGCACTACTTGCCGCAAGGGGTCCGTCAAAGATGGCGATATTTTTATAAATAATCAATATTTTTCTTTGAAAATTTGTACAAGTTTAGTGGAAATATAACATAAAACGTCTGTGTAACCACTATTGTAAAACAAACCTAATTACTATTTGAAAAAAATATTGAAAATGCTCGTTCTTTCACGCCTCTGATTGCATCTCACCCCTTAAACGCGTTTTTCTCGAAACTACGTTTTTCAAGTCGGTGACGACTATAATTCAAAAACCACTTCATGGATTTTGATGAAGTTTGGTGTGCTTCTTGATGGCATTCGAAACTAGTCCGTAATCAAAGGATTTCCATTTTTGTTGAAAACTTCAATTTTTTTAACAGTAAACGAGCGATTTTTTGGTCGAAAATCGAAAGTTATCTGTCGGAAGCAGTCATTTTGTTAGATTTTGAAAAAAAGCTTCGATTAAGGTCTAGATTTATTATTTAAGTAATGACTTTTTTTGGTTTTATGATTTCAGATGCTCCAGTAAAATTTTATGATGGTCACCGCAAAGCACTACGTGCCGAAGGGGGTCCGGCAAAGATGACGATATTTTTATGAATAATAAATAGTTTTCTTTATAAATTTGTACAAGTCAAGTTGAAATATAGCATAAAAAGTCTGTGTAATCACTTTTTAAAACAAACTTAATTTGTAGAAAAAAAATGATTAAAATTGCTGGTTTTTTCACGCCTCTTACTACATCTCACCCCTTAAAGGCGTTTTTCTCGGAACTATGTTTTTCAAGTCGGTGACCACGATAATTTGAAAAACTACTCGATGGATTTTGATGGAATGAGGAGTGCTTGATGATAGCATTAAGGTATTCCTTTCACGAACCCAAATATTTTACACTTAACTGATTTTCGTCTATAATGAAGTAAAATACATCCCAGTATACTGGTAAAATTTCAAGCCAAGTTACCGAACCTTTAACGAAAAATTACGGCCCTGAAAATCGTCTCACTTATACGGCGCTTTATGGATATGTCACGCTGGCCACATGTCTTTCTAATAATTTATACACTAAATAACTCTAGATGCCTAATACAAACTGCTCACAGGTGTAAAAAAGTCTAAAGATTCCGTAACAACAATAAAAACAGAGGGTCACCGAACGTTTAAAGAAAATATTAATGTTAAAACTTGGAAAAGTGTGGTTGGCAGAAGAATTTTTGTAGCCGTGACGTTTCAAATAAATGTAAAAATGTCTCAATCTACTAAATTTGCGCGAATTTTGTTATTCTAGTTTATCGTTGTGTATAATAATCCATTATAACTTGTTTTTTTTATAAAGCGCAATTGTAATTTACCGACGATTCAGAAGGCCCTGCTTATGCCCCCACAAAATACGGCCCTCCGCGAAAGGAATACCTTAAAAACTAGTCCTTAATCGAAGGATTTTCATTTTTGTTGAAAATGTCTATTTTTTGTTTTAACAATAAGCGAGCGAATTGTTGGTCGAAAATCGGAAGTGATCTGTCGGAAGCCGCAATTTGGTTAATTTTTGACAAAAAAGCTTCGATTCAGGACTACATTTATTATTAAAATAATGATTTTTTCGTTGGTTTTATTATTTCAGGTGATCCAGTAAAATGTATGATGGTCACAGCAAAGCTCTACATGCCGAAGGGGGTCCGACGAAGACGGCAATATTTTTATGAATAATCAATATTTTTCTTTGGAAATGTGTACAAGTCAAGTTGAAATATAACATAAAAAGTCTGTGTAACAACTTTTGTGAAACAAACTTAATTACTATTTTGAAAAAGCGATTGAAAATGCTCGTTTTTTCACGCCTCTGACTGCCTCTCACCCCTTAAGGGGGGAAATCACAGTAGCACACAGAAAAATAGGCATATTTTCGGGAATTAATTTTGGCTGAATAAAAGTATCAATCGAAAATCTGTAAAGTAGGTTTTATAGCAATACTAAAAAAGTACAAAATGTAATTTTTTCAATAAAAAATATTTAAAAATGGTGGCTACGCAGCATATGCCCCAAGGCGCCTTTTTTTGAGCTCGCCGAAGACATAACTCGAGCAAATTTTTACCGATCGACTTGAAATTTTGACAGTAGCTTCGAAACATCTTTCTCCACGGAGCTACGTAGGATTTTTTATTTTATATGGCTTACTTTTTTTTATCGACGATTTTATGGCGTTTTTTTTTGTTAAAAATTTAACTTTATTTTCAAACATGCACCATTTTGCGAAACATCAATATATCGAAAAAATCCTACGTAGCTCCGTGGAGAAAGATGTTTCGAAGCTACTGTCAAAATTTCAAGTCGATCGGTAAAAATTTTCTCGAGTTATGTATTCAGCGAGCTCAAAAAAAGGCGCCTTGGGGCATACGCTGCGCAGCTGCTATTTTAAAATATTTTTTATTGAAAAAATTATATTTTGTACTTTTTTAGTATTGCTATAAAACCTACTTCACAGATTTTCGATTGATACTTTTATTCAGCCAAAATTAATTCCCGAAAATATGCCTATTTTTTGGGTGCTACTGTGATTTTCCCCCTTAAACGCGTTTTTCTCGAAACTATGTTTTTCAAGTCTTGGTGATCACTATAATTAAAAAACCACTCGATGGATTTTGATGGGATTTGGTGTGCTTATTGACAACATTAAAAACTAGTCCTGAATGGTAAGATTTTCATGTTTGTTTAAAATTTCTATTTTTTTTAAACAACACGAGCGATTTTTTGGTCGAAAGTCGAAAGTTATCTGTCGGAAGCCGCCATTTTGTTGATTTTTCAAAAAATAAAACCTTCGATTAAGGAATAGATTTATTATCAAACTAATGAGTTTTTATTGGTTTTTTTATTTCAGATGATGCAGTAAAATTTTATGATGGTCACCGCAAAGCACTACATGTCGAAGGGGCTCCGACAAAGATGGCGATATTTTTATAAATAATCAATATTTTTCTTTGAAAATGTGTACAAGTCAAGTTGAAATATAACATAATTAGTCTGTGTAACCACTTTTGTAAAAGAAACCTAATTACTCAAAATATTCTTAAAATTATTCAAAATGGTCGTTTTTTTACGCCTCTGACTACATCTCACCCCTTAAACGCGTTTTTCTCGTAACTATGTTTTTCAAGTCGGTGACCGCTATAGTTGAAAAACCAATCGATGGAGTTTGATGAAATTTGGTGTGCTTATTGATACCATTAAAAAAAACCAGTCCTTAATCGAAGGATTTTCATTTTTGTGCAAATTTTCAAATTTGTACAAGTTAAGTTGAAATATACCATGAAAAGTCTGAGTAACCACTTTTGTAAAGGCAACTTAATTACTATTTTTAAAAAATGATTGAGAATGCTTGTTTTTTCACGCCTCTGACTGCATCTCACCCCTTAAACGTGGTTTTCTCGAAACTATGTTTTTCAAGTCGGTGACCACTATAATTCAAAAACCACTTCATGGATTTTGATGAAATTTGGTGTGCTTCTTGATGACATTAAACACTAGTCCGTAATCAAAGGATTTCCATTTTTGTTAAAAATTTTTATTTTTTTTAAACAATAAACGAGCGATTTTTATGTCGAAAATCGAAAGTTATCTGCCGGAAGCCGCCATTTCGTTAATTTAAAAAAAAACGTCGATTGAGGACTAGATTTGTTATTAAGGAGGTACGGTGATGACCACGCTAGTAAACTAGTCTTTTTTTCGCCATAATACCGCTACGTTTTAGACATATGTGTGTGGCCTATATTTCGAGAAATATTTTTTAAGTATTGAATTTCAAGCTACTTATTATTTTTATAATATGAAAACAAACGTAATAATCTACTACTCGACTTCAGTGGTACGCCATATCTTTGACGTTTAGCATCGTTGCATTTTCGATAGCTGTCATCGGTCCCACGCGCTCGGCTTATTATTTTTGGTAGCCGGTAAACATGGAGAATGAAAATAAGTACTGTAGAAGTTTATCAAGAGAGTAACAGGATTGTACCTGAAGTCCAGTTTAGAGACAAAGGTAGATTCGAACAAGAATTAGGGAGTGAAAAGATGATATTGCGAATGCAAATGAAAAACGTCGCGTTGACGTTAACCTCAATATCCAATGTCCAATCTGTCCGAAGTCAAAACATATTTCATCGATTGTTATGTTATTTTTCCCTTTCCTAATTTTCACAATATTTGCAGATATAAAAACGAACGTTCATTTTATATGACGGTTTTTCCATGCTGACTTTACATATAAATGCGTTGTATGCATGTCGCCAGAAAGATTGAGATGCCTTAGCTATACATAAAAGAACTTTGAGTAAATATCGACGAAAGGCCTTTTATAATCGATTAAAAAACGTACGGCTTCACACAACCATATTTTTAATTCGCGTTGAAAATATCCGATAGAAGAATCAAATTTGCGCGGGTATCCGGCGTTGCCACACTTCGAGCAAGATGGCTGCGGTTACGTCACGAGACGTCTCTCTCGCCGAATACTTCGGTTTTTCGCGACTTTATTTCTACATTTATTGCTTATTTCTGCGGTGAGCTTTCCAATTCAAGTTGCCTTATTGATCACAACGAACCAACGAACGCCACCGTCAGTTTTTTTTACGCGTGTCTTGGCTCCAAGTAGCACAAAAAAATCGATATATGAGAGGACAGGCACATTTTGTCGTTTACGTGTGACTAATTGACCAACTTTAACAATTAATAACTCGGAAACTGTACGGTAAATCTCGCGGAAACTCCGCATACGCATGGACGAAGCTCTCGACAATGTTATTAAAAAAAATCGGGCTTTTATCTTGGACTCGCTCTAATCACCGTACCTCCTTAAACGATCGATTTTTTTGGTTTTTTAATTTCAGATGATCCAGTAGAATTTTATGATGGTCACCGCAAAGCACTACATGTCAACAGGGGTCTGACAAAAATGGCGATATTTTTATAAATAATCAATATTTTTCTTTGTAAATTTGTACAAGTCAAGTTGAAATATAACATCAAAAGGCTGTTTAACCACTTTCGTAAAACAAAATTAATTACTATTGTTTATTGATTGAAAATGCTCGTTTTTTCACCCCTCTGACTGCACTCTCTCGCACTCCTTAAACGCGTTTTTCTCGAAACTATGTTTGTCAAGTCGGTGACCACTATAATTCAAAATCCACTCGATGGATTTTGATGAAATTTGGTAAATCGTAAGTTATTTGTCGGAAGCCGCCATTTTGTTAATTAAAAAAATAAAGATTCTATTAAGTACTAGATGTGTTATTAAACTAATGATTTTTTTGGTTTTTTTATTTCATATGATCCAGTAAAATTTTATGATGATCACCGCAAAACACTACATTCCGAAGGGGGTCCGATAAATATGGCGATATTGTTATAAATAATCAGTATTTTTCTTTGGAAATTTGTACATGTCAAGTTGAAATATAACACAAAAAGTCTGTGCAACCACTTTTGCAAAACAAACCTAATTACTACAATAAAAAAATTACTGAATATGGTCGTTTTTTCACGCCTTTGACTGCATCTCAGCCCCTAAACGCGTTTTTCTCGAAACTATGTTTTTCAAGTCGATGACCACTATAATTAAAAAACCACCCCATGGATTTTGATGGAATTTGGAGTGCTTTTTGATAGCATTAAAAACTAGTCATTAATCGAAGGATTTTCATTTTTGTCGAAAATTTCTTTTTTTTTTTTTAACAATAAGCGAGCGATTTTTTGGTCGAAAATTGAATGCTATCTGTCGGAAGCCGCCATTTTGTTAATTTTTGAAAAAAAATTTTGAACCAAAAATTTTTTTTTTAAATTCGATTAAGGAATAGATTTATCATTAAAGTAGTGATTTTTTTTTGTTTTTTTATTTCATATGATCCAGTAAAATTCTATGATGGTCACCGCAAAGCAATACATGCCGAAGGGGGTCCACAAAGATGGCTATATTTTTATAAATAATCAATATTTTTCTTTGAAAATTTGGACAAGTGAAGTTGAATCATAACATGAAAAGTCTGTGTAACCACTTTTGTAAAATAAACCTAATTACTACGAAAAAAAATGATTGAAAATGCTCGCTTTTTCACACCTCTGACTGCATCTCACCCCCAAACGCGTTTTTCTCGAAACTATGTTTTTCAAGTCGGTGACAACTGTAATTAAAAAACGACTCGATGGATTTTGATGAAATTTGGCGTGATTATTGATAGCATTAAAAACTATTCCTTAATCGAAGGATCGAACTCACCGGTCGTTGATCCTCGGTAAATGTGGGGAGCAGCTCCTTTCTTTCTCTCGAAGCACTTTTTTTATGCTGATTTTTTCCAAAAACTGGAACGTGTATTATGCGCGCGGGAGCAACTATCGCGTGGTCTCAATTGTCAATCCGTAGCGTGACTTTTCGCCGGTCGTCGCCACGCGAGACACTCATCCGCTAGCTCGACGGGGCGTGTTGACAAAAAAAAACTATCAACACGCTCGCGTGATCGAACCGTGCGGAATCGTCGCTTTTGGCGAGAATTATATGTCTTGTTAGAAATTCAAGAATAATATTTGCATTCGGTCGCCGCAATTTCTGGCCGAGTTACGTCGAGAACGAATCTGTAACATAGTGGGGACCGATCTCCATCGGTAACTATGACTATGACGCTACTTAAATGATCAGGTTACAAAACATATATTAGAATCACCCGGATTGGTGGAATGATTCGCATTATGTATATTTACAATGGAATGAGTGAAGAATCCAATAAACTAAAACTATTTAGTTTATTGGACTTTGTTTATTGACTCGTTTTTTCCCGCCCTGACTGCAACTCACTCCTTAAATGCGTTTTTCTCGAAGCTATGTTTCTCAAGTCGGTGACCACTATAATTAGAAAACCACTCGATGGATTTTGATGAAATTTTATGTGCTCATTGATAGCATTAAAAACTAGTCCTCAATGGAAGGATTTTGATTTTTGATGAAAATTTCTTTCTTTTTTTAATACTATACGGGCGATTTTTTTGTCAATGATCAAAAGTTATCTGTCGGAAGCCGCCATTTTGTTGATTCTTGAAAAACAAGCTTCGATTGAGGACTAGATTTATTATTAAACTAATAATTTTTTTTGTCTTTTAATTTCATATAATCCAGTAAAATTTTATGATGGTCACCGCAAAACACTACATGCTAAAGAGGGCCCGACAAAGATGACGATATTTTTATACGTAATCAATATTTTTCTTTGAAAATTTGTACAAGTCAAGTTGAATTATAACATAAAAAATCTGTGTAACCACTTTTGTAAAACAAACTTGATTACGCCTTTGAAAAAATTGTTGAAAATGCTCGTTTTTTGACGCCTATGACTGCACTTCACCCCTTAAACGCGATTTTCTCGAAACTATGTTTATCAAGTCGGTGACCACTATAATTGAAAAACCACTCGATGGATTTTGATGGAATTTGGTGTGCTTATTGATAGCATTAATAACTAGTTCTTAATCGAAGGATTTTCATTTTTATTGAAAATAACTATTTTTTTTAACAATAATCAAGCAATTTGTCGGTCGAAAATAAAATGTTATCTGTCGGAAGCCGCCACTTGGTTAATTTTTGAAAAAGAAAGCTTCGATTACGGAATAGATTTATTATTAAGCCAAAGATTTTTGGTGTTTTTTTGTTATTTCAGATGATCCAGAAAAATGTTATGATGATCACCGCAAAGCACTACATCCTGATCCCGTGCGGAAATTGAGTTGGGGCTGTGATCGGGCCCCACCCAAATAGGGTTTTACAATCGGCACATTAATGGCCCACGACTGGTTGCCAGAGATCAAACGATGACGGGGTAATAATGGCTATATAAACGGGACAGATCCGCAACATGCATGGTTGGTAATGGTAAACCATGAATGGCTGCTGAGACTTGGCCAACTATCATACGCCCATATTGGCCAAGCAACAGCTGCCGGATCATCTGCCGGAAATGACAAACAAAAAAGTGACAAATTATGAATATAAAAATTCTAGGAGTATTTTTGTTGTTTTTTTATGCTTTTACATGTACATAGAATAATTGCATTAAAAATTCATTCTGCATTGTTCAAGTTTTTACCTTTCATCGGGATCGAACCTGCGCCTTTCATTCTAGTGCCGAGCGCCCTACCCACACGGAAAAAAAGAAACAGCGAAAATCACAGTATAAACCGCATGAAAAACAGGGTGCCATACTTCATTTTACAGTAAAACAGAGTAATGTAAATCCTGTCCTACAAAAATGACGAATTTTCCTGTACACACTGAGATTTTTACAATTACACTGGCTTATTTACAGTTCGGTATTGTGAATACATCAGTGTCTTCAGTAAAAATATTCAACCGTAAAATTTACATGAGATCACTGATTTTTATACTGTACGCAAACTGCAAGGGTTACAGTGTACACTGTATTGAGTACAGAGTGATTCATTAAATTGTACAGTGTGGCACGGTAGTTTTACTCTTCTTTCGACAGTTCGTGACGTAATCTGTGCACTCTGAGATTTTTACAGTTACACTGATTTATTTACAGTTTGTTGCTGTGAATAAATCAGTGATTTCAGTAAAAATATTCAACTGTAAAATTTACATGAGATCACTGATTTTTATACTGTACGCAAACTGCAAGGGTTATAGTGTACATTGTATTGAGTACAGAGTGATTCATTAAATTTCATAGTGTGGCACGGTAGTTTTACTCTTCTTTCGACAGTTCGTGACGTTATCTGTGCACTCTGAGATTTTTACAGTTACACTGGTTTGTTTGCAGTTTGATATTGTGAATACATCAGTGATTGCAGTAAAAATATTCAACTGTAAAATTTAAATGCGATCACTGTTTTTTATACTGTCTGCACATGAGGCACGAGGCCAGGACACAAAGGATTGCCAGTTAGTAGTGCGTGGTCGATAGGATGCGAACGTTGAAATTTGTGCGACATAATTCAAGAAATTATAAAAAAGAGAGAATTATTTACAAAAAGGTACGTTCCTGTGTATGTGACTGATTTTGTAATATTTTCTACACATTTTTCTCAAACTTCTTTTATGGATAAACTTTTTTTGTGTGCTCATTCACTTTATTATATTCTTGATACACTTTATTATATTCTTGATATATATATATATATTACATTGCTTACAATATACATTGTAAGCAAAGGTTTCGCCGAATTTTTTTACTTCATTTTTATAATCAAATTTACAGTGTGACGTTGTGAACGGTATTCCCTGGTTAGGACTTGTGTCGAGCGTGGCGCGACCAGGACACAAAGGACTGGCAGTTTTTTCGGCGCTTCAATTGTTCTTTCAGCGCTATCTAATGTTATTTTTACCCCTAATTTTGTATAATATACGAGTTGTGGCACTATTAAATTACGGGGTTCATCAAGTTTGAATTAACGGATTAAAACAAGAACGTTTCCCGTGTTTACACTGTAAAAAGCAATGGTTCAAAACTGAAACTATATCTGTTGCTAACCAGTTTCTAGAACAGAGGACTTCACTGTTAAAACACCTACATAAACTCTGTCGATATAACTGGCGCATTCAGTGTACATAATACAGATTAACCAACTGTCAAATTACAAGTTTTGTTAAATTTATATTACAGTGTTGAACTGTCAAAATTTACTTTTGACTACACTGTATTTTGGACTGTGTGTTCCAGTAAAAGATACAGTAGAGCTATTCGAGTCCAAAGAGGACAGTATAGGAACTGTAATAATTTACTTTGAGCACACTGTATTTTGAGCACTGTGTTTCAGGTCATATCGCTGTGCAATCGCTCGAGTCCAATGCGAACTGTAAAGCCCCTGTATTTTGTACTATTTCTTTTTTTCCGTGCACTTAGCCGTTCTAACACTTCCAGAATCCATTATTTGTTCGTTGCTTACTTTTATGCCGATAATTTTATTCGTGACATTAAAGTATAGCGACAATTTTTTTGGTCCATTTAGGCTGTAAAAATAACTCGCTCGTTTTGGGTGAAGTTCCGAAAAGCATACTCCTCTGATGGAGTTAAAATTTTGCACCGAACTTCCTCTCATTATCCTAAGAGAAACCGTTAACGGATTTTTGACGACTAGCAGAAGTTTCCTATATATCGCATTGTAAAGTTTATTATTTCACACCATACGAGTATATCTATATATCCGATAGATACTCCCCACTCCTCCGGCCGCGCTGCTTCCTGGCAAACAGTGCCCGTCCGTATGTGCATATCACTTGCCATGTGGGATGGATTTGTTTGGGTTTATTTAATATAGTAGAAGCGCAGTACCATAAATAACTTTCAATATACGATATATCGAAAACTATTGCTAGTCGCCAATATCCTTTTAAAGGTTCTCTTAAAATATTGAAAAGAAGGTCGGTGCAAAATTTCAGCTTCATCATTGCGATATGCTTTTCGAAACCTTATCCCTTATTTTTACGTGTTACAGTTCAACGACCTGCATTTGCAAAACGCCCAAAAACAAACCATCAATGGCTGGAATAGATCTGGCAAGCCGTTCATCCGCCTACAGTACCCCAATGCTGGTCGACGAATTATTGACCGATTATCAGCAAATCGTTTCGTGGTTGAATGCTGGCATTTTTATTACGACAGGCGACCCTAAATGGGGGGGTTTGTAGAAATAAGGTAAACAAACCAAGCTCGAATGAAAATCATGATAATCGTAATCTGTATAATTCGAGCAAAGGAAAGGAGAGACACAATTATGTTGACGAAGTTCAAGACCTTGAAGGGGGTTTTGATTGTCTCTTTCGTTTGAACGAGAGTGTCGAATCGGTACGGGACACGAGTGGGGGATTGGTATATGACGAGCATATAATAATTGACGTCGTCGTACAAGACGAGAAAATAAATTTTGAATTTGACACGGGCTCTCCAATTTCTGCAATCTCCTTTCGCGATTTCAACAAATTTAAAAATCTTGCCAGTTTGACCATGCATCCTACGAGTAGGCGTTTCAAGTCGCATGCGGGACACTATCATTCCGCAGGGGGTTGTCAAAGTCGAGGTCGTTAAAGACGGTATTAAGACGGAATGACACCTCATCGCGGTCGGTATGGTAGAACAATTATTGATACCCAAAAATTTGAGGAAAAAAATGTAGATTGACTTATCATAAGCCAATCTACATTTTTTTCTCAAATTCAGAAAATTTGAGGGGCAGACAGCTGTTCGTCTATCTATTTGACGTCGTTTGGCAAAGTTTCGATGGGATCTGAAGAGCCGTTTCAGAGATTTTTGGGTATTTATAATTGTTCTACCATACCGTCCGCGATGAGGTGTTATTCCATTTTAAACGGGTATTGGAGCTTTTTATTTTACCGGGCGAAGGACCACCGATTATGGGCAGACGATGCATGAGAATTTTGGGTTTTTCCATGAGTAATGTCTGTAACAAGAGTAAAGATAACCTACAAAGTATCCGTAGTCTAAGTAGTGACAACTCGGGGGATATTTGGAATGAATATCCAACTGTATTTGCGGATAAACGAGGTAATTATACAAAAGGGAAATTCAAACTCATCCTCAAGGAAGATGCTCACCCAACTTTTTGTAAGGCCAGACCGTTACCGTACGCACTTCGTGACAGAGTGGAGAAAGAACTCGAGAGATTGGTGTCGGATCAAATTCTTCTACCGGTCGAATCAATTCAATGGGCTACTCCAATTGTGCCAGTGTTAAAAAGAAACGGAGAAATTCGCATTTGTGGAGATTATAAAATTACAGTGAATCCGAGTTTATTGATCGATCAGCACCCAATCCCTCGTGTTCAAGACCTGTTAGCTACTCTAAATGGAGTAAAAAACTTTTCGAAATTAGATTTATCTAGTGCCTATCAACAAGTGGAGCTCGAGGAAAACTCTCAATCTTTAGCAACTATTGCGACGCACAAGGGTCTTTTCATGTACAAGCGTCCCTGTTGCAAAGAACCGATACAAACCAATAAAAAAAGAAATACTATCGGAAAATGATGTGTTTTTGTCCTCGGAAACGCTTATGAATTCCGATAGGATTGACGACTTTTTGAAATATATGATTCTATCGGGTTTTGTTTCTATCTACGGTGCCCATAGATTACCTATAAAATCCGAAAACGGTTGCGCGTATTTCAATTTGTAAATGCAGATACCTTTTAAATTTCAATCGTAATTAATCTGCAACAGCAGATTACTTTAAAATGTTCATTACATTCTAACGGAATGAACTTGCACTCACAAACTGGAATCCTATTGGTACTAATCGGCAGAATCCAATTATAGTTCGTATAGGAAGTTATATGCTACAATCGAAATTTGACAGCAATCAGTTTGTATGTGACTTTTCAGATCGAAAACTTATCTTTAGCTGTACGGGAATGTATACGTATTCGCAATTATTTTTTATCTGAACCTACTCGACTTTTCAGATCGAAAACTTACCTTTTACTGTAGGAGAATGTATTCGTATTTGGAGATTATTTGATATCCGCACCTATTTGCATGTACTTGTATTATAAAAGATTCGTCCTCAGAACGTGGCCCGGTTTTTTTATCAGTAAATACGGGTCTGGTATTTATAAGGGTGGGATCCATTCAATCGTTTGCTATATGGATTCTACAATCCAACAATAATCATTTGTTGTATGAGAATGTATGTGTATCTCCAAATTATTTTTTATCCGCACCCATCGAAATGTACTAATATTGTAAATGTTTCACTCTCAAGAGGAGGCGTCGGTTTTCATCAGTAAATACGGGCCAATAATTTAACTGTGTGAGTCGGTTTTTTCCTATGCACATAACTCAGAGTGAGGATCCATTAAATCGGTTAACACTCAGTTACACTGTAGAGGCAGTATTGTGATTTTTTTTAGTTTTTGTATTACTCTTCGGATTAGTCTAGTCTTTGAATTTTTTATTGAATTTCCTAGCATGCACTGCATATTCAGTAGAAACAAAATGTTACGGTAAAAATCATGACCGTGAAATGTAGCAACAAAAATCTGTGCAAAATTTTAGATAGACAAAGGGTATTGGCTTTTCGGAAGTATACCCACGTACTAGTGTGAACTGCCGTCTCTTTCTATTTTTTTAAACATTTTTCAAAATGCAAAAAATGTAAACATAATAATGAAAACCGTAAACGCTTTCTGTGTTTTGTATAACAAAGAGGCTATTTCACGTAAAGCAGACCCGATTCTGAGGCTGATTCTTTTACAATACAAATAAATACTTATATGCACAAATAGACTAGTTTTGTACTTACGTATACATTACCATAGACGCAGATGCCATTTTTTATTGGATATCCATATATAGACCGACCGAAGCATTATCACTCAAGTCTGCATAGGTTGGAAAACACCAATTTAAAACAGATACAGGATTCGAACGGGTATAAGTTTGGCTCATATTTGCATACAAGCATCCGAGCTTCATTATTAAGCTGAATCTTTGACTGTACGAATAAATGCCAAGATGGGCAGATACATTATAATCTGCATCAACATATGCATTCACATAGACTTAAAGGTCAGTTTTGCATTAGATAATCCATATAGAGGCCTATCTGAAATATTCTATCTTCATCCTGGATAAGTTTGGAAACTCTCATTAAAACATATACAGGTTAAACCCATATTTATCAATAAGATCGTTAAATCTGTATATCCCCATTAAATGTTAATCAGTCAATACCAATTACTGCTGATGAAGTGACTTATCGGAAATATCTGATTCATTCATATTGAAAATGTACATGTTTATCGGAAAATGATGCGTATTTGAAACTTATAAATTTATAACTTGTGGAAATACAATTAGAAAAATATTCAAATCAAATCCGTAGCTGCTGATAAATGCACGCAACTTGTCGATCTGTGTAAAATGCAGATTTGATGCAGTAGATCGCACATACGTTATTCCCTATAGATTCCATCTTGCTCATAGAAACAATAGAATCTGATACATTCCATATCGGTTTATCCAAATAGAAACCGTATATGCGAACATTCCAATGAGTCCAGATAAAATACGAAAATCCGCTATCCGTGCTGCCAATAGACCAAATAGCAATGTATCGGATTTTTATCGTTGGCTACAGGATCCTATCGGTCCTTTGCAACAGGGGTATGTGTTTTGGTCAGGCGTCAGCACCAGGACTATTTCAACGAGAGATAGAGAGAGTATTGCACGGCGTAGAAGGAGTTGTATCGTTTTTTGACGATATTTTGATTTCAGGTTCAACTAGCAGGAAACATCTCGAAAGACTTAGAGCAGTTTTGAGCCGTTTCAAAGAATGCGGACTGACCGTTCGAAAAGAGAAGTGCGATTTTTTTTTTGCAAAAGTGTGCAATTTGTGGGATTTATAATCGATGCACAAGGCATCAGAGCAGATAGGAAAAAAGTCCAGGCGATTTTGGATGTTTTAGCACCCATAGATACGTCGCAGTATAAAACATTTCTAGGTATGCTAAACTACTATTCGAAATTTCGAGAAAAAGCGTTCAATTTGGCAAAGCAACTGCTGGTTTCGCACGAGATACTTGTACATTATAATCCCGAATTGCCAGTCAAGGTCACGTGCGACGCGTCCCCGGTGGGACTCGGCGCAGTTCTTTCGCATACGTTTCCAAATGGTGACAAAAAGCCGATTGTTTTTGCGTCAACGACATTAACGTCCGCGGAACGGGGT
Organism: Ophion obscuratus; assembly: GCA_964007375.1. Classification (NCBI taxonomy): domain Eukaryota; kingdom Metazoa; phylum Arthropoda; class Insecta; order Hymenoptera; family Ichneumonidae; genus Ophion; species Ophion obscuratus. Next base: position 38,665,331 of record OZ023322.1, on the reverse strand, counting down.
TATTCACAGCTAGATCGCAAAGCTTTGGGAATTATTTTTGAAGTTCGATCGTTACACCAATTCGCTTGTGGTCGCGAATTCTTGTTAGAAACCGACCATAAATCATTGATTTATATCTTTGGGCAAAAGAAGTCTTCCGCAAATGGCGGCAAACCGAGTGCAGCACTGGGCAGTTTTCCTATCAGGCTATAATGATAAAATATTGCATATTAAAGGAATTGATAACGATCACGCGGACAGCCTTTCGAGATGTCCCCGATCTTGTAATGCTCACGAACCGGACGAAAAGAAATTAGCTGACTATTCGTATTTAAATATAGTGAATGAAGACGTAAGCGCAATTAAAGACTGTGATATTAAAAAGGAGACGGAAGTAGATCCGATTGTCAATCAAGTATTATATTCTGTTCTAAACGGATGGCCAAATATTGTGAAAAGCGAACTGTTACCATATAAACATAGAGAAAGAGAAATAACCACACTGTAAAAAATGTCTGTATTAAAATTAATATACAAGTGTAGGAAGTTTTTATGCGGATACCGCTTATGAAATTTCAGATACGATTTTGAAAATCCAAAACAGGTTAAGTTAAAAATGAAAGTATAGTTCCGTAATATTAATATACTTGTGCGTTTGAAAAATAATGCACGTGTAAAGAAATAATCACATCCAAGTATATTGAAATCAAGAACCATTTGCTGATATCAATATACAAGTGTATATTAAATTCAAGAACCACTTGCTAATATCAATATACGGGTGTGTATTGAAATTACTGATCCTAAGTATTAAATTTATTTCAGAAATTGATAATTGCAATACTTTTTTATGTAAAAATGATCAAATTAAGACCACTCAATTCATATACTGTATGATGCTTTCGTGATACTTGTTTATATGATTTTTTCGCAGCTTTATCCCATAATTAATATTGAATATATACATAAAAATTTGAATGCAGTGAAATCACTGCATGTATGTATTTTTTCTTTCTTTATATATGTATGAGGCACCCTCTCTCCTTTTACCATCCTCTCCTTTATTCCTTCCATATCATTATTCACAATCCTTCCAGGTCCCTCCTTCCAAAGTCCTCCCCCCCCCCCCTAGAGTATTTGGCCGCATCCACTCTTTCCTAATGCAACTATTGTATCGCAATTTGCACGAAGGCCCAGGGAAACTGCGGAAAACCTGGGCCGATACAGTCGGCCATATTTGGCTGAGTTTCAAGTTGTATTATATTACCATCAGAAACTCAAACTGTTTCCCACGCAGAGGTTGACGCGTAAACCAGTGCATGGGCAAACGGTCACCGCTCCAAGTATTTGACCGCGTCCAAGGCTGCTTAACTTCAGTGACCGCTGAGCCCGCACACCGACCGCGCGCCCATCTCTGTCCACTGTACGCATGTATTTGAAATTCATGTGATTTTCAGATATTGTCCGGGTCAACAATTATGAAAATCATAAAATGTTTCTTCAATATTAATATACGAACACATTAAATTCAAATTACCTGTGATTTGTTTTTTTGACAAACAATTGTTAATCTCAGTGGCTTTTGTCTTGGTAATTTCTGAATCGAATCACAGTATTCATGTACTGGATGGTATTATTCCGAGAAGTATATCATCGATATTCCTAAAGATTTGTCTTATATTTAATTCAGCGTCGATGAGAAATAATATCAGATAGGAGTGCAATCACGATACTTTCCAATTCCAATTCAGTTCCACATGTATTATATTTTTCAGGCAGCCGTAAATAAATTTCAAACTTGTTTTGTATTTTCAATACTCTGTTTTTTATAGTTGATTTATTATACATCTGTAGTAATTTTCAATTGAAGACACGGGTTAATACAAAACATTTCCCACAAATTTACAAACTTGTCTTTGAAATTCCATGTTGCATCTATTAAATTATATATCCACATTAGAATTTCATGTTCGTGTTTTAAATTTACGGTACAAGTGTCTTAAATTTAATTTCATCTACTGACAAGGAACATCCCTCAGGTGTCCGCCTCCGATTTTGTTGAAACTCATATATGTGATAGAGCATTGAAAACTTTGAGACACGTATTTTTTTTTATCGGCGGAAAAACGGATTTAAGGGGGGAAACCGCCCCTCAAAGAAAGGCGTGTCGAAGGGTGATTTTGCAGTTTCACCTAGAAGCAATCCACCGATCTGAATGAAACAAAAAAGAAAATTCTTCTAATGAAAAGCGATGAAAAATCCAATATGAAAATGTTATGAAAAAATTAAATTAGGGGGTAAACCACCCCTCAATTTGCCTTTTTTTCACTCCACACTTAAGAGGGCTGTATGAAAATTAATAAAGCATGTATCATTTTAAGAGGGAATTAAAATTAAAGTTGACGGGTTTTTGCGTTTTGGCGGCATAGCAAATTCAAGGGGGTAAACCACCCCTAACGTACATTTATTTATCATGGTCGTTTTTTCTTTGTTTAAAGAGTATCCGCTGATTTTAAATATTTCTATAAACTACAATTTAATGTTTTATCATATTTCAAGATTGTTACATTCGTCTTAAGGGGTAACTACCCCTGTGACGAGAAACATCATTGAAGTATCCGCTTTCGATTTCGTTGAAAATCATATATGTGGTAAAGCATTGCAAACTATTAAACATGTTTTTTTGTATCGGCAAAAAAACGGTGTTAGGGGATGAAACCAACCCTCAAAGTTTCTCCCACAAGCAGTCCACCGATCTGAATGAAACAAAATCGAAAATTCCTCTAATATTAAGCGATGAAAAATCCACTACAAGAGTGTTGATTAGAAATATAATTAAGGGGTAAATCACCCCTCCATTTGCCGTTTTTCACCCCACGTTTAAGAGGCTTGTGTGAAAATTAATAAAACAGGTATCATTTTGAAGGGGAATCAAAATTCAAGTTGACGCGGTTTTACGTTTCAGCGGGACAGCAAATTTAAGGGGGTAAACCACCCCTAACATAAAGTTGTTCATCACTGTCGTGTTTTCTGTATTTAACATGTATCCGCGGATTCAAAATATTGTCCCGCGTGTTTGAATTATTACGTTTTTAAATTTTTACATTCTAAGGGTAAACTATCCCCTTTAATTGCTTTTCGTTTGAAGTTTAGCGAAAGGTTTCACGAATTTCGTTAAAACTGTTTTCATTTCATCGGTAATATCAATTTTATGTTTGTGTGTGCAGGCATATTCGTTGTGAGTTTTAGGAGCGGTACTTTGGGAGTGGGGACGTGGGGCTACCCCTTACTCATATTTTCGTATCGAAACGCTTCCGATTTTAATATGCACGTCCATTACGCATCTCCATAGGAATAAACATACACTTCTACTATATCATTAATTATAATAATTTCCAGAATAAGTTATAAGGCTCACTTCGTATATTTCGGAACGATGATGCGCCTGGATCAAGCGATAATATAGCCAGCGACGTAGTTTTGTGGAGGAATCTATATTTTTATTATTCTACCGTTTATTTAATTAAACATATTAATGAACCTGAGGGTTTTACAGTAGGTTAACGAACATGTTTTTAATATATTTTGACATTTTTTATTTGGGAATCATATCAGCTGATTTAATTAATAGTACTTGTATAAAGTATCGCAGTCATATGCCGTCAAATCATTTTCTTGTGATGTATACTTTTTTTTTCTAGTCTATCAACTATCAACAATCATGGCTCATAATGCCTGCAATAATGATAATCGTCAAAAAAAATGCTTCAAACACAACGACTTTTTGCACCATGCACATCTGATAATGGCCAAACTATTGCAACCGGGTACTTCACAATGTGTGTTCGATTCAATAAAACCAAAGGTAACAGGATTTTCAAAATCTTCTGGTTTTTGAAATTAATAGAAATGAACAAATTTATGTTAGAGGTGGTCTACCCCCTTAAATTTGCTGTCCCGCTGAAAGGCAACAACACGTCAACTTGAATTTTGATTCCCCTTCAAAATTATACCTGTTTTATTAATTTTCATACAACCCTCTTAAGCGTGGGGTGAAAAAGGGCAAATAGAGGGGTGGTTTACGTCTTAATTATATTTCTAATAAACACTCTTGTAGTGGATTTTTCACAGTTTAATATTAGAGGAATTTTCGATTTTGTTTCATTCAGATCGGTAGACTGCTTGTGGGGGAAACTTTGAGGGGTGGTTTCATCCCCTAACACCGTTTTTCTGCCGATACAATAAAAACATGTTTAATAGTTTGCAATGCTTTACCACATATATGATTTTCAACGAAATCGAAAGCGGATACTTCAATGATGTTTCTCGTCACAGGGGTAATTACCCCTTAAGACGAATGTAATAATCTTGAAATATGATAAAACATTAAATTGTAGCTTATAGAAATATTTAAAATCACCGGATACTCTTTAAACAAAGAAAAAACGACCATGATAAATAAATGTATGTTAGGGGTGGTTTACCCCCTTAAATTTGCTATGCCGCCAAAACGCAAAAACCCGTCGTCTTTAATTTTAATTCCCCCTTAAAATGATACCTGTTTTATTAATTTTCATACAACCCTCTTAAGTGTGGAGTGAAAAAAAGGCAAATTGAGGGGTGGTTTACCCCCTAATTAAATTTTTTCTTAACATTTTCATAGTGGGTTTTTCATCGCTTTTCATTAGAAGAATTTTCGTTTTTGTTTCATTCAGATCGGTGGATTGCTTCTAGGTGAAACTGCAAAATCACCCTTCGACACGCCTTTTTTTGAGGGGCGGTTTCCCCCCTTAAATCCGTTTTTCCGCCGATAAAAAAAAATACGTGTCTCAAAGTTTTCGATGCTCTATCACATATATGAGTTTCAACAAAATCGGAGGCGGACACCTGAGGGATGTTCCTTGTGAGTTCGTAAAATTCAATTCCTTCTGTATCTTAAATGTATTGTAAATTTCATATCATTTTTTACAGTGCATTGTTGAAGGATGTCTAATGTGGGGGCATCGTATCATCGTGCCAACGAATCCCTAGTCGAAATTTAGACCCTCCTTTAAACCTCCTTTCGATCCCAATTTGTCATTCAATGGAGGTTCAAGAGGTTCAAATGGAAATCTCAAAAACATGTATATCAGAACCTACTGAACCTCCAAAAGTGGCAGAAATTGGACTTTTTCACTCAAAGGAGGCTTGGTAGGTTCATCTGAACCTCTTTTAAACCTTAGTGAGCCTGATTTAATGCTTACGCAAACCTACAGACCTTCTTTTAAACCTCCTTTCGCCCTACTAACTCTCCTTTGACTCCTTTCACCGGTGGCTCGCAGAGCCTCCTAGCCCTCCTTTAAACCTCATCTGACCCTACTAACCCTCCTTTAAGCCTACTTCAATATGCTGCCCTCCGCTCCCCCCCTTCTCACCCATCCGCAGTTCACCGATATTCCAAAGAAGGGATAATTATAATTAAAAAATATTTTCAGATAAACTATATACCATTTATTTATAATAATGAAATAAACTTGAAAACACACAAACAAATGTAGTACCAGCGTACTTTACTGGACTACTAACGTATACTATAATTGTACTCTACTAGAGTGCATATATAGTATACGTTTAATATAACGTTTTTTTAAGTTACACGAAATAATTTATAGTTGTGACAATGTATGTATATGTTTCGAATTAATAAATCAATCTTATAATAAATAATCAAACATCATATTTTTAATTCACACATATAATTTATTTTTCAGATATAGCTTGACCCTACAGAACCTCCTTTGGATCCAATCTTTCATTTTACTTCTGCTTTGGATTCAAAGGAGGTTCTGTAGGGTACAAATAGGACTTTAGGCCAAAACGAGGTTGTGTAGGTTCACGCAAGCCGAGCCCATAGGCCTAAAGGAGGCTCAGGAGGTTGAATAGAAGGTTCAGTAGGGCTAAAGGAGGGTCGCCAACGGTGCAAATTTCTCCATATAGGTTCAAGGGGAGCCAAAGGAGGGCGGCGGTCTGTGCGTTACAAAGGAAATAGGTTCTCGAGCATTCAAAGGAGGGTCTAAATTTCGACTCGGGTTTACAAAAGAAATTGTTAGACGAATTGCATAGCGCGCATATGGGAATGGTGCGAATGAAAATGGTCGCTAGATCGTACGTTTGGTGGTTACATTTGGACACGGACATTGAAAAACTTTGTAAATCATGCGAACTATGTCTACGGAACGCAGATAACCCGCCGAAATCTGAGCTGAATGTTTAGAAATGGCCGAAAGGTCCGGGCCATCACCTCCACGCAGATTTCTTGGGACCGGTGGAAGGGAGAATGTATATTATTATTATCGATGCGTATTCCAAATGGATCGATCTTATCACAGACAATGGCCCATCGTTTTGTTCCCGTGTATTCGAAGAATTCCTCTATAATATCTCTATAAATTAAGACAGCTCCCTACCACCTCGCGTCAAATGGAGCGGCAGAAAACGCTGTACGCACCTTTAAAAATAAATTCAAAATATTATTGGAATCAGGGCTGTCAAAAGACGAAGCCTTGTGCCGTTACTTGTTGTGTTATCATTCCACTCCACATTGTACTACGGGAGTGTCCCCAGCAGAATTACACCTAAATAGAGTATTACGTACTCGTATGGGTCTTATTAAACCGTCAGTGCGTAAGCACGTGGAAGATAAGCAAAGGAATCAAAAATGCAATTTTCGAGGTAACCATAAAAAGCCGATGGAATTTTGTGTAAACGATTATGTAATGACTAAAGATTTCAGCAATGGGTCATGGTATAAGGCGAGGGTAACTCAGCGTTTGAGCCCTATTACGTATGAGGTACGCACGCTAGACAATCGGGTCTGGAAAAGACATTTGGATCAGTTAAGAAAGTGTTATCCTGCTTTTAATGCACCTATCGCTCAATCTCTGGCCAATAGAAGTAATAATAACAATAGCACTCTGGCTAAAGCATTGCCTGCACTTCCCGTAACTAGTGAGTTAACGGTAGTACCGAATAATATAAAGGAGCCGGTTAGGGTGCCTCCTTGTGTGGACAAAAGTGACTGAGTGCCATTGACGAGAACCGACGATAATCACATCGCAAACGAACCAACGAAAAGATTCAGTTGTGGAAACGCTAATAATAGCAAGATGGACAATAATGCGTCGACATGTGTTTCTCCAGTTTTAAGGCGTAGCACGCGCATAGTGAAACCGCGAAAAATGCGAGACGTTTGATCATTAGTAATCGTGGGTGAAATAAACTAAGGCTGGAGGAATGTAATATCTGTAAAGATACACGTATAAACGTGTTATAGATAGCGCTACGCGCGTTCATGCGACGGTTCAACGTGCTATGCTCCCGGAACGTCACCCACTCCGTTCTCGACGCTTCGACAGATCGTATCGTTATATTCCCGTAGTCTGTACCTTTTTCTATTATTAATAAACGACCAATTATATATGTATTCGGCGTATTTCGTGAATACATCACAGGGCTGAAATCAAATTCTTGGTCTTCACGACGACCGTTGAATCGATTCGAAGCGAAGGTAGATGAAGGCGTGAGTGGATCGGCAAAGAAACTGCAAATGTCAAGTAGTTCCTGTGATGTTGATATTAACGCCGAATTTGGCTACAGATTCATTAATTTCGTATCTGTAATGAACGCAATTGCTCAAGTGCTTGTTTGCAAAAAGTGCGGCGGAGACGTAAACACTACTGAATCGGCCCCACGCGGCTTAGGTTTTAAAATCGTGATTTCTTGCAAGAACTGTGAAAAAACTGAAATACCTAATTGTCCTTATGTGAAAAATGAGTATGAAATTAATCGCAGAATTACCCTCGTGATGCGATTGTGCCTTCATGGAATTGCCGCGGCCGGTATAGCATTCTTTTTATGAGAAACTTGTCAGAGCAGTCGCTATGGCAACGAAAGCTGTGCGTACTACGAGCATGCCAAGGGCACCCGCAGAAGAGAAAGCAATGTCACTCGAAAAAGGATAGACCGAGGGGATCACAATTGTAGGCGATGGATCTTGGCGAAAGAGCGAATTTTCCTCCCTTTACGGCATAACATCTTTAATTGGCTGGTTCACCGGTAAGGTGATTGATATAGAGGTGAAATCAAAAAATTACAAATCCTGCGAATTTTAGGAAAATAAAGAAGGCACAGCTGAATACGAGGAGTGGCACGAAAAACACAAAGAAGCATGCCTAAGCGATTGTGAGGGCTCTTCAGAAAAAATGGAGGTCGATTCCGTTGTCCAAATGTTCAAACGCTCCGAAGAATTACACGGAACAAAGTATGCCTATTATATTGGAGATGGCGACAGCAAGACTTTCAATGGTATTATAGATTTAGCGCCTTATGAAAGTCTAACTGTTCGAAAAAAAAGTATGTATCAATCACGTTCAGAAGCATATGGGCACTCGACTCCGAAGTTTCAATTCTACTGTATGGAACTTGGCACCGAAGACGGCCTCAGCGGTATAATGAACGTTATGAAAGTTCTGGGTATGACTGTAGGGCCCAACTGCTCCAATTTTTGCTTAGAAGCGGACGCAGAGCGCGTCGACTACGCCGAGAGATAGCTGTCGGATGCGGTGAGGGACGCGCGCTCGAACGCAAAATCGTCGAGAAAAGCACAAGAGGAGGAAAATCTTGGCTTGGAGGGGCAACTTTACGGAGCTGACATTGCAGAATAACGGTAAAAAAAATCGGTTGCATCTTCTAAGTTGAACAACAAAAAAATGATATGTAAAACTTTTTTAAACGCGTTTTTCTCGAATCAGCTTTCTTCCAATTGGCGTGACAAATAACTTCAACAATTTTCACTCGATTTACTTCAAATTGAAAAGTTATGTTCCTAATTGCATTTCGTAGACAAGTACGTGCGGAATTTCTGATTAATCGAAAACTTTTCATTTTATGAGCAGTTTTATACAAAAATGTTCACTGAAAATTCATTTCTTAAGTTCGAATACCTACAACTTTTGAATAAAACAATATTTTTTAAATTCCGTACGTACTTCTCTAGGTATTCTAATGTAGATTGACGAGAATGTCAGGCCGCGGAGCGCCTGAAAAAAAAGAACAGAAAATATTAGTAGTCGGCCATTTTGTACGTCGGAGAAAGAAAAATTTCTAACAGCTTGATATTCATACTTAATAGATGTGTAATTGATTTTATGAGTGAATCACTTTTTCATACGAAAAAAATGGTTAAATTCACACATGAATTTATACCCGTTACCGTGGCCTAATCCCTTAAAGAAAGAAAAAAAAGAAATCGATTTTTTGATCCTTGTAAATGTATCTCCCGCCTTAAGCAGCGTTACGCATGGCCGATACTCTGTGATAGCTTAGCTGATACGAACGAGTCAGCGGATAGTCGATACTTGCGAGACCTTTGTGTAGCATACTTGAGTAAAAAAGTCTGTGTCTGTCTGAGTAAAAAAGTCTTGAGTAAAAGATTCAGAAGACTTATAGGGTCGCCTATAACGGTGCAAGTTTTCTGTAGTTTCCCCCTGCCCACGGAAAATACGGTATAGCATAGAGACAGCTATGGACGCAATGGAAGTTAGGTTAGACGAGTGATAGGGCTATTGGGCTAGGGAGTTATAGGCAAGGGTTCAAAAGGGCATACAATGGATTTCAGGAAATATGGTACATCGTACAATCTCTTCAACAGAGATAAACAAGAAAAACTCAGCAGATCCTTCTTTTTTTTGTGAAATGTTGCCTTTATTTTGTAGGTCTCGTGACATACTTCTTGCACGGAATTTGGAACAGCAAGTGCCGAGAGGGATTTTCCCTCTCGAAGGCGTCCTGCGGCAATTGATGGTCATTTTTAAAAAACAAATCATCCGTCGCAACGACAATACTCAGTATAATGCAAAAATGAAATACTTTTTGTGGATTATTTACACGTACAAAGCTATGACGAGGTTAATAGTAATGGAATTATCATCGTATCATACGAAATGTGCGTTTCTCTGAATGGCTATGATTTTGGTTTTGTTCTTTTACTTTTCTTTTTACAATAGACAGCCGGCGTCGACAATACTTACTATAATGCAAAAGTGAAGTACTTTTAATTTAATATTTACACATACGAAGCTACGGAAAGTCGAATTGTACAAAAATGATTATCGTAACACACGGAATGAGCGTTTGTCCGGACGCATCTGCTTTTTTCCATTTTCTTCTTAAAATTTTTATTTACACGGCCCGGCCGGCATCGACGACAATACTTATCATAATGCAAAAATGATGTACTTTTAACTGAATACTTATACGTACAAAGCTATGAGTCGAATAGTAATAAAATTATTATCGTAGCACACGGAATGGGCGTTCGTCGAACGCGTCTGTTTTTTAAAAATCTTTTTACTCTTTAAATTTTCATTTAGCCGGACCAGCCGGCGTCGACGGCAATACTTATTATAATGCAAAAATGAAGTAATTTTAATTGATCATTGATATGTGCGGAACTATGACGAGACAAATAGTAATAAAATTATTATAGTAACACACGGCATGGGCGTTTGTCCGAACGCCCCCCATGGAAATTTATGTATGTAAAATATATGCAGAAAATATATGCTACGTATATATATATCGTTCGCATATATAGTGACGAAAAATAGAATAATACGTATATATTCTGTATATATGCACCAAATATATGACGCATATATGACTCATATATTTTAGATATATTTTTCTGACCAAAAAAATATATGCTACGTATAAACACTATATATGATGCATATATGAGGCATATACGACGCATATATTTTCGATATATTTTCAATCTATTTTTTTGTCAGAAAAATGTATAAAAAATGTACGCGTCATATATGACGCATACATTTTTGATACATATTCCTGACAAGAAATATATGCTGTGAACAAACACTATTACAGTTAAACTTAATAAAACTTAATTTACAGTTAAAGTACACTATTACATATAAACAATATATACACCCACATGAAAATAAAATATATATCGAAAAATATATAAAACATGTATTAAATATAATTGGTTCGAAAAATTGGATATGCCAATTATATTTTTGGGCAAGAGTAAAACCTATACGATATATAAATATAAATCCATTTAAGATACATCTTAAATATATCAAACATACAAACTGAATGTATGTTTTATATATTTTAAATATGGTTGGTTAAGCAACTTGAGTAACAGATGACGTTGCAAATCAAAAACATCTTCAAGTCGGTATCTCGCGAAGACCTAGACGCACTAGCCGGAATAAATGATCGGACAAAAAAATAGAAGGTTATGTAATTTCGTAATTATATTCGATTATCGCTCTCTATGCGAACGCAATTAAGTAATTGATCCGATAATGTTAGTTACTCTTGTAAATCCACATATTTCTCAATAAACTAACTGTGTGTATTGCAGACGATACGAAAGTTAATTTAACAAGTAGAACTAGCTCAGTGGGGAAGGTCCCAGCTCATCACTCAGAGGTCCCGGGTTCGAAACCACCTTACGGCGTGTAAGCGTCTGATATAATTTTAATTTGAACCATTAATATATTTGAACCGCAAACACCATAATCGTAATTAAGGACAAGAAAAAAATATCGTAAAAGGGTGCAATGATGTAAATAACGTCATAACAAAATTTTTAAGAATATTTCAAGTATAGTTTAAATATATTTCAAGTATATCTTAAATACACGTTGAATATATTTCAATAATATTTTAAATGTAGTATGAACATATTTCAAGTATATTTTTAACGGAGTATGAACATATATCGTGTATATTTTAGATGTACTTTAAATACATTTAAAGTATATTTCAATTATAAGTCGAATACAGTTAAAATACATTTGTAGTATATTTTGAGGGTATTTTGAGTACATTGTAAGTATATTTTCGATATAGATTGTGGCATATATGTGTATATGTGGTATGCATGCAGTGTGTATGCAACATATATGCTAAATATATGTGGTATATATGCAGAGTAAATGCTACATATATCATTGATATATGGTACAGTGATATACAGTAATACCACGCATATACATGTCATATATAAAAACGTTACGAAAATTAGAATTTGGCACATATATGCAACATATATTTTCAATATATGGCATACATTTCACATATATTACAATTATTAATAAAATAAATTTGCCGTATATTTTTGCGTATATAAATTTCCATGGGGGGCGTTTTCTTTTTTTTTTCCTTTTTTTTGCCCCTTGAATTTTTATTAACACAGGTCAGCCGGCGATGACGATAATCTGCGCTACATGCCGAATAGGGACTTCATTTCGTCGAGCGAGAGTTTTAACCGTTCTACTATTCCCCTGCCGCTCAAGAGATTGTCGGCGATCTCCATTTTCCTGGCTTGGAGATCCTTTATGCGCTCCTCTATCGTGTCAACGCAGATGTATCTGAACGAGCAGGCAATGGAGGAAAAATGATAGGTTACTAGATATTTTTACGTCGTACGCGCACGTACTCGACTGTTGAATCGCTGTTTAAGGGGTGAGGCTACTGTGAAAATCTAAAAAAACAGCGATAGTCGCTTGGAGCGACTCAAATTGAAGGGGAAGTTCCAAAATATAGTGCGGAAATTGCAGATTGAAGGTAAACTTATTATTACAACGATAGAACTGTTGGTAAAAAATTTAACTCGTTTTTCTCGACAATTTATTTTTCGAAACGGTGTACACGATCTATCGACATGTAATGAACGGATTGACTTGAAATTTAATGCACTTATGCAGTGCAATCGAAGTTTAGTCTTAACCGACGTTTTAATTCTTAATATTTTTTTCATTACCCATCAACAATAACTCGTTTTTTCTCGAAAAATCGAACAAAAAATTCAACCATTTTTTCGATAATTAAAACGCGATGACAATGATACTTCGTTGGACCGCTCCTAATTATTGATCGGTACAATTTTTGGAGCAAAAAATTATTCTTACATATCGTATTCTTGCCCACTGCATATCAATAAAATTGCAACAGGATCCATACTTACTTGTAGATAAAGACATTCTTCTTCTGGCCGAATCGGTATATGTGATCTTGCGCCTGGCACTCGAGTTGCGGATTCCAGTGGATGTCGATCAGCAACAAATGATTCGCCCCGACGAGATTGAGACCCACTCCACCCGCGATCGACGACAGAAGAAGAACGTTCGTTCTCGAATGCGGCGAATTAAAGTCGTCCATTATTCCCTGAGTTTGAAATATCGAGAAAATTATTCTTGCATTCGATGGAAAATATGATGCATCAAGGCGAAAGCACCCGTGATTCCATAGGTCGAAGAATTCAATAAGAGTTTTCCGAACTTTTTTCAAAAACAACTGGATTGAACGACTCAAAATACTTGACATTCGACGTCTGATTGCGAGACCAATGGACAATATTATAAATTATTTAGCTAATATTCGTGTAACAATTATATAGCTAATATTCGTGTCTTAGGAAGAAAAAATTACCAATCAATGTACCAGGGAAAACTGCCAGCAAAAAAGTCATAAAAGGAACTTCCATTTGCGATAAACGCGGATCGAAGAGAAACTCGACTTGGCCACCATAGAAACACGCATTTTGACACTCGAATCGTTGCATTCTGTGAAATAATGAGTGAGAAAAGTTCCAAAAACCACCGTGCGGATGATTCTTGATAATCGTGTCAAAATGCGTGTGCACTCGCTCCCACAGGGTGTACGTGAAAAATCATTTGTTCTCCCCAGTGCACTCACCGGACGATTTTCAACACGAACTTGGCCGGTGAAACTGCGATACGTGGCTTCTTTGACCGCGTCGAGCTGAGCCCCGACAATTTCGAGGACGCTCACCCATTGAGACACAACTATAACTTTGTCTTTGTTCTTGACAATCTCCTCAATTTTTTCGATCACAACTCTCATCTGAAAGAGGAAACGTCAAAATTCGTCCTTGGAATGTGGATCGGGGGGCGGGGGGGGGGGGGGGGGGGGGGGAGGGGTTTCACCTTCGAACTCCTCCGAGTCGGCGCGAACACGGGGTTCTCGGATGTCAGCAAATTTTCGGCGACCCTGTCGTCGACCCCGGTCTCATCGTCATCCTCGTCCGCGTGCATCGACATGTTGTTCAACTGCTTTATTAAGTGTGCCGGATCGTCGACGTTTTCCAGACCGTTTTGCTCGATGTCCTCCTTATCGAGCATCGAATGTACAAGCGACGGATGACAGCAAAATCGTCGCAGGCGCAGCAGGAGCATGAGAATCTCGTGGTGCTGGACGCCCGCGTGCATCGACAAAAGCTTCTTCCGAGCGTTCTCAAATTGTGTATCCTTGTCTGAAAAATGTCCACGTTGTACCGTTTCTCAATCGACTGGTGAATGTAAAAGAATTTGCAGAGAGGAAGGACGCATCTTTGCGTTGGGTTTGAAGTTTTTTTTACGCAAGGTTACCAATATGGCCGAGTAAATTGAAATCGTTTGTGGGTGAAGAATACGTACGTCTTTCAATTCGACTTCCTTGTGAAAGAAGCTTGTTCAACAATAAAAATGGTCGTATAGTCAGCTCTGGGAGGGGGAATCAATTTTGGGGTCTGCGTAAGAGACAAATTGACAAAATACGATTTTCTGATTTTGAGTTTTGTAGCCTAGCCTCGGAACATCGCATCCATGTATCGATGAAAACAGCATTTTTTCCACAGGGAAGCTAAAAAAGATGGAGTGAATACTCACGTTTGTCGTATGTCCCGGCGCCCAGCTGGGAACGTGAGCTTTCTCGGCTTTCTGAGCCAAGAATTACGCAAAAAGGGTGCGTGAGTAGACCATGACCTTGTCGTACACCAGACGTTCCTCGGGATCGAGCTGGACCTCGATCGCTTCGATCGTTTTTTCAGGCAAAGAATCGAGGGACCCGTTAGCCTGTAATTCTTGCTTTGTACGGCGCAGCATGATGCTCTTCATAACGGTGACGAGTCGTTCGTGGCCCGCGGCGTTTTCGTCGTCGACCCAGCGCTTCCAAACGCGCATGTCGTCATACGGCGAGCACCGGAGGAACTTTAATATCGGAAAGAGATCCATCTCGTTGGCGTGCACCGGGATGCCTGTTAGGACCCATCGTTTATCCGCGTGCAGGCCACACGCGGACTCGCACGTTTGGCTCTTGTGATTCCTGATTACGTGAGCCTCGTCCAGGATAACTCTCGTCCAACGTATCTACGGAAAATTATTTCCCATCAGGCAGGGAACAGATGCAAAATTGACAAATCCGTATGATTATAATCGACGGTACTTTATACAATATGCCGGAAGCCTTGAATTCTCGGGTCAGGAATTTGTAAGTTGTTATCACCATGTCGTTCCGCGCCAAATGCTTCGGATTTCGCTCACGGTTGCTCCCGTGAAAGAGCTCGACCGAGAGCAAACCGCGTTTGCAGCGATTCTTTACCTCCGACTCCCACTGAGCAACCAATGACGCCGGAGCGACGACTAAAGTTCCGCCCAAATGTCCTGTTTCGGTAAACGTCGAATTGATCAACTGGTTACGCCATCTTCTCCCCTCCGTATTTAATGTTCCTTTGCATGCCCTTCTCGCTGATGCGTTGCCGTTTCACATTTCCAGGCCAACGCACCTTCACATTGAGTTATTCGTTAATAATTGTAAGTTACGTACGTTGAGTACGGGCGCTTGACAACCATTTTGCTTCCTCGGATTCTTTGGCAGCTTTCGCAGCTAACAGCAACGATATCATCGTCAACGTTTTTCCCAGCCCCATGTCGTCCGCTGTACATCCAACAATGTCTTTGTAACGCAATCCAACATTTCAACGATGCCCGAGGATAGTGATCTTTTTAGGCGAATATCGCAACCGTAAAAGTTTAACGACGTTTCGACAAGATCGAGCATGACGTTTGAGCGAAAAACTTGTATTAATTTTATGGGATAAAATTAGTGGATAAAAACCGGATATTAAATCTTTAAATATTGACGTATTTAAATCTCGCGAAAAATAAAAGCTCGTTAGCCGTATCTACGCCCGAAAAACACCAGCATCTTTAAACATTTATGGGGAAAAAAACTATTTTATCTACCCCAACCATGTTTTCCTCGCTTTTTCGTGCGTGTAAATAGGACCCGAAAAAGGTCTTTTAGGGCCTGGGCCTTAAAAATTTCCGCGTTTGCATTTGTCACACTCGCGGACATTGAACCACTGTGAAACAGTTGTCAGTGTTTTAGCTGTCACTTTCACCTGACACCCTGACAAACTTGTGTCGAGATAAATAACATATATTTATTCATCCCGAAATTATCTTTATAAATGGTATATTAAAATATAATGATGCATTTAAAAAGTACTCTGATATCACGCAATTATGTTTTCCTCGCTTTTTCATGCGTGTGAACGGTGAACGCCTTGTTATAAATTATTGATAAGATAGTATATTAAGATATGCTGATACATTTCCAAATTATGTTTGGCTGTTAACAGGGGGCGCCTCCACCACCCCCGGGCGGCGCGCGTAATGCAGCTTCTATGTGCTATACAGCTTCTATATGCAATGCACCTTCTGTACGTGCTTGAAGCCATGTGTATTTAACAATACAAAAGCTCGGAAAACATGGTTTTGTTATATAAATAATCATGTGTACCGCGGAGACAGGGGCTTTGTCTTCTTAGTACACAATGTACTATTTTTGAGGAAAATAATTTACTGACCCAATATGCCTCCCGATGGATTCTGTGTCTCGCGCCATAGAAGCCAGGTAAGGGCGTACTTTTGATGAGGCATCAGGTTGACTTTGATACCCCGAGGATCTTTTGCCTGCTGGTCCTCGGACGGTTTGCCCAGCAGCGATCCGTGAAGATCCTTGCGCCTTTCCACCGTCAATCCCAGCTCTCGCTCAACGGTCGCTTGAGCTTGTTTACCAAGATCCTTTTCGATACCGAGCGCCGTTTGCTTCAAGGTCTCCGGATCGATTTCCAGACTGCCTTCCTTGAACAGGGTCTTTTTGACCACCTCGGCTTTCGGTGTTTTTGCGTTGCTCACTGCCTCCAACTCCCGGTTGCTCAAAACGTCCGTTATGGTCTCGAGCTCCTTCTCATCCTTCAATATGCTCAGTCGGAGCTTCGCAAGCAGATCCATTTTTCGGGAGTACAGCATCTGTAATTGGCACAGTAAATTCTCGTATTTGGGGTTTATTTGTTTCATGTAGTAGTTTAGGAAGAGAACAAAAAAAATGGAAGCGGGAAAAATAGCAGTATGCTGATCAAAAACATTTAGTTTTATAGTTTATGCGTAGAGTTGAAGAACAAACGGAAGGTCATCTGAAGATTCAAGACAAACTCTACGTACAGGTAAATAAATAAGTAAATAGTTTTAGTTTATTGAAATCTTTGCTCATCCAGTAGGGAGTATTCACCCTGCGAATAATTCCAACAATCTGTGTGATGACATTGTACGTTTATACTCTTTAAAACTTTTTTTATAGAATGTATAAGCATATGATAAAAATAAGCATATTAAAAATAACAAATTTGAATCTATTAGTTTAGGATTGTAGTTAAAAATCCGTATCAATCGTTCATATTTTTTGCGGATTTAATTTACTTTATCGTGATAGTAGAAAAATAACCGAAAGTTGATACAGTCCTCCTGAAGGCAAAATGTAATGTATAAAGTAAATAAATATATAAGTTAGAAAGTTATAAATTCTTTTGAAAGTTTACTATCTAATTATTACTGTCTATTTCAAAATCTTTTCCGTACAAAAAATATTTAGTGAATACTTTTTTATGATAAAAATGTTCTGATAATGTTAAATGTTATTGTTACCTTATTAATATCATTATTGTTATTCTTATTATCGCGGTTAAAATAATATTTCAATAGTTAGAATCATGATTACTCTTAATATGTCATCATTTTTCTAACGATAATAGTAATAATAATGTTAATAGTAATATTTTACAAATATTAAAAACAGTAATGTAACTATAGTAATAGGTCATTCCTATTAAAATTGTTTCAAAACCAGATCTGCTGGATGACTATTTTTTGCACGTCATGCAACAAAAAAGTTTCAAATTATTTGTTCGAGACGAGATCACACCTTGTTTGTTGTTAACTTTTTCTCGAGCTGTTGCTTTTGATGCACGAGATCGGCTTTCTTCTGGGCCTTCAAAGGATCAAGGCTCGAGTTTCTTGTTTCACTCATCGCTATCGACATCGCGAGCTCCTCTTCGACCGAATTCTTCGCCGAGTGTTCCTTTTCGCCCGAATTTTCTGGCGAGTCTTCCTTTTCGGCCCGATGTTTTGATACGACCTCCGCTTCGACCCGATTTTTCGGCACGACTGGTCCTCCGTCGGAGCTTTCCAGATTTTTCGCCGCATCTGGTTCTTCGTCGGAGCTTTCCAGATTCAAAGGGCGCTTTCGCCTGCCCTGTTTCTGGACGATCTGGACATCGCCGTCGGACTCGTCTGTCAACGTGAAAATTCGGGATTAGAAAATTAGCGTGCATTGTCGACGGTGTCGAAAAAATAATGCAACTCTTCGCCCTTTGAACCATGATATTTAGTGCAAAAATAATGTCACGATTTTTAAATCTGAGCCACTCGATAATTTTTGTCGCCGATTGATTCGAACGCTCTTTCCCTTCAATCTTGAATTACTTAACAACCAATTAATATTTGCCGAATCCGGTCGAAGAGTCTTGAAGCCTTACGGCTTTAAAAGGCTTCCTTTCGGATCTTAATAATATTATATTTTGGGAAATGCAGCTGTTCAAAAAGAACAGCTTTTTTTGTTTGATTGGAATATCTGTATTTTTCGAATTTATCTTAATTGTATAATAATAAGGGAATGAAAAAAGAAGCTTTTAAAAGCTGTTGACGTCAGCCTTAAAGGGTCTGGATAAGAAAATTGGACTTCAAAAATACGATTTTTATTTCACAGTTTCATAGCTTAGAATCTTAATTTTAATTTACAACAAAGATTTTATAAAACGAAGCCAGAAAATGACCACCAGGTAATCAGGAATCTTCAACCGGATTTGGAAAATAAGAAAACGCTCTCTAGTTATTAACGTTGGAACGTGGAGTGAATTTTTCGTGTACATCGATTTGAGTTCGCTCAAATCATGCACGACTTTTTTTAACAGCCAATACTGTTGTTCAAAGGGTAAAAGGTGATATTTTCTTCCGACACACTTTGAATCAATAAAAGAAATGAAACATGTAGAAATAAATAGCATATCATTAATATTAATAACATATAATATCATAATCAAATAATTAAGATTTACAATTTAAATTGATTAAGTACAAATGAAACACACTTGAAATTTAAAAACGTCCGATTAATTCCCAACAAACAAATATTAACACGCTCTCTAGTTATTCTCGTTGGAACATAATGAGTAAATTTTCCGTGCAAATCGATCTGAGTTTGCTCAAATCTTGCACGAATTTCTTTGACACCCAAAATCGTTCAAAGGGGTAAAAGATGAGACTTTTCTTCCCAACACACTTTAAATTGATAAATCGAAGAAAAAATTTACAAATAAATACAATATCATTACTATTGAGGATACATCATATGATTAAAAAAAAAATAAAATAAAATAATTTAATTAATGCAGTACCGATAAAACACACTTAAAATTAATAAGTTTATAACTAATCCCAAACACACAATTATTAATACGCTCTCCAGTTATTTACGTTTAAACGCGAAGTGATTTTTCCGGGTAAATCAAGTTGAAATTGTAGGTGAGATAGTTGAAGTGACTGAATTTTGGCACGAACTTTTTGAACATCCAATAGGGAAGTTTCCAGTAACCAAGAATAAAAAAATATTATTATGAGGTGATAGCTGATAATTAAAGTAATGCTCGGAAGTGCCTATTTTATTTTATTTCTGTGAAACTTGTAGATAAATTTAGATACATAGATTGTAAAAAAATATCTAAAGGTCACGTGACAAAAAACACCGATCAGAGCGCATGGCGTCACACTTTGCAAAACACGAACGAGTCGACGCTCTAAGAATACTGCTCATACTAGGCTGTTACTCTGTCTTAAGGGGGGAAACTCCTCCAGATATCTTTTTTTTATTGCTTTAAAAATTAAGTATCTGAAGAATATATTTCCAAAGTTTGAAGCCCAATAGAAAGTCCTAAAGGTACCTCGGAAGTCACCGAAATGATGCCTTCCAAAAATACCGAATGTAGGTAAACGAGCGCGCGCCCTTCGTGGTGTCTACCTTTTAATTTCTTAGCCAAACAAGTTTGTTAGTTTACTTTTTCAATAATAGTTATAATTCAATAATATTTATAATTCAATAATATTTCAATAATAACACTTCCGACGATTGTAAAGAAAAAGTCGGCCTGTATAACCGTCGTTTTTCGTTTTTCGTTTTCACACAAACAGTTCAAATAGAAAGAAAGAAAATTCAGTCCAGATTAGTGATTTGCTAGAAGAAGGCTTGCTTTATGGCCCTGGCATCGCAAAAAGTAATGAACCAATTAACTTAAAATTTTGTACAGATATTCTTTAAATTATCGCTCTTTGCACAAACCTAAAATTTCGTATAAAATGTTTGAATAAATATTGTTTTTAACGCTTCGTTTATAAAAAAAAACGTGTTTTTTTGTTCTCAAATTTTCAATTTTTTTTTGTCGGTAAATTTAGGTTCATGCAAAGCGGAATGACTTATTTTAATGGAAAAAAAAATAGTTCCGTCCATTTTAGTTAACTACGAGGACCTGGGCGTTCCATGACGCAAACTGTAGGAGCCAAGTTCGAGCACGTCTGGCCTCGCCATTTTGTTTTGTTTCACTCGTGAATTTTTTTTGAACAATGTTATGTTATGAAACAATGTTATGAAAGTTAAGTCGATTGTCTTATTAGTTGTAATGGAATCATATTTCGAACTTGCACTACTTTTATATCGTCATACAAACGATATTAAAGTTTGCATCGTTGGAATGCAATAACAAAGGAATACTCCTTCAATTTATTCTGGTATATTCCGCCTACAAAAAGTCTGCATCAATTTAGTGAGATATTTATTTACCGAACTACTGTGAAAATCTAAAAAAAAAGATCTTGTATAAAAATAAAAACAATCGCTAAAATGTAAAAGAGAACTTCCATTGCGTTCTAACGAAACAAACCAATGCATCTTAGAATCTGAGCTACAAAAAACACTGAAACGTTTTTCAGGATCATTACTAGATGCCTCCAGCACAAACTGGTAAAAAATATTTTGAATAATAACGGAAATTATTAAATATAAAAAAAAGGATGTCCGTTTTTCGGAAATAGTGTTCCATTCGAGTACCTTATTTATTCTGTCGTGAAATATTTTTGATGATGTTTCTATACAAAGCCTCGGGGCTCGCAACGATAAAGTGGTGGGTACAAAATTACGAAATCAAATAATTGACATTTAAATCAATAAAATTCTTTCAAAAAGTTACGAAGATTAAGGTTTGAGATTATTCATAACACGATCATTGCACAATATGAAATTCCTGCGCAGAATGTGACGCACGGCACGCTGTTGTTCCGCCTACTGAACATCTATTCGAATCCAACTGATCATCCGGCCGATAACCGAATCCTCTACTAAAAAATGTATTCAGCTTTAATAAAGAATATCCTCGACATGAAAAGTCAATGAAAATTTTCTTTGAAATGATAAGCATGCGTCATACCATTTTAAGCTCAACCAATATTTTGGTAGAAGTGAATACAAATACGGCCGTTTCAAACAAAAATCCACCAACGATGGGGCATTTTGTTGATGCAAACGAATCGTTTCTATCAGTGCTACCTTAATTCTGCACTACCGATTTCAATCGTTATTTTTATTTTGTTAACTCACGTATGCCACTCCTGTCTGCATTTTCATTGCACATCATATGTGTTGAAATTCTCCATGAATACACGCCCCGCTATACCCCAAAAAGTGCATAATTATCGAGACATAAAAACAGCTACGATACTGGCTCGAAGCGTCCGTTGCTATTTACGTTGATTATACGTTTGCATCATGACGTCAGTCATGTTTGATCACCTTTACCCGACGGACGTCATCACGTTTCCGATTCTATCCTTGTATGATCTAATGATCATTGAATAAAGATTCTTTCCGATTTTATCCGGCCTCTTCAATAGGTTATGGGCCCAGCCATCGCGATAAATCGATAGAACGTTGGAGACCATTTAATCGTGGGAAAAATACATATATACATACAAATAAAATTAAGAAAAGGGAAGCGCCAATCGAGCGAAACACGTCGCGAAAATAATATACAAAACGAATAAACGTTGAACGCGATGTCGGGTATCACAAACATTGAATCTTTAACGAGTGCAACTTTGACACATGGAAAATCCACATGCGCGCGTTATTAATAAAGTGTGAGTAGTGGGAATACGTAAACGGCGAAAAAGAAAAACCGACCATCGTGGCGAACGATCCCTCGAACGAAGCGGAAGCCAAATAGCGAAAAAAAACCACGAAAAAGCGATATCGGAAATCCTCCTGGGGATAAGCGCGGCCAAATTAAAACAGGTGAAAATTTGTGTGACCTCTCAAAATATGGTCGAAGCTTGAAAAGACCTACGAATCAAAACGACCAGCGAGGAAAGCAACGTTATTGAAGCAATTCCTATTAAGAAGAATGCAAGCCGGTGACGACGTGCATGAGCACATGAAAACGTTCTTCGACGTAGTCGACAAGCTGGATGCAATAGAGGTCTTTATCATTGAAGATTTACTCTCGATCCTATTGCTCTACGGTCTCCCTCTGACATTTGAAACATTTTAATCTGCAAACGAGTCTCGAGACGACCTTCCGCCA
The DNA here is from genome assembly GCA_964007375.1 of Ophion obscuratus. Taxonomy (NCBI): domain Eukaryota; kingdom Metazoa; phylum Arthropoda; class Insecta; order Hymenoptera; family Ichneumonidae; genus Ophion; species Ophion obscuratus. The sequence goes on along the minus strand of OZ023322.1, from coordinate 38,642,470 downwards.
CCGGCGGCGCTAAAAACAAAAATAATCGAAGAAAATGACGCGCGCGGGAAAGATCGAACCGAAATACAGAACGATATGACCATCCCTAAAAATTTCAATAAATGATTTTACAATAAAACAAAAATTCGTACGAATAAAAGCGATAATAGCAAAGACGACTCTAATAATTCGGCATTTAAAATATGTTGCTACAAGTGTAATGAGTGGGGTCATAAAGCTCATGAATCCCGATGCACCCATGGAAACGCTAGACAACACGCGAAAACAATCGACGATCCGAGTTTGTACGCGGAAACATACAAACCTGAGGCATGCCGCATCGACGAATTGCATAACGATCGATGGTGTCTTGATAGTGGTTGCTTATCGGAAAATTTATCACGATAAGAGAGGCGTATCACAAATCGTTAAACCTTGCAAGCCATGCATCCACAAACATCGATGGAAAAGGTGTGATATCAATAGTAACGCGAGCCAAGAATCCGAAAAGGAATATCAAGCTCGAAGATACCCTACTCGTCCCCGATTTGCGCTCAAACCAACTATCGGTGGCAAAAATCACCGACCACGACATGGAAATAATTCTCAACGAAAGTCTAGCAACCGTTATTGACCAAAAGGGCAACATAGTATTAACGGCTGACCGCGACGGTGGACTATATTGCGTCCAAGACGAAAACACCGACGAAAGCAGCGCTTCAACTTAGACTTTTCATCTGGAAGAGAAGTCAAAAGAGCTGGAGCTATGGCATCGTCGATTGGGGCATGAGAAACGCAGCGACCTACGCGAAGCACAAAAAGAAGGTTTGCTTAAAGGCCTTGAAAAGGTAAAACTGTTTGGAAATTTCGCATGCGACGTCTATGCACGATGTAAAATGACACATGCTCCATTTCCAAAAAATCACATGAAACGAACTGTAGCCCTCGAAATTGGACATACGGACGTATGCGGGCCCATGAAAGCACAGAGAACACACAACTTCGTCACGTTCATTGACGAAGCCACTCGATGGTGTGAAGTAAAATTCCTCCGCAACAAGAACAAGGTGTTCGAAGCTTTTCCGGAATATAGCGCAATGGCCGAAAACCTTATGGGGAGAAAAATAAAATATTTACAGAGCGATAGGGGCCGAGAATATTTAAACAAAGAATGAGACGAGCTTCTGCGCAAACACGGGATCCAACGAAGGTTCACCGTACCGAGGCATCGGGAACAAACGGATTGGTCGAACGGAAGAACAGGACACTAATGTAAGTGACCAGGTGTCGTCTCGATCAATCTGAACTACCAACGTCTTTCTACGAACTATATTCGAAATCGATGTTCAACCTGCAGTATGGCAAAGACAACGCCCTATCAAGCATGGCACGGGCGGAAGCCAACCATGACTATTTATGGGAGTTCGGGTGCAAGGTTTTTTGTCTAAACACAAATTACCAGACAGGAAAATTCGAGTCCCGTTCTCGCGACGGAATCCTTATCGGATATGCCGAACAATGCAAGGGATACGGGATCTGGATATCGACAAGAGAAGAAAATAGAAATCTCTCGCGACGTAATATTTTCGGAAAGAAAATGATCGAGAAACGAGGAAATTTCTCAGGACTTCGAGCCTGTACCTACATCGACTCCGGAGGAGCGCACGGGTGGGGTACCACGAAACGAGGCTATCATCGAAGACCAACACCTACTGATGAAGACACGCCTCCCGTGGGAGAGGAACAACAGCCAAACCAAGCTCCGCGATGCGGCAGGGAAAGACCACGCCTCTCCCGATCTGGACGCAGGGGAAGGCCGCGAAGATTCTTCCAAGCCGCTATACCAAGGATCCCACAGCAGAACGAAGCTATATCGGAACAAGATGGAGAGAACGACGACGAGGCTGAACAAGGTGAAAGACAATCGACCAGTAGGCCAAGCAAATTAGCTAAATTGTTTACAATAAATTAGCAATGCGAAATTGGAGTATAAAACATATAACTAAGCAACTAGGGGTGGTTCCACGTGAGATCGCACGGTTAATTATCAGATGGTACTTTTGGCACGAAAAAATCTGATTTGCTTGGCCTACATTGATGAAACCGAAACCGAATGTACAGCCGAAATACCTGTTAAATGCGGAATGTCAGGACCCTCGACAAACGAATGGATGTCTGCCATGGTCGAAGAGGTGCGATCGATCATAAAAAACGACACGTGGGACGTCGTTGATAAATCAAAATGCAAATCAAGTATCGGTGGTCGATTCGTTCTCCGGAACAAGTACAATCCTCCGGAACAAGTACAATATAGTACAACGGAAAGCGCGAATAGTAGCGCAGGGATTCACCCATAAACCAGGAGTCGATTTTTCAGAATCTTTCGCCCCAGTGGCACGCATGGACACAATTAGACTCCTCTCATCTATCGCAGCTCGATACAGTATGACAATTCATCAGCTCGACGTGTCGACAGCCGTAGCTGAACGGAATTCTCGAAGAGGATGTTTACATGAATGTACCCGAATTGTTTAGAGAATCCTTAGAGGAACTGACTCGCACTGAATCCGACGACAGCATTCGGAATGGGGCTTCAAGAATGTTGAAGGATATCAAGTCCGGCGACAAAGTGTTCCACTTGAAGAAAGCCCTATACGGCCTGCGTCAATTAGGTCGAGCCTGGTATAAGCGACTCGACGGAGAGTTCAGAAAACTGGGCGCTGGAGCCACCAACGCAGATCCGTGCATATATCACATTCGCCGAGGGGAAGATCCTGTCATAATGGCGATTTAGGTCGACAATATTCTTATTGCAGCCCCAACAGAAGCGATCGATGAGATCAAGCGTCGCCTCAGGGGATCATTCAAGATAAAGGATCTGAGAGACCTGAAATGTTGCATCAGGATCGAATTCCAGCGCGAAGGAGACAACGTATCGATTCACCAAAGAGGTTATATTACAGGCCTGCTGAAAAACTTCGGAATGTCGGAATGCAACCCCGTATCGACTCCTATGAACGCCGGAATAAAACCGCAAAAGCGAACCACTCCCATTAATCCCCAGGACAAAAAATTACCCTACCTGGAAGTAATTGGAAGTTTGCTGTATCTGGCAATAGCAACGAGGCCTGATACACGATCAGTTACATAAGTCAATTTCTGACAGGTTACGATAAATCGCACTGGGCCGCTGCAAAAAGCGTACTCAGATACCAGAAATACACTTCCGATTACCGGATCGTATACAAGCGTACAGACGAGCCAACGAAAGGCTACGTCGACACCGATTGAGGAAACTGTACGATCGACAGAAGATCCTTCACTGGATACGCATTCACATTAGCCAACGGAACAATTAGTTGGAACTCTAGAAAGCACCGTACAGTTGCACTATCTTGAACCGAATCGGAGTATATGGCATAAACGGAACGAGCAAAAGAGGCGCTATTACTCCGTGACTTTCTCATCGAACTCGGCTTCGACAACCTTGCTGCCATCACAGTCTACGTTGGAGCGTCAAAGATCGCCGATAATCCAGTATTTCACAACAGAACAAAACACATCGGCATCCGACATCACTTCGTGTGGGAGGTCCTCCGCGACGCACGTATCAAATTGAAACACATCGCAACTGACGAGATGTCTGCCGATGTCATCACGAAGGGATTACCAAGAGGAAAACACTATAAATGTTTAGATCTCTTGGGGATGGCTAGAAATTAGATCCAAATCGCGTGTCGAGGGGAAGTGTTGAAATTGTCCGTGGATACACGCCTCGCAATACTCCAAAAGGTGCATAATTATCACGACATAAAAACAACTCCCATGTGCGGGTCGCCGACGTTCCGAGTACGGCCGACGTTTGGCTGTATCATGGCAACACGTCGGCTGCCAACGGTCGACGGCCTACGATGAGCCAGCGTTGGCGAAACGTACTAGGCATGGTTGGCTATCAGGCGGCAATGGCTCGGCAGTCGACGATCGAAAGGCGACTATGGCGCAGAGTTGCCGAAACCGTTATTCGATCGTCGCTCCGACGGTACGCTTGATAGTTGGCACAACGCTGGCCACCACGGTTCACCCGACGCTGGCTAGTCGTCGTCCGGGTGTAGTTGGCCATGTGTGCAGACCCAGAATACAGCCAACCCTTGGCAGTAAGACGGCGTCGAATAAACAGCCGACGATCGGGGCGCGACTATGGCTTAGAGTTGGCGAAAGTGTTGTTCGAACTTCGCGCCGACGTTACGATCGGTACTTCGCGCAACGTTGGCTACCACGTTTAATCCGACACTGGGTAATCGTCGCACGGGTGTAGGTGACCATTTTTTGTAGAGCTAGAGCTCGACCGATGCTTGACCGTAAACAGAGTCCAGTAGACCGTTGGTACCCGACCTCCACCGTTCGAATTTTCTTTCGAGCTTGCCTGAATATTCTACAGTCGAATTAATTGAATCAATGGCGGATAAAAATAGGCCTTCGTATAATCGCGTAAAAAAGTTTCGTCGTCTCCATAAAGAGGAAAACGAAGTTAACGCTTCTGCCCACCAATCAACTTCTAACAGCTATGTTTCGGGAGCAGACACGATTGATAGTTCCTTTGGGCCTTCTTCACATCAGAGTGGGCATAATGATCAAGAGGCTCAACAACTTTCAAGCGGAATGGCTAGCCCGGCGTCAACGGTGGATTATGAAGCAGCTCAAGTAACTTGCATGGAACAAGTCGACAGTATTTCCTTCCCGCAGACCATGGCAGACAAAATACGTCATTGGGCTTTACGGAATATAACAACGTTGACAAACAAGTGTATTTCCGACCTATTAGTAGTTTTGAGAAGCGAAGGTCATACCGAGCTTCCACGTACGACCGACGAAACCTATGCTCTCTAAACGCGGTGTCGAAGGTAGCTTTATCTACATAGGAATCGAGGAAGCACTCAGAAAAAGAATAAATAGTAACATTTACACGTGCAACACCATTAAAATCCTTGTTAATATAGACGGAATGCCCGTATTTAACAATTCGCGAAAACAATTGTGGCCGATATTTATTCAAGTTTTTCACGAAAGTTATCATTGTGTTCCGGCCATTGTTGCTCTATACTATGGAGACTCTAAGCCAGCTTCTACCACAGACTTTTTGCGTGATTTTGTACAGGAAGCTAAACAATTGATCAACAACGGAATTGTTATCGGATCTACACAATACACGTTTGATATAGTGGCGTTCGTGTGCGACACACCTGCAAGAGCATTCATGAAATGCTGTAAGGCTCACAATGCATTTTATGCATGCGAACGATGCGAAACAAGAGGACTGACAGCAGGGAAAAATACACGAGTTTATTCAGAAATGGATGCAGCTCTCCGGACTCACGAAACATTCAAAAACAGAACTCAATAATCACATCATCAACAAAGCGAATCCTCACCATTATTAGAGCTACCAAATTTTGATATTATAAACGGCGTAATACTCGATTACATGCACTTATTGTGCATTGGTGTAATGCGCTCACTATTCGCAAAGTGGTTCGGCGATGGTAGCAAAAACGAAGGCAAAAGCATAGCTCGCGTTAAGCGATCAAAGCGCAAAGTTTTAAGAGAAGCAATCGCAGCGATAACATCATCGGTACCATGTGAATTCCAGCGTAAAGAGTTTGACCTTGAAGATTGGATAAATTGGAAAGCAACGCAGTTTCGATTTTTCCTATTCTACTGTAGCGGTATCCTACTTGACGAGATCTTATCACCAGAACGATATAAGCATTTTTTACTATTATTCGTAGCTTGTAGGATACTCAGTTGTTCCGAAAATGCTACAAGATACACGAGCTATGCCAAAGAATTATTGAGAAAATTTTTTCATCTAACACCATCATTTTACGGAAGTCTGAGTCAAACGATGAATTTTCATAATTTAATCCATCTTGCAGATGATGTTAAGTACATGCAAGCGCCGTTGAGCAGCTTCTCTGCATTTCCATTCGAAAACGAGTTGGGAAAACTCAAAAAATTGATTCGATCGCCAAAAAATCCAGTGGTGCAGGTTGTGAACCGTTTGGCCGAAGCAGACGCATTGCCAGATTATACAATACGACCTCGCAATGTGCTTGGCGCTTTTAAACTAGCTAAAGGAAGCGATGGGTCTCAATCGACTATTCAGAACATTGAAATTAAAAATATTGTTCTGAGTTCATCTCGGCCCAATAATCTTGCTGTTTTAAAGGACGGTTCCATTATTAGAATGACGAAAATAACTTCTACAAAGAATTCGGATTTTCAAGTAGAAGACGTATTCATGGAAGGTTATTTAATAAATATTAAAGGCGACGCATTCAAATATCCGCAGGCTTCATCGCTTTTTGGAATATTTGAATTAGGAAAACGAGGGAACACTTTGGTACAACGTTCCTTATCTGGCTTCGACAAAAAATGTATATTTTTAAAAAATATTAACAAAAGATATGCTGTGACTCTTCTTCATTGAAAGTGCCATAATAAAAATATTTGAAAAATTTGAAAAAAATAATTAAAAATAAAAGATATGCGATAATAATTATGAATTAAAACAATGGTCTTTAAATGAAATATAAATCTACTTAAGTGTGCTTCGAAAATGACATTCAAATTCAAATTCGTCTTACTTCGCGCCAATTTACATTTCCGTGGGGACGGTTCGAGAACGTTCTCGACGCGCAAAAAATGGCGTCTCGACCACGTGCCGCGGGAAAACCGGCGTCTCGTGACATAGTGTGTTTCCGGCTAATCGAGTGTTCGCGTTGTCCTCCTCGTGTGCAATATCCGACGTAAACTATTTTCTTTATTTTTCATCTATTCACGTGCAGTGCTGAGTGAAAAGCTGATCTTCGGGAGAAATGGATAACCAAATTAACGAGTAAGCGAAATTTCAGTTTATGTATTTTTTCTGCCGGAATAATTTTAACCTCAAATTGCTGGGGCTTGATTAATGAATCTATTTTACGTGGTTCTTTTTTTTCATTATCTTAAGTTTCTTCGTGCGTGATATATCTCACGTCGTCGTGGAATTCGTGCATGAGAAAATAAAAAACAAGGCATCTATCGAGTTGGCCCCTCGCGGGTGGTTGGATCGAGCCGATGAAAAATGGATTTGTTATTATCCACCAAAAAAAGATTGGCAAAAGGTCGACTACTGGACAAGGACCTCGAAATGTAAAGACCGGTTGTGGAAGGGAAGTGAAGTTTGCATCTTAAAAGAAGCAAGTACGTTAAATCATGCTATTCCTAATCCATCTCGCCTCACTCATTTTTGTTATGTTACCAAATAACGAATCATTCTTTTAGCGTCCTATGAAAAAGGTCTCCGACGGCTGAAGAAACTTTTCACCGATGACACAGCTCTTAGCACTGGTGATGATGTTCCAGAAGGAATCGACAGCCAAAATAATAATCACATCAACATTTTTTCTGAGACGGAGAGCATGTCGATCCTGCGAAATCTGCCTCCGATGGTTCCCAACGACTCTGTTCTAGGTAAGACAAATACAATTCTTTTTAGAGAAGTAGACGAAATTAATGTATTTTGTATAAAAAAACGAATTCTCAAAAATGCGTATGAAAAAAAAGCTTAGAATGAAGATGTACAAATTTTTAAGTTTGGTTTTGTGGTCTCGCTATTCAGATATGTATGGACTTGAAGTTTGCATCGTTGCGACACAATAAAATTTCGTTGCTCATCTTTTTTATTTCCATAGATCGCCCAGATAGACGGATGTACCTCATATTGGCATCATATTTACATCATCACTGCGGCATAGAAAGTCTCACAGCTGTGTATCCCTTATGAGTGCTCCCGTTGAAGTCATATTTGTATCACATGATGATTCACAATAATACATCCAAATGAAGCAAAGTTGTTCTCACGCGAATATGCATGCAGTGAATTCATCAGACTAGCAAATTTGGCTCACGAATATCTAACAATAAGTGAGTGCATATGGGGCTCATATGGGTGTCACGGCGTGAAGACACTGTAGTGCTCATACGGAGCTCATATTAGCGGCATGGCGTGACGGAACTATGCTCTGGTCATACGGAGCTCATATTAGCGGCATGGCGTGACGTAAATGTGTTGTACTCATGCGGAGCTCATATTAGCGGCACGGCGTGACGTAAATATGCTGTACTCATACGGAGCTCATATTAGCGGCATGGCGTGACGTAATTATGCTGTGCTCATATGGAGCTCATATGAGTGTCATAGCGTGAAAAATAAAAAAAATCCAAAAATATTGATAAAAAAAATTTCAAAAAAACACCCATACGCTTTATTGATGTTCCTGCCTATATGATAAATGGATTAAAAACGTATTCTGCCTAGTTAAATTTTGTACCTACCTACGGTTTGAACCACGTCTTCTAATTCGAGAGCCGAGCGCGCTACCTACCTAACCATTCTAACACTTGTGTAAATTTTCTTTGTGTCTGCTTATTTGTATAATTCTGGTTTTGGATGCATATTGCCGTTGTATTGCGCTTATGGGATGTATCACTGACGAATATACATATCGCCGTCATATTGCGCTCATCGAATGTATCACTTACAACGAAAAGGCAGAGCCTGGATGTCGCGAATCGGGTTCTCCTTTCGCGTGGTGAAAGTTAAAGACCTCCGAATTAATGTCGTTTTTGATTTTTGTTCCAATAGACCTTAGTTGCTGAGATATCGCGATTTGAAAATTTGGGAGTTTCGGCTCGTGCGTAGAGTACGTTGAGCGTTGATACTTGAGACAAGAGTGGCCGTACCTAATACGGTAAGACGACGGACTGGCACACTGAAAGTTCATGGTTCGCGTCCCCGTGCTTCTTTTAATTTAATTTTTATTTTTATTTTATAATCTTTCATAAGACTTTGCATGTGCAGGTAAAGAAGTCAATTCGAAAATATGTATTACTAGTTTAATTCATCTATTATATTAAAATAATTAATCCAATAATGAAGTCACAATTACATAGCAAAATAATATTGTATAACAAATAATTAATCCAATAATGAAGTCACAATTACATAGCAAAATAATATTGTATAACAAATAATTAATCTATTAATCACGTCACAATGAGAAAGAAAAATAATATGGTATAAAAAATAAATAATTAATCTAATTCACAGTTGCAAATTTCGCGGCAGATAATTATTCTGATTCTTCTTCTATCAGATCAGTATGTTGACAAATTGGAAGGTGGAAACTATCGTAAAAGCAAGGGAAGCACAACGGCTTACGACACCACGAACATAAAATGAACGTAATACCACCGCAACCATATTTAACCTTATAAATTCTATGAGGAAAGCATATTTGAAGATATATATCTTCAAATATGCTTTCCTGTGAATTAGATTGATAATTTATTTTTTATACGATATTATTTTGCTTTGTAATTGTGACTTCATTATTGGATTAATTATTTTAATATAATAGATAAATGAAACTAGTAATACATATTTTCGAATTTTCTTATTTACCTGCACATGTAAAGTCTTATGAGAGATTATAAAATTTAAAAAAAAATTGAATTAAAAAAAAAGCATAGGGACGCGAACCGTGAACTTTCAGAGTGCCGGTCTGTCGTCTTACCGTATTAGCTACGGCCGCTCTTGTTTCAAGTGTCAACGCTCAACGTACTGTACGCACGAGACGAAACTCCCAAATTTTTGAAATCGCGATATCTCAGCAACTAAGGCTTATTGGAACAAAAATGAAAAGCGACACGTTAATTCGGAGGTCTTCAACTTTCACCACGCAAAAGGAGAACCCGATTTGCGACATCCAGGCTCTGCCTTCTCCTTGTTAGAAATATGCATATCGACGTCATAGGATGTATCACAGAAACACGCATATCATCGTCATATTGCGCTCATGGGATGTATCACTGAGAAATAGGCATATCGCCGTCATATTGCACTCACCGAATGTATCACTGAAAACATGCATATGGCCGTCATGGAATGTATTACTGAGAAACATGCATATCGCCATCATATTGTGTTCCTGGGATGTATCACTGATAAAATATACATATCGCCGTCATATTGCGCTCAACGAATGTATCACTTAGAAACATGCATATCGCCGTTATAGGATGTATCACTGAGAAACACGCATATCGCCGTCATGTTGCGCCCATCGAATGTATCACTGACAAACATGCATATCGCCGTCATATTGCTTGCATGGCATGTCTACTACCAGTGCTGACCCAGTGAATTCATCAACACAGTCATTGGATGACTTCCATATGACGTAAAATTTGCAGATATTAATTGTGGACACTTGAGCACAGCGATATGAGTTCAACGTGCTGCAAACGTACGATGTATTTGTAAACGACATATTGAGATCAAAATGCTTTGTACATTCACTATACTAAATGAGTTCATGGCTTTGCATCATGACATGTAGTCAATATGCTGCAAAATTTGCTTCATCAATTGTATGCACGGCGTGATGATCACGACTGTCTATCTGGGTTGTCACACGAGACGATACGAATAGTATGTGATTTTTTTAATTCAGTGAGATGGCAGACATTGTAAGAACGTGGGGCTTGGAAGCTGCAGTGGAGGCGAGTCTCATTAAAATATGTGAAGGTAAGTTCTAATTCTTATATTATTTCCCTTTGTCTCGAGTATTGCATCTTTCCGCTTGGTCTTGAGAAATTTCTAGAACATATGCCCTTTCATATATGCCGCAAGGTTAAACGTCAAGGTTGCGGAACTATTGGTATATTACACAAGTTTGGTCTTTTTTTTAATCAAAATGCATTGGATAACATTATTAATCTCGAGTCAAATATAAAAATTGACCTGTATTCTCGATAAATCCTTGAAAATGTATTGCGGGACGAAAAAAGCAAGAGCTCTTTTGTTCTTCGAATATTAACGTATAGCACCACCGCGTGTTTGTTTGTCCGGCATTTTTCAGTAAAAATATACCAGAATTTCTTGTTTATAAATGATAATAAACTTTTTCTTTTCTCTCTTTCTTGCCTCTGTTACCGTTATAAAAGATTAACAAACAATTTTGTCTAAGTGACAAAATCAAATGGTGTACATATTTTCTTCGCTATACGCTTGACGATTTTATTTCACACACGATACGTAAGGAGGTTCACGCGCTATAATCATAATAGTATATATAAATTAATGGCAAAATCATCAGATACAATTATTTCAAGATAATTTTTTGAAATTTTGTGTGAATCTTCTCGAGCGTCGTATTATAATGTGTAAAATATTTTAGCAAGTTTCACCGTCTGGTAATCGAAATATTCATTGTTTAAAATCGCAACTTTAACATTGAGGTCTTATAAGAAGTTAGGAAGACGATTTTTTACGGTAAATAACTTGATTTCCAGACGGTCAAACTTTCTCAAATTTTACCCACAGTTGAGTGTGATTGTTAAGAAGATTCATACGAATTTTAAACAATTAATCTTGGAATTAATCTAACAAATGCCTAACGCGTGAACCTCCTTAATAATATCGGATATTATGTTGTCGTGAAAAAATGCAATGAAAAAAAAATGTTTAAAAGATTTGTTTGAAAAAGTATCGTCTGATATAAAATCTTTCACGAAAGACAAACAGAGAAAAGAAAGGGTGCTTAGATTCAATTTTGTTATCTTAACAGAATATTTTGTTGTGCTATTTCGACATAGTTTTTTTCAGGAGAGGGAGATTCGGAACAAAGAATCAAGGGACAATATTGCATTATACGTAATACCAATAATAACGCTAGATTGTTCGTGGGAATCTGAGTTCTTAAAAAAGTAGTAAAAAATGTCTTCTTACAAAAATATCTATGGGCCTAACCAAAGAACAGATATTACATGGAACAACACGGCTTATGGGACGATTTGGCAAGATTTCTTGGGGGAGTTTCGTAGTTACTCCCCCAACCACCTAAAGCGCTGCCTGTATCGATGTGCACGGACACATCCGCAGGCGCACTTGGCTCCACCCAGCTCCACCTCTCCCTACGCTCGAGCCAACTACGGTTCAGGTGATTTCGCGTCTCGCTTGCTCTCGCAGATTCCAATGTTAACAGCAGCAACGGTCGAGCGGTCTAAGGCACGTGCTCGTTCTGCTGGGGAGCCCCGGCTTTAAGAGGGAATGATACCTCATCGCGGTCGGTATGGTAGAACAATTATAGATTCCCAAAAATCTCGAAAACGGCTCTTCAGATCCCGTCGAAACTTTGCCAAACGACGTCAAATAGATAGACGAACAGCTGTCTTCCTCTCAAATTTTCTGTATTTGAGAAAAAAAAACTAGATTGGCTTATGATAAGCCAATCTACATTTTTTTCCTCAAATTCAGAAAATTCCTAACAACGACGACACGTAAATATTTAGACGAAAATAATTTTTAAGGGGTTACGTGGGTTTTTAAGCCAAAAAGCATATTTTCTTTATTAAAGAAAATATAATTGATAAATGATTTTATTCCAAATGATAAGCACATAAAAAAGCAACATTACAATAATATTTTTTTAAATGTCATTAAAAAATTTGGGATATTCAGCCGGTGGAACCTGGTTTCCGTTGACCCCTCGGAAAAACGGTGGACACGATTTCTCGCAAACTAATGCACCAATCTTATTGAAATTTTGCACACTTCTTCAAAATAGCATTGACCAGTGATTGAGCGAAGGTCTTTTACGATCACAACTAATTTTACAAGACTATGCGTAGCGTAAATTGTACCAAAAATTGAACTAATTTGCATATAACTCTGCCGAAAATCCGAATTTCAATTTTTTTAAAAATGCTTCATTCAATCACTAGTCAATGCTATTTTGAAGAAGTGTGCAAAATTTCAATAAGATCGATGCGATAATTTTTGAGAAATCGTGTCCACCGTTTTTTTAGGGGTCTCCGGATACCAGGTCCCACCGGCGGAATTTCCCAAATTTTTGGATGAATTTTTTTTTTAATTGTTGAAATGTTCCTCTTTTATATGTTTAACATTTTGAATATGGACAATAATTTATATATTATATTATGAAAAAAGAGAAAATATGATTTTTGGCTTCGAAACCCACGTAACGCCTTGAATTTACAAGTTTGCATATAAAGTAACCTTTGTTTGGAAAAAAATAATTTGAAAGACGCGGTGTATAATTTATGTTTGTAACTTTTTAAAATCATGTTAAATAGTTTAAATGAGCTAGAATTTGACAAACAATGTACATAATTGACATAGCTCGTTCGATAAATGTCTGGTCTGCCAGTTATTATTCAATGTTACACTATAACAAATAATTAGGAAATTTGTAGACTTGTATCGGAAGCTTCGTTCTATACCCCGGTATATTCATTTTTATAAACAATTGTGAAGGAATATTAAAGCACTTTTGTATTAGTTATAAGTATTGCGTGTTAATTTAAGGAATGTTTATTAATTATACTGCACATTTATGAACTTTACATCACACTTGTATATAAAATTAAATATACCCGTTTATGCATCAAAACTTCCTATAAAAGTATATTAATGATAACAAATAATTTTTTTCCAGTGTACAGTGTATGCGTAAAAAAATTCCCGTGCGATATTGCTAAATAGCTCGCGTGCTGAATACACATTCAGACGCCCTGTAATTGACGTTTCTCGACGCTTTTTATCAGTGACTTAAAAATCGGAAATTTTCATTTCATGACAACAAAGCGGCAGGGCCTCTATGCAGAAGCAAAACACATATCTCATAAATAAAGCTATTCCAAGGATATACAGATCTATCGCTAAAACAATGTGCCTTGTGAGGAGCACTGTGAGCAACTAGCGATAGCGAAATTTTTCAACCTATACTAATTGCTCCTCCGTGGTAAAGTATTTCTGTCTAATAACATTGTGAATGAACATTATAACTGTGAAATAAGTGGCGGTTGAACTTGCACGAAACTACTGCCGTCGATAACGAATGAAATGCTAATCTTATTTTAGGTTGAAATATTCTTACAAGGAACATCGTCTAAGTGTCCGCCGTCAATTTTGTTCAAACTCACATGTGTGATAAAGCATTGAAAGCTATTAAACACGTATTTTTTTGTATCTTCGGGAAAACGGTTTTACGGGCGGAAACCACCCCTCAAAGAAAGGCGTATCGGGGGGTGGTTTGGCAGTTTCACCCACAAGCATCGATCTGAATAAAGCAGAAATCAAAGTTCTTCTAATGTAAAACGATTGAAAATCCTCTACAGCATAATTGAAAAAAATATATATTAAGGGGTGAGACGCCCTTTTTAGAGATTGTTTCCCCCCTGAAAAACGTTTTTCCGCAGATGAAAAAACGTGTCTGATACACCACTCCAAAAAATTGAAGGAACATAAAATATCTTAAATTTTTTAGTGTTTTTTTAAAGCGCTGTATCTGTGTGAAAAGTGGTCGAGATAAAAAAAAAGCATTTTGAAGCTTCAAGTTTTCTGGTTTTGAGATCTGTTGGCAAAAAAAATGTTGTTAGCTACGATTGTCGCGCAATTATAAGAAATAGCGCAAGACAAAGTTTTTCCAAATGGTTTGTTTTTTCACGGTTCCACGCCCTCGGGATTTTGTTTTCAGTTAAATCAATGTATAGGTCAGTTGGCTTGTTGATTCAACTTCAATTTGGTTTTTCTGGTCTCCCTACGTCTATTTTTTGCTGAGATATTCGGCTTCGAATGAAAAAGGATCCTTTTGTCGTTGAGCATCGACATGTCAGCAACCAATGATGGCACACGGAATTAAAGGACAGCTTTGAAAACTTGAATGAATTTCCTACAAGCCCCTTGTGATCATTTTTGAGAGAAAATAATTTTGACCTTTAACATTACTTTGAAAAAAAGAACAAAAAATGATAGTCTATGGTTTTCCAGTAAATCTACCACTACTTTACAAATATGAATTACAATACTAATGTTGCCAACATTAGCATTGTAATGTTGATCCAAAGATTGATCCAAGGTTTACAAAACAATTAAAGGAACAAGTGTAATGTTCCTAAACATCGTGTAATCATCATTAGAATGAAAGGGTAATTTTTTTTACTTTTTTCACATTTTTTCACTAAATACTTGTTAAATTTAAGAAAAAAATTCGAAAAACCGTTAAAAAAATGTTGAATTTTTTGTGGAAATTTATACAACATTTCAGAAAACAAAACTAGCACATTTCTGGAACGATTTTGATGGCGCTAACGACCAACCTGTTACCTTCATCCTGATAATTGTAGGGAACCCTCTTCGACGAGAGTCACTAGTCGAGCGATGAATGCTGCCTAGGCATGATCGAAAATTGAAAAAAAAAAGTTACTTTACAAAAACTTTTCATTGATTTTTTTTACCAAAAGTTTGAAAATTAAAAAAAAAGCTTAGTTTCGAAAAAACTCTTGGTTTTTGTTTTCCGAACAAAATATGAGTGTTAAACAAAACTGTAACCCTACTAATTTTCGCCGAAAATATCGAGAATTAATCGCATAAATGTTCTCAGATCGAGTAATGAATACGGCTTGGCGGTATCACCTTTTAACTTATGCAATTAAAGATGAGAGAATTTATGGTCCACAAAGGCCGAATCGTGTCCAATATGAGTTTCCTGAAATGTTGAAAAAATAATAATTAATTTCGAAATTAATTTTCTCGAATTTAACAAGTGACTAGTGCAAAGTTGAAAAAAGGCGAAAAATATTGGTCTTTTTATTTTGATGATGATTAAACGATGTTTAGGAACAATACATTTGTTCCGTTCATTGTTTTGTAAAACTTCGATTAGTCGGTCCGGAAAAACGGTTCGATGGATCTATTTGAAAATTTACAGGGCTATTGGGGGTATATTAAGCTGAATAAAAACCTGACCACATTAGTATTTTAATTCACATTTGTAAAGTAGTGGTAGATTTACTGAAAAACCATAAAATATCGATTTTTTATACCTTTTTCAAAGTAATGTTAAGGGTGAACATTATTTTCTCTCAAAAATAAAAAAGGGCCTTGTGGGAAATTTATTCAAGTTTTCAAAGCTGCCCTTTAATTCCGTGTGCCATCATTGGTTGCTGAGATATCGATGATCAAAGACAAAAAGATCCTTTTCCATTCTAAGTCGAATATCTCAGCAAAAAATTGACGTAGAGAGACCAGAAAAACCAAATTGAAGCTGAATCAAGAAGCCAACTGAGCTATACATTGATTTAACTGAAGACAAATTTCCTGCGCCCGTGAACACTTGAAGAAAAAAAAAACAAAAAAAAATGGAAAATGTTTGTCTTGCGCAATTTTTTATGATTGCGTGATAACCGTAGCTCCCAAATCTGTTTGCCGAGAGATCTCAAAACTAAAAATAGAAATAAATCAAAACTAAAGTCGTCAAATGCTTTTTTTTCATCTAAAAACAAGACTAAAGTCAAAATGCCTTTTTTCATCCCGCTACGACCATTTTTCACGCAGATACAGCGCTAAAAACACTTAAAAAATTGAGAAAATTTTCTGTTCCTTTAATTTTTGGAGTAGTGTAGTTTTCAATGCTCTCTCTCATATACGAGTTTCAACAAAATCGAAAGCGGACACTTAAGTGATGTTCCTTGTTAGTATTAAGGTATTCCTTTCACGAACCCAAATATTTTACACTTAACTGATTTTCGTCTATAATGAAGTAAAAATACATCCCAGTATACTGGTAAAATTTCAAGCCAAGTTACCGAACCTTTAACGAAAAATTACGGCCTTAAAAATCGTCTCACTTATACGGCGCTTTATGGACATGTCACGCTGGCCACATGTCTTTCTAATAATTTATACACTAAATAACTCTAGAGGCCTAATACAAACTGCTCACAGGTGTAAAGAAGTCTAAAGATTCCGTAACAACAATAAAAACAGAGGGTCACCGAACGTTTAAAGAAAATATTAATGTTAAAACGTGGAAAAGTGTGGTTAGTAGAAGAATTTTTGTAGCCGTGACGTTTCAAATAAATGTAAAAATGTCTCAATCTACTAAATTTGCGCGAATTTTGTCATTCTAGTTTATCGTTGTGTATAATAATCCATTATAACTTGTTTTTTTTATTAAGCGCAATTGCAATTTACCGACGATTCAGAAGGCCCTGCTTATGCCCCCACAAAATACGGCCCTCCGCGAAAGGAATACCTTAAGCGCCGTGGCATTGTATCGATGTCAAGTATTAATGAAAAGCAAAACGTTTGAAATGTTTTTATTTTTTCTTCGTGTATATATAGCAATTACGAGCAAATACTTTTTTCACTCTTTTATTCTGTCTCTTTTTTTAACAATACTTCGAATGCCTCTAATTTGCATCCCCATTGCATAATTAATTGATTAATTAATAAAAAGGTACTCTGGAATACAACGACCGAATAATCATCGTATGTACATGGCTTTTTTTCATTTATGCATATGTGTGTATACTCTCATGTAGCACGTTTTGCAGTTTTTTTGGATATGTACTTTACATCATCTTTGCATGTGTTACTGGATGGAATGGGCTTTTCTAGTTTGCAAGAGTGGATCATCCGAGTTGGAAGAGATGACTGGTTGCAGCTTGAGCCTGGGAAGTTGAATGATAGACGCATTTGTTCGGCGCACTTTCGGCCGGCCGATTTTTTAAATAATGACGACAAATGCGGTAAGCGAAAACTAAAATCTGGCGCCTTACCAGCCATAAATAAGCCAGCCATAAATAAGAACAGATCGAAACATCCGGGCAATCAACGATTCAGTCTGCACCGCTAATGTCCGTTCCCGAACCGACTCCTACCGCCGTTAATCCGGAAAAACCAAAAAAGCTATCTCGCCGCGAACAAATTTTAACTAAACGGAACGCGACACTTAACGCCAAGTTAAGGAATGCTCGGCGAGAGATTCGTAATTTAACCCGAAAATCGATTAAAAAGTTGTCAATTCCTCAAGTGATCTCGGGTGCCGCCAATTATTTGGACGGAAAACGATTGCTTCTGCTCAAGATGCAGCTTAATCACATGAAAGCTTCACCGTGGAGTGAAGACGAGAAGCATTTTGCTTTGAGTCTATTTTACAAGTCACCCAAGGCCTACGAATTCTTGAGGAAAAATGAAATTGCTCTGCCGTGCGTGTCTTTGATCAGAAGGTGGGCTAACGAAATGAACTTGACAACGGGTATTAGCAGTGAGCTATTCAAGTTTCTCAAAATCAAATCTGGCTCAATGACAGACGACCAACGACAGTGTGTTCTGATGTGGGATGAAATGTCTATCAAGAAACTACTTGAGTATAGCCCCAAAGAAGACCTTATCGAAGGGTTCGAAGATCTTGGGCATCTTGGCCGTAGAAACAAAATCGCAAACTACGCGCTCGCGTTCATGATCCGCGGTTTAAAATTTTCATGGAAGCAGCCGGTCGCCTTCTATATTTCTCAGGGTAACGTCAACGGTTCCCAATTGAAAGAGCTAATTGAAACCCTTGTCAGTGCTATTTTTGAAGCCGGTTTCCATGTGCGCTCTATGGTTTGTGACCAGGGCTCCCCGAACAGAAAGGCCGTCAGCCTCCTGGGCATTACTGAAAAGCAGCCGTTTACGGAAATATCGGGTCATCAAATATATTTCAATTTCGATGTCCCTCACTTGATTAAATCCATCCTGAATAATTTGATAAAAAATGATTTCGTCATCGGGGGATCACGTATTTCGTGGAGCGCCATCCGCGAATTGCGCCACGTGGAACGAAATAATCCTTGCAGAGCTGCACCAAAATTAACAGACCGACATATTAATCCGAATAGTTTTCAGCGTATGACCGTACGATTGGCCACTCAAGTTTTCAGTGCATCCGTCTCGGCTGCAATGACTGCTGGACGTTCACGGGAGACTTGCAAAATCCGTGTAACATCGCTACTGCCAATTTCGCGAAAAGAGTGAATGATATTTTCGACTGCCTCAATAGCCGACACGCGAATGATCCGAATCCGCTAAAGCGCGCATTATCCGATCGATCCCCTCAAGTAAAAGATTGCTTAGCGGAATCGCTGTTGTGGCTCGATCAATGGAGCGTATCGAACGGCCAATCCCCACCGTCTTTTTCGGTGTTAAAAATGAGCATAACATCGATTCTCATGTTATGGAGTGATCTCTGTTCCGAAGGCAGTCTATACCTGCTAACGACGCGCCTCAATCAAGATCCGCTCGAGAATCAATTCGCAGTTTTGCGCAGTCGATCAGGCCATAACGACAATCCATCTGCGAAACAATTCAAACACTATTTACAGTATGTAACAACTATCGATCTCGAGAAACCTCCAGCAGGAACAAATTGCGAAGAAGACGGTGCCAATCTATTGCTCGCGAAAAAGTCGGAAGCGAACGACCATCCCGAACAGACTGAATCGATGATTGGTTCGTACAACGAGAATACAAACGTTGACGACGATCTTGACGTAGCTTCATCGACCGAGGACGTGACAGACAAAATCGAAGACACTGCTGACGGTATGACGAATCAGAAAGACGCGAGTCTTGAGAAAGCTCGGTCCGAGAACGAACACAACGACTGCGACGTAACTCTTCAAGAGTGTGCTATGAAGTATGTTGCTGGTTACCTGCTTTATAAATGTTTATGTAAATTCAACTGCACCAAATGCGAGAGCCTGTTCGTAAAAGGCTTAAAAGAGCCTGTTCTTAAAAGACTTTGAAATCAATAACGAGCTTTTAATTTTCTGTAAAGCATACAAAACTGCTGACGGCGAACAACTTGGCCATTTGAAAGTACCTTTCGATGAGTTTCATACTTTGATAGTTGCTGCGTACAATCGGTTCCAAACTGAATTTTTTCCTCATGCTCATGAAACTAATATTTCGAAGTATCTCGGACGCAGCATTCACGAAACTCTCACGGCAGCTCCAAACAATCAGTTTTGGCTGGCAAATGCTGACTGTGAAGAACTTCGTCACTACATAGTAGAACTGTTCGTACGCACTCATATTTTCAACCACCTTAAGTGGAGATCTCGCGACATTCGAGACGGAATAAAAGTAAAACGACGGAGCGATACCTGCACCGAAAAACCGAATCGGAAGCAGCTGAAACTTACGCATAGCTGAAACGGCTACGTAATTTTGCCAACATTTTTTTCGTAAAATGTCCTTCATTCTTAAAATTCCTTCTTTTTTATAACCGTTCGTAAAATCGGCGCGTAGAGTTTTATTGCTATCTGTTATCAGTTTTACTTATGGCCCACTTTACTTATCACTGTTTTTCTGTAATAGCATTCCTCTTGCCCTATACCCTCACCTTAGTTTCCATCTCTTCACCCATCCTTTCCTGATAGAATATACTCGCCATCTTCCCGTGGTTTCTATCGAGTATGTCAATCGACATCGTTAGCTAGCACGGTAGAATACAATGTTTTCACTTTATTTCTAGTCAACACCTTTACTTTGCCTGCACTAACTATAGATTGTTGCTTGACATTAGCTGAGAGCGAGTTAAATTTAGAGATAGGATTTTTTTTAATTGGTTACGCACTTCACATATCAGTTAAAAAAATATACAAGTATACACTGACGTTTTTTATACCAGCAGCTGATACCTTAACTAATTTTACGTGTCAAAAAAATATGTCTAGCACTTGAACTGATGACGTCTAGTCCTCGGAGCTAATAAGAATACCTCCCTTTAGCCGGCTCAGCCATCGGCACCTTTATCTCAAATTAGTAACAGTACTTCAAATGTGTGCTTCTACTTCACAGCGATCTTTTTTAAGTCGAATTATACTGCAAGAACGAGTGAGTCAATAATATTTGCACGTTCACTGCAATTTCTAACTTTGCCTTGAGGCGGGAAAAAATTAAGCAATTTTGGGGGATTTTTTAAACTGAAAAATAATTATTTTACATTTATCAAACTGCAAGTCACTTTAATTAATAATAATAATTAATAAGCATATTTAAGTATATGAAACTATTTTTTTAATTCATTAATCACCAAAATGGCGGCGCTGTCGCAGAGTTCTACAGCAAGGTCGCCAAGGGAGTTGCGAATCGGCGTGCAGTCTAGCTCCCCGTAGACATTGATTTGCAAAAAATTCAAACATTTTTTCAGTTAGAACATGTATAGTTTCTATTTAACAGTAATTAAAATGAAGAAAATGCATATTAGAGAGAATTGCATGTATTGACAAAAAAACCAACGTTTCACGCAAAAATTCTGTCAAATTTGGATTTTTGAATCTTTTTTTCTAATTTTTCGAAAAAGTCCCGTCAAGAAGGTAGAAATATTATCATTATTTCTACCAAGTTTCAACTCAATCGGCTTAAGAGTTTTCGAGTAATCCTGCACGCCAGTTTCGAAAATGCAGTTATGGAAAAAACGGGTTTGAAATTTATGCCTGCTCCGAATCAGAGCGGTGGGACACAGCGTTCATGGGTCTTAACGCTTGAAGTTTTTCGAATTTCGCTTTGAAAATTCCGGAAAATATTCTACATATACAGGGTGTATCTTAAATACTAGTTTTTCGTTCGTGAGCATATGGGGTGTCTGTTTCCAAGCAAAACGCTTCTTCTAAATGTCGTACGACAAAAATTGGCCGCTATATTCACGATTAAGTTCCAACGGTGAGCAAACAATAGCACAGTAGTTTCGGCGTCCAAGCAAGAGTAGGGGCGGGTTCGAATCGCCGTTCGCGCAAGTGGATGCAAATTCTTTGATATTTGTTAAATGGGAATTGAAATTGAAAGTTCAAACTTTCATTTTTGAATGTTGAAATTTGAATTTGGAACTTTATCCGGTCGCCCAAATAAAGTATTAATCACTAAATAAATAATGGTAGACAATATAAAAAATGGATAACAATTGTTCGAGTAAACAATGGATAACAATTGTTTACTCCACTGTTCGAGTAAACAATGGATAACAATTGTTTATTCCATTGTTCGATGCAACAATGGATAACAATTTTTAATATGTTTATTTATTATTTAATACTTTATTTGGTGACTGGATAACGTTTAGAACTCAAATTTCAAAATGAAACATTGAAAGTTCAAATCTAAATGCCCGAATGTGGATTCAAACCCTCGCACGCGCTCGCTTGGACGCCGAAACTACTGTGGCATTGTTTACTCACCGTTGGACTTTACTCGTAAATAGCTCGGCCAATTTTTGTCGCACAACATTTAAAAAAAAGCGTTTTACTTTTTTGAAAAAAGTATTATTCTTAAAAATAGGAATACATAAAATATCACAATACACAAACAATCACACGATTCCTTAACGAGGGTGAACTTCCGAAAAGCTGTTACACCCGATTTGGCTGAAATTTTGCACAGATGTTCCATTTAATATATAAAGACATCCCCTAAAGGGATTTTTGGCGTATTCCAATAATTTACGAGATATCGAAATTGTTTGGGTTTTTAATGGTTTTTTTGGGGGTGTTTGTTTCGGTTTGGTTGGGTTTGTTTAGGTTATATAGATATACTTGCAGGGGTAAGCGCGGCACGCTAGCCGCCAGTGAAGTCGGAGGAGTGGGGATATCGATCGGCCGCGGCGAGCGATATAGATATAGTCGAGCGGGATAAAAAATAAACTTTAAAACTCGATTTCTATTGGAACGCGCCAAAAATCCCTTCAGGGGATGTCTTTATATATTAAATGGAACATCTGCGCAAAATTTCGGCCGAATCGAGTGTAATAGCTTTTCGGAAGTTTATCCCGTAACGAAAATAAAAACAGGGGGCGGGGGGAGCGAATGATTAAACAAAATATTTTAAATAAAATTTCGTAGCCGCAACCTTTCAGGAAAAATGCAAAAACGTCTGAATCTACTAAATTTGCGCAAACTTTTTTATTCCAGTTTAATGTTGGGTATAATAATTGATTGTGACTTATTTTTTACTAAGCGCTACTATAATTTATCACTGATGCAGAAGGGCCCCCCTTGTACCCCCCTAAAATACGACCGTCCGGAACAGAAATATCTCAACGTGATTTTAAATGATGCGCTGTCTCCTACCGAACCGCCCAACGCTTGGTCGGTCAGTCGACCATTAATACAAGCGGGACAGAACTATAGCCCGATAGGCATACGCGAGAGAGAGAGACAACCACGAGAGGCGTGCCTTGAACCTCTATCATTGTGTGTGGCACACCGATACATCGCCGCGCAGTCTACCGGTAGAAATACTAACTACATTTTTTCTGCCAAATATTAACACGGGTCGTGGAGTTCCATGTAACATCTGTTCTTTGGCCTAACCCTGTTGAGAGGATTCGTATGTCGACAAAAAGTTGAAAAAATTTTTTGTTTCGAAACTGTTAGTCACAGTCTTTCCAGAGAAGAGAGATTTGAGAGAAAGCAACAAAGAAGTAAAGATAGATTTGACGAGGATTTAAAAAAAAATTGACAATACATTGTTAATCAAATTTGCCAGAATAATTAACACACATTTAACTGCAAATTACGAAATGAGTTCGTTGATTTATAATAACTCAATTTCAAACAATTAATATTATTTTTTAAAGTCATAGCTCACGGGTACGATGATTTATAAACTTACTTTTTCCATTTCAAAAAAATTTAGGCAAAATAGAAATATGAATTCGATGTTTATTTTATATCATGCAATAACCGATGAAAGGTTGCTGCATCTAACGCCGGACTTAATCAAATAAATGATCCCTGCCATTGGACTCAGATGGGAATTTTTAAAGAAGTGGACGTCAACGTTTGGGCAGGAAGCCCATGCAGTCAGTGTACGCAAATTTAGATCACTTACGATATAGTTGCATCGCTGTGAATGCGTAAAGCAGTTTGAAAAATGAAAACATCTTACTTACAATGTAAAAAAAAATTCAATTTTTAATATCTATCTTCGAACATCGATACTTGAATGTTATTGGTTTTTTCTCAAAATATGTCATGTGTTTTTTACACATTTTTTAAAAGAAATTATGTAATGTTGATAATGCAATGAAAAAAAAAATCGTTCTTCTATCCAAAATTCAGTTGGTTTAACAAAATTGTATCTTTAAATACGGTGCACTTGATTTTTGATTGCCATAACAAAACCGTAAAGTTCGGCAGTACCAATGATACATTTAAACTATCTGCTTATTTAGCATGTCTGAACAATTGTTAAAACAACAAAATTTTGAAATAACAAAATGCATTTTGCACATTCAACGATTTCTTTTTTCTCAGTGTAGAAATTGCAAGTTCTGAGTGGGAAATTCTTTTGAAAATTATTCAAATTATTTGTATTAACAAGTATTCCAAAATGGACGCATTTTATTATTTCCACTTTTTTAACAAAAAAATTGCAACTATTTTAACAAATCATTCGAATCTCAGAAACAAAAATCTACATTTTGCTCAAATTTTTTGAGACTCCTCGTATTATTTACATATGTACCAAATTAACAGTTTTTTTTTATCACTACAGACCGAAAAAATACTTTCGGAAATAGACGTAAATCAGCCTCATACAGAAATGGATTTTGAAATAAGTGAGCAAGAGGCATCCAGTGATGAATCCGCGTTAAGCTTGCGGACCAAGACGATGAATATTACAAATATTTTAAAGAAAAGTCCAGAAGGGAGAACAATAATAAAAACGTACAAGAAGACGAAATCTCTGAATAAAAAAACACGTGGTCTTCTTGTTGAAATAATTCTGGTCGACCTAATGTCTAAAACGAAGCGGTATTCGATTTTTATTTTTTTACCGAGAAAAAATTTTGTTTACATACTCACAAGCAGTTTCTGTCCCAAACGCAATTGTTGTTCTATGACTTTTTTTCAAAATTTTAAAGTTCCTTGAATTTATAGCTTATAACAAATGCATGTATCTAGTAATGGGAAACATGTGTTTTCAAGTGCACAATGTAAAATAGTTGAAATGATTGATTGTAGTTTGACAAACGAGGACTTGGACCACATAGCTACAGCTATCGTCACCCTATTCCCAACGGAATCTAAAGGCACGTATTTTGTACCAGCGATACCAAAAAAAAAAATCGGCAGCTGGCAAATCGATTATCGCACGAGGAAAATTAGTCGACAGGTATCGCAACAAAATTCGTCGTCTTAAACAATTGGCTACTCCAAACACACACGAAGAAAACAAAACGACTGATACGAAGGAAGGTGCAGGTATAACCATTTTTTCAGTACACAAATATTAATATTATCTATATCATAAATAGTTGTAATTGTATAGCAAATAAATACTGATCTTGCGGCAAATTTTTAGAGCCTACGAAGAAATATCAGAAGCGATAGACTGGCTGAAGAAACACTCATGTCCTTGGGAAGTCGTGCTTGCCAAGTGGAAATTGACAACAGAATATCGACGAAACATATTGAAAAAGGATCGGACATTGACGCCGGGGAAAATTTTCGAGCTGTGGCCAATTCTCAAGCATTCAAACGCGCCCGTACTCCTTGAAGAGGATTTCCTTTCGTTGGATCACCCAGCCAAAAAATTGACGGCCGCAAGTTGGGGCGAATTTTTTTTTAATTTTCTAGCGGCCAGACCTCCAAAACGAGACGATCGAAATGCAATGGATTTATTCGAAATAATCGAAAATCTGCAAGAGCAGAGTAAGACTGATGGAAGTAATCAGAATGCTGAAAGTCCGGACGGTAATGAGAGTAAGTTTTTTTATTATTACTGTTTTATATAATTCTTGTACTTTATTTATTCATTTACTTTCCAAATTTACAGACGGTAGGATCGTTCTTGAGTTGAAGCTGTTGTCGCACTTGCTGCCACCAAAGTCTCGGTTCAGGACAAAAAAAAACCAGTGGAAGCCGTCGATAACCGAATCGAAAGATATAATGGTAGTGCATACACCAGTAAGTATAAGATTTTTTTTCGATTTCTTTGCTCAGAAAATTACAAATCTTTTTCAATTTATACATTTAAAGTAATGTTTATTCGTACAAAAAAATAAATAATCTATGTGTATATGTATTCAAAAACCAGCTACATTTAAACTAATTTCATTTTTTATCGTTTTACAGCAATTATCCGACACCACCAAAGTCCAAGAGGACAAACAAATGGCGGCGGGCCAGTCTTGGAGTGACGGTGCAGCCCTATATTATCGTGGTAGGCTCAACAATCTCAAAAGTGACCGAGCTTTTTAGTCCAGTAAAATTACGGCTCAGAATGAAAAAAAAAAACATAAAATTATGTAGTTTGGGGATTATGAAGGATCGATAGGGGGGTGTATTCTGAGCATACATTCCAATTTGAGGGGTTCTCCGGAGGTCAGCTCAAGGTCATTTCGATGAAAACGCGTTTGATTTGATATCTCGAGAACGGTTAGTGTTAGGCCAAAAATTGTGGAGACCTTTTCTCTTCTAAATTAAATTTACTAACTTTTTTATCTGAAACTTTTTTTTGTATCATCAATACTTTTCAATTTATTACTTCCGAAAGGCAAAAATTTTACTTTTTTTTCTCCCTATTTTTCATTTTTCGCCATTTTCTCCCCAACCGTTCAATTTTATGGAATTTTACCGCGTATCAAAGTTGTAGATCCTTTAATTATGAACAACTTTTTCCTATAATTTTTTTTTCTAATGCCAATATCTTCGGAGTTATATATTACTTTACCGAGCGAAATCCGCGCCAATGTCGCAATATCATCGATATCAGTGGGTATTCAGTACTTGAAAGAAATATTAAAGTATTCCATGATAATTTATTAGCCAACTTACCTGTGTCAAGAGGTGAATCGATTAAACTATTTAAAAATTGTACTTCATTTAAATATTAAATATTGTCATCATTCAAATATCATTTAAATATTGTACTTCTTCAATTTGGGTATTATTTATTCCATACGATGGGATAATAATGTGAATAAGGATTACTGCTTAAAATGTTTTACTACTGCACGAAGTGAAAATGGAACATTGTTTTATATGCAGCAAAACGTTACGTAAAGGAGAAGTGATTACGGTGCAAAAAAAACGGATTCAAACGCTTTATAAAAGCCAGTGTAATAAGGGGAGATAAGGAACATGAGCGCATGTTAACACCTCTATCAAGTTTAAGGTAATATTAATTATTTTTCTACCGTTATAAAAAATATTTTTCAGAATTACAAAATTTCACAATAATAATATCACTTCCAGTAGGTGTTTACTCCTGGTATTCATTTTTATTGACAAACGTATATCGAATATAAGGATGCTTTGCCCATATTGCGTCGCAACCAAAAATTGTATCTGACTGAAATTTTCGTACTTCGTGATACAATAAAAATGTGGAAAAATTCAGCAACATTTGGCATGCCATAAACAACAATTATCAATAATAATAACGAGTCAGAGATGTGTGCGGCCGTGTGGATGAACAAGTAGATCGTGTGGATTCGGCTTCGGTCCGGCCAATGAAGGGTATTCCAAAGTCAATAATGGAAATACAGGATGTTTTTACGTTTCGGCCCTCGGTTCGGGTCCTCTTCAGAAGTCTTTTTATTCTCGATATTGTTGATATTTTAAGTCTTTGCCCATATTAGGAAGGTTGTTATGTAGAGCATTTTTTATGTTAGTAAATAATGTTTGGTGAAAAACGTATTCAATTGATAAGGATTTTTTTCGTTTATCGGCGATTTTTTTCCTTGTCTATTGAGAATTAGTTTTTGAGAAAATGTTTTCCTTTTTAAATGAGCAGAAACTCGAAATATACAATATTTTTTTTTCCCTACATGTTGAGTTTGTGGTCAACGAGGGTTCGAGAGATACTCAAAAATCTCTTATCTTATCTATTTTTTTATCAATAAATGTGTGAAACAGTTTCAATTATTAATTTACTTCTTTTTGTAATCCTTATTCACATTATTATCCCATTGAATGGAATAAGTAATACCCAAATTGAAGAAGTACAATATTTAAATGATATTCGAATGATTACAATATTTAATATTTAAATGAAGTACAATTTTTAAATAGTTTAATCGATTCACCTTTTGATACAGGTAAGTTGGCTAATAAATTATCATGGAATACTTTAATATTTCTTTCAAGTACTGAATACCCACTGACATCGATGATATTGCGACATTGGCGCGGATTTCGCTCGGTAAAGTAATATATAACTCCGAAGATATTGGTATTAGAAAAAAAAGTTATAGGAAAAAGTTGTTCATAATTAAAGGATCTACAACTTTGATAAGTAGTAAAATTTCATAAAATTGAACGGTTGGGGAGAAAATGGCGAAAAATGAAAAATAGGGAGAAAAAAAAGTAAAATTTTTGCCTTTCGGAAGTAATAAATTGAAAAGTATTCATGATACAAAAAAAAGTTTCAGATAAAAAAGTTAGTAAATTTAATTTAGAAGAGAAAAGGTCTCTACAATTTTTGGCCTAACACTAACCGTTCTCGAGATATCGAATTAAACGCGTTTTCATCGAAATGACCTTGAGCTGACCTCCGGAGAACCCCTCAAATTGGAATGTATGCTCAGAATACACCCCCCAATCGATCCTTCATAATCTCCAAACTACATAATTTTGTGTTTATTTATTTCGGTAATTTGACTGGACTATTTTGTTTGCATCGATAAGCCTTTGTACGCGGTGTCTACAACCTTGGAGGCTATAGATGCATGCTATAAAGCATTTCACACGTTAGATCTCCACTATCCGCTTGCCAGTTCACATTTGTGGATTTTAATACAGCGGTTGATTTACGGCTACGAATCGAGCCGAGACAAAATTCCACCACACGTCACCGAAATGATGAGTGACATATCAGCGCACGTAAATCGATCGGAAATGGATACTGTTTGAGGCGGTAGAAAACTTGATAATTCTTTTGTTTCTACCTGTTTCCTGCTCTTTGCATCATTTTTTGCGCACAATAAAATGATACATCATTTTTTTCCGCTCAAAAAATTGAAACGTACTCTACCGGTTTATGAATAGAAATTGCCGAGATAGTAACCTCTCTATTGTTTGGTCTCTACTGATTTTTGCGTTTTTTATTCATTTTTTTAAATACAAAAAGTAACGAGTTTTGTTTCTTAACATCGTGCATCTTTATTTTACTCTTTATTCCACTTTTTTCTGTACCAATTTGTACGCTTTTTTTTGCGAAGATCAACAAGTTTTTTTTAAGTATCTGACATAATAAAATGTTGTGTCATTTGGTTTACCAAAAAATTGAAACATTCTACCAGAGTTTATAAATAAGAACTGATGTGATAGAACCTCTCCGTTCGTATATTTCACTAATTTTAGAGTTTTCTTTCTGCCATAAAACAGCAATTTTTTTTTCAAGAGTTTCTTAGATTGAGGTCTAACGATGATTGTATGCCCTTTCTGTACGAAGACATTTTCTTCGGTAGAAATTCTCGCAAACCATGTAAAAATGCAGCACAAGGTTTCAATGTCGTCGTCTTGTCGTTGTAATCAAGCCGAATGCTCTAGAACTTTTAATAATTTTTACAGTTAAAAAAGGCATTTATCTTTAAATCATTCTGTGTTATATGAAAATCCTGACAGTGAAAAAGTAAATCCAAGTAACAATCCAACACCCAGCTGCAGTACTCAACGCGAAACTCCATACAGTTCTAGCTCAGATTCCAATATTACCGCTGGTACTTGCTCTCAAACTGTGCCATTTCCAAATCAACAATCATCGGCGACACCATTTGTTGCAGATTTTTCGTCCATTTTAAGAAAAGAAAATAACTTCGTTCGTTTCTGACCTGTATTCGGTGCCAATCCTTCCACGGTTGCTTATTTCTTCACTGATTGACAACGTAGATCATTTATATAATCGAACTCTGATACCTATCTTGCAACAAATATGTAATTCTTCCACGGACCATCAACAAACTGTAGCGCATCTCTCTCAATTACTCAACTCCATTCAACATGGTTTTGATGATTTTAAAACTGATTATAAGTCTGTACAATTTTTCGAAAATTTAGGCTCACTCATTCCACCACAAACGGTGTGTGTCCATTCATCTTTGAGTTCTCATTTGGTATTGGGCAAACGTAAGGCTGTCATATCAGAAACTATCATTCAATTCGTGTCAATTAAAATGGTCTTAAAGAAATTTTTGGAATTGCCTAACGTTTTTTCATCAATTTTGGCACATCTCGCAAAAATCCAAATGCAGTAAAACAACAATATCAAATGTTCAAGGTGAGGTATGGACAAAGATCGAATCGAAATATCAAGATAAATACATATTCCCTCTGATACTTTTTTTGACGATATGGAAATTAATAATCCTCTCGATTCCCGTGCTACTGTACGTAAACTTGGTACTGTCTATCTCTCATTGGCGTGTATTCCATATGAATACTACAGCATTTTTATCTTGTCGGAAACGAAAGAATATTCCACAAAATTATCGAGGAAATTAATGATCTCTCAAAAGAAGGCTTGGTGGTGAACAATGATGGTCAGGAACGAACGATATATTTTAATTTATTCGCAATTATTGGCGATAATCTTGGGCTCAATACTGTATGCGGTTTTGAGAGAAGTTTCAACGCAGAATACTGTTGCAGAATATGCACAGCGAATAAAGAAGAAAGAAAAACTATGGTTAAAGAAAATCCTGAACTATTGCGAACAGTCGAAAATTATTCAGACCATTCCGTAAACCACTCCTTTGGTATCAAAGAAGTATGTGTTTTTAACGAAATAAATCATTTTCACGTAATTGAAAATGCAACAGTTGATGTCATGCATGATATTTTCGAGGGCATTTGCAGGTACGAAATCCCTAAACTTCTCAATATTTTCATCTCGAAGGAACGTTTTTTCTCTTCGGACATTTTAAATTCGCGTATACAGCATACGGATTACGGTAGGACCTTTTCAAAAAATGTGCCAATTTCAATTTCGATCAAATCTCTTCGTTCAGAATAGCTAGTTATCTCTGCATCAGAAATGGTTTTCTTAATTGAACATTTCGGTATTCTCGTTGGGGGTCTTGTGCCTGTAAATCATGAAGCTTGGGATTTTTTTTAACTTTGCGCGAAATCATTAGCATAATAATGAGTCCATCGATTACGTTCGATACAATACAACTGTTAGAAACGCTTATATCCGAACACCATACTCAATATTTAAACATTTTTTCCGAGCCACTCAAGCCAAAGCATCACTTCCTATTGCATTACCCTCGACTTTTAAGAAGAATGGGACCTCTCAGCAATTTGACAGCTTTTCGTTTTGAAGCGAAACATAAATTATTTAAAGATAATGCAAAAACGATTGCGTCTCGGAAAAATTGCCCTTACACACTGGCACTGCGACGTCAACTCACGTTGTCTGATCGTTTTCTCAAGAGAGAGGGATTTTCTAGTAGGTTGAGTTTGGGGCCCACATTAGAAAAAAAAATTTATGATTTGAGAGAATTTAGCATGTTTAAACATGTCGTACCACCGAATGTGGAGTGTACTCAAATTTTGGATTCATGGGTAAAAATGAAAGGCGTCGTTTATTACAAGGGTCATGCTGTGGCAACTGATCACAACGGCAATTTGACGACATTTTGTAAATTGCATTATTTTATTATCGACCAAATGGGTCAAGTTGCATTTCTTTGTACAACATTTATCACTAAAAGTAGTTATAAACATGTATGGGCTTTCGAAATTGAAGAGACACGTGAATGGCAATATATTAATTTCGATGATTTATTTAGTTATAATCCGAAAAATGTGATGACAATGGCAGACGGGAAAGCGTATATACTTTACGAATAAGAATACATATGTATATGCCAATGTTCCTACTTCTTTAATAAACATGACATTTCCTAATTTTTACATAAACTTATTTTTCATTCCATTGTTCGATAACACAGCTATCAAAAAATATAAAAACTGCAATTGGTCATTACAATTGCAAATATTTGTGTCTTGGAATATTGTCTTAGTTTTATTTAATATTAACAATTATCAGTTGATATTTAATAAAACAGATTTTTCAGGTCGGTATTTTTTTGATAGGCGCCTTTTGGGCCACTTTCCACGCAAAGCCAATAAAAAAAAAACGATTATATCAAACGCGCAGGACATAGAATTTTTTTTTGTTTTTTTCAAAATTCACCCCCCGATAAGGGTGTGTTCTGGAACATTTAGAGGGTCGGTATTTTTTTGATAGGCGCCTTTTGGGCCACTTTCCACGCAACGCCAATAAAAAAAAAACGATTATGTCAAACGCGCAGGTCATAGATTTTTTTTTTGTTTTTTTCAAGATTCACCCCCCGATAAGGGTGTTTTGTTCCAAATCAACCGGGTGGCAAAAATCGTGTATACCGTTGAGCCCCTCACGTTCAAAGGTCTTTCATTATCAATATTGTTTGATAAAATTTTGTACAACAACTTTGTATATGTACATACAAATAAATGTCCAACCGATTTTTTAATCATCTTACTTATTCCTCCAAAATTGATTTCTTCAATTGCCCCCAATTTTTGGGTCCCTTACAGTAACCTAACCCCTTAATTATCGGCTCGGAGAAGAAGTACGTAATCAGTATTTTTCTTTTCTTTAAACTTGAATTGAGAAATAGAGAAGTGCAATGAAAAATGCAAACGAATTTTGTTTTTCATTATTTATGCAGAGTTCTTTGTACTGTTATTGACCGTGCGCAATTATTACAAACATACGCTCGACAAAGTTGACAAAGTGCAGACGCAGCATCATTGAGGATATTACATTTTACACATACCTGTAATGTTCCGGGCTCACGATCTTGTTTTGACGGATGCATTCTTTGATGAATGCTACATCGTAGAGTTTTGCTCGGAGCAGTGGGCCATTTCTAATGTACGCGTCTCTCGAGGTGAACATGACAGTGACGTCGTCGTTGTCGGTTACCCCGCCGCCTTCGCTCTGAAAAGTAAACAGCCAGTGGTCATTCCAGATTTCAATATGGGGACCAATCGACAGTACAAAAGCAAAAACTTACCTCTATTAAATGTGTCAGTGCGGCACGTTCTGCATCTTCGATGTTAATAAGATGAAACAGTATGGGCTCGCCGTTTTGCTGAAAGAGCAGCATTGCGCCGACTCTACGTGAGGCATGGAAAATGCAGTTTATTAGTACGATTATAACAGTCCTCATATGACTGAAGTTTCATTTTTTCCAGCGAAATTTGGAGTATATTCTGAGGTATAAAAAAAAAATTTCTGAAAATTTCATGCCCGTCAACGCAATGGTTTTAGAAAAATGAATTTTTTTTAAATATCAAAAAAAAATTTTTTTCCGGAAACGGTACAGTGGATCGTTTTGATTTTTTTTGGTACTTGTTCCAATCAAACGTGTTACGAAATAAAATTATAGAACATCTTGCGAAAGTTTAAGGTTTGAAAAAAAATAATGTTCCTTGTTTTATTATTTTTTACTATAATCCACTTGAGGTACAATAGCGAAAATTTTTTCATATAATCTTTGGGCACCTTATTAGATTATATAATTTTTTCAAAATGATCGGTTTGATACGCCACAGTGAAAAAAGAAGAAACACACTTTATTAATATATTTTAGTTATATAGATATATAACTAAAATATATCAATAAAGTGTGTTTCTTTTTTTTTCACTGTGGCGTACCAAACCGATCATTGTGAAAAAATTATATAATGTAATAAGGTGCCCAAAGATTATATGAAAAAAACTTCGTTATTGTACCCCAAGTGGATTATAGTAAAAAAAATAAAACAAGGAACATTATTTTTTTTAAACCTTAAGCTTTCGCAAGATGTTCTATAATTTTATTTCGTAACACGTATGATCGTAACAAGTACGAAAAAAAATCGAATCGATCCACTGAAGCGTTTCCGAAATTTTTATTTTTTTTATTTGACAAAAAAATTCATTTTTCCAAAACCATTGCGTTGACGGGGATGAAATTTTCAGAAAATTTGTTTTTTTTTATACCTCAGAATATACTCCTAATTTCGCTGGAGAAAATTCGGGGGCAATTTTTGACTACTTACCCGGCTATGGCCTTTCGTGAACTTCCGAAGTTTTGGAATGATTAATTTAAGACGTTATTTCGGTAGAAACGACAACGGTAAGTTTACGTAGGATGGCCTATACACACCGACGCCAATGTTCACAGGTCGAAAACAAACAAAAATAACATCAACGCGAACCGTTGGATCGTATCGGATAACCGTCCACGTATCTATACAGGTCAAACTTGTTGTTGACTTTTATTGACTTTCATTGGAAAAGAAAACCAATCACGATATTAATGTTTGCAACGTGGTAACAAAATGGAAATAATGCTCTTGAATTGCCTATTTTATTTTTGCATATTTAGGTTACGTGAATCGTCCAGACAGTTTTTTTGGCATCATTGTTGGAAACCTACAGTGTAACCTGCAAAAACGATTTCGGATAATAATAAAAAAGATATGAAGAAAAAAGCACTGTCGTATTATTCCAACGAACTTCAACACCA
Source organism: Ophion obscuratus (assembly GCA_964007375.1). Taxonomy (NCBI): domain Eukaryota; kingdom Metazoa; phylum Arthropoda; class Insecta; order Hymenoptera; family Ichneumonidae; genus Ophion; species Ophion obscuratus. Next base: position 38,608,028 of record OZ023322.1, on the reverse strand, counting down.
TAAAACTTTATTGTAATAAATAACAAATTTAATTATCTTATTGTAAAAAATAATAAAGTAATATTGTAATAAAGAAAAAAGAACTGTCGTATTATTCCAACGAACTTCAACACCATAAAACTTTATTGTAATAAAGTTTTATGGTGTTGAAGTTCGTTGGAATAATACGACAGTTCTTTTTTCTTCGTATCTTTTTTATTATTATCCGAAATCGTTTTTGCAGGTTACACTGTAGGTTTCCAACAATGATGCCAAAAAAACTGTCTGGACGATTCACGTAACCTAAATATGCAAAAATAAAATAGGCAATTCAAGAGCATTATTTCCATTTTGTAAATAATCCACATCTTAAATTTATGGATGTGGATAAAAAAGGTATGAAGAAAAAAGAACGTATAATACTGTCGTATTATTCCAACCAACTTCAACACCATAAAACTTTATTGTAATAAAAAAGGTATGAAGAAAAAAGAGCGTATAATACTGTCGTATTATTCCAACGAACTTCAACACCATAAAACTTTATTGTAATAAAGTTTTATGGTGTTGAAGTTCGTTGGAATAATACGACAGTATTATACGTTCTTTTTTCTTCATACCTTTTTTATCCACATCCATAAATTTAGCGCACTATTTGCCACGAATTGTGATTGAAGTGGAATTCCTTTGAATCATCAAGCGTACTACCTCTAAAATGTGTTCCGCGAAATTTTTATTGATGAGCCGTCGGCACCGTGATCTTTTCGAATTTTTATTTACCGGAACCAGCCGAAATCAAGGCGAAGGTTTATCTATTCTGCGCGCGGGAGAAACTGCCGGATCACCTGTCGAGCGAGCGCGATTTGCGAGGGGCAGACAGTGCAGCCAGATCGCGCGCAAAAGTAACCCCCTCTCTAGTCTCTTGCGCGCCTATCACACAATCATAGCAGCGCGTGTCCGTGAGCGAGCGACGCTCGGACATCTTCGGAAAGAGCCGGCACCGTCGAAGTTTCCCGACCGCGCCTTCGGCAGCTAAACCAATACACGGACGCTGAGCACGTTCATGTGCAGCCAAGCCAAAACGAAGGCTTCGAAGGGAAAAGCAATCTGAGCACGACTCGCGCGAGGCTTTTAGATTATTTTAGGAAATATATTTATATTCGTTTTATTATATTAATTCCCATACCTTTATCAAGCGATAAAGCATTATCCTCAAAAACAAGCCAATCATCCATCCGGCCGCGAATCGTCAGTACCAGAAAGTGCACATATTCTACAAGCGATGAGATGGGCCCACGCCCCTGCGGACCGAAGCCGCAGGGGCGCGGGATCGTTCCCCGCACTCAGTGCTTTTTTCAAATTTATTATTACTATTAATTCTTATTTGATTAGTTATTTTTATTAGTTATCATTACTATTTTAATTGATTATCTTTTAGTGTCGAAAAATTTATCGCGCACTCCGACCGCTTATTTTATTAGTTTGTACGTTGATTCAAATGTAATAATAAATCTCAATTACAAATTATTTATCTGTTTAAAAATTGTTTGCGCTTTACTCACACCCGTCCCTATATGCCAAATAAATTGTAATTCATAAAAGTAAGCGGAAATATATTTATATTCGCATTATTATATTCATTCTCATATAATATTATCAAGCGATAAAGCATTATGCCCAAAAAAAGCCAATCATCCATCCGGCCGCGAATCGTCAGTACCAGGAAGTGCACATATTCTACAAGCGATGAGATGGTCCCGTTGATAGCGTTCCTGACTTCGGTCCGCAGGGGCGCGGAATCATTCCCCGCGCTCAGTATTTTTTTTCAAATTTATTATTCGTATTTATTCTTAATCGATTCGTTATTTTTATTAGTTATTCTTATTATTTTAATTAGGTATCTTTAATCCCTTCGCAGTCAGGCGAAAATTAGATGGTCGTGCCACTTTTGTGTTGGAAAAAAATCTTCACAGATTTACGCTAAAATTTCAGTGTGACGGTTCTTACGGTTGCTGAATCTGAATCTGAAATCGGATTTCCAAAATTAAAAATGGCGGATCCAATATGGCGAACGCAAATTTAAAAAATGATTTGATTCCGACGACAATGAGTACTATAGGGTTTTCAAGGTCGCTGAATCCGAATTTGAAATCAGATTACCAAAATTCAAAATGGTGGCTCCAATATGACAGGAAAGGTTTTCAGTTTTATTATGATTGAGTTGATTTGAATTCGAGCGACTAAATGCGAGAAATCATTTAACATAATATTAATAATAATATAAACAATGTGAATGTCTAGCGAGAATTTTGACGTGGACTAAAGACTAAGCTCACCAAGAAACATATCATGAAGCCAAATGTTGTTATTTCTTGTAATAACAATATGGGAGATGTAGACAAAACAGATCAGTCCATTTCTTCGTACGAAACAATTCACACGACCGTCAAGTGGGATCACAAATTATACTTTCATTTATTCGATACTGCAATTTATAATGCTTCCGTCGTCTATAATCATCTCTAAACTGACTCGAAAAAAATGACTTCTTTACAGTTTCATTGTGCACTGGCAACAGAGCTGTTAGAAGATCATTGTGATCAACACACATCATCTAAAGAGTATGATTGTAAACCCAAAAATCCTCTGGGCTCGTCACGAAGTCCCTATCGATTCTATATTTCAGACGATAAGTAGATAAGAAAGCGTTGCACTGAATGTTACTCCAGAAAACAAAGGAACGCAACATTCTTTATGTGCAAAGATTGTTGTAACGTTCCACTGTGTGCGGTACCTTGCTTCCAGAAGTACCACGAATAACGGTATGATCAGGTGAAATACTGAAATTCTTTTTCATTTGTTGTCCAAACATAGAATAAAATATATAAATTAATTAAAAAAATCCACACAGAATGAAAAAAAGCGATAGATACGGACAACAAAAAAAGAATAAAATTACAATCGAAAAAAAAATAAAACTACAAAAGAAATACAAATTTTTTAAGTTGCAAAAATACAAAAAAAAATGAATACGACTAATACGAAAAAAAAAAAGAAAATATGAATGGAAACAAGAAATTTGAAAAAACACAAAAAGCACATAAAGAATGAAAATACAAAAAGCACAAAAAGTACAAAAAAATACATAATCGGAGTCAATGACCGCCACGTCCTCGATTCGTGACTCTGAGCTCGGCAAAGAGCGGAATATAAAACCAAAAAAGTATTTTTACATTTGTTACTATGGATAGATTGTCATACATGATTTGCTAAATTTTTATTCATTATATTGAATCCGAGCGTCCGATACTTGAAGTTAGGGCACAAATTCGAAATTCCCGACCATAAACATCCTAAAGATACAAATTTTTGTCGAAATCAAACTACTTGACGAATTTGTGTCTGCCATATTGAATGTTGATCCGCCATTTTGAATGTTGGAAATCCGATTTTAAATTCGGTTTCAGCGACCTCAAAAACTATACGGCACGTACTTTCGTCGGAATCGAACGATTTTTCGAATTTGCGTCCGCCATATTGGGTCCGCCATTTTGAATTTCAGAAATCTGATTTCAAATTCGGATTTAGCGACCTCAAAAACCCTCAAACACTCACTTTCGTCGGAATCAAACCATTTTTTGAATTTGCGTCCGCGATATTGGATTCGCCATTTTGTATTTCGGAAATCTGATTTCAAATTCCGATTCAGCGACCTCAAAACCTATGATTTACTAAATTATAGTCAAATTGCTGTAGTAGAAATATGTTTTTTTTTTCAAATGCCCACATGTGCATCATCATGACACAAAAATGGCACGACTTTTTTTGGCCATATGCGTGTCCCTGACAGTCAAAGGGTTAAGTGTCGAATAATTTATCGTGCACTGTGACCGCTTATTTTATTAGTTTGCACGTTAATTTAAATATAATAATAAATCTAAATTACAACTTATTTATCTTCTAAAAAATTGTTTACGCTTTACTCACCCCCGTCCCTATGCCGAATAAATTGTAATTCATAAAAGTAAGCGGAAATATATTTATATTCGTATTATTATATTAATTTTCATACTTTCATCAAGCGATAAAGCATTATCCCCAAGAACAAGCCAATCATCCATCCGGGCGCGAATCATAAGTACCAGAAAGTGCACATATTCTACAAGCGATGAGATGGTTCCGTTGGTAGCGTTCCTGGCTTCGGTCCGCAGGGGCACGGGATCGTTCCCCGCGCTCAGTGCTTTGTTAAACATTTTTGTTACTATTAATTCTTATTTGATTAGTTATTTTTATTATTTTTATTAGTAATCTTTTAGTGTCGAAAAATTTATCGCGCACGCTGACCGCTTATTTTATTAGTTTGTACGTTAATTTAAATATAATAATAAATCTAAATTACAACTTATTCATCTTCTAAAAAATTGTTTGCGCTTTACTCAGACCCGTCCCTATGCCAAATAAATTGTAATTCATAAAAGTAAGCGGAAATATATTTATATACGTATTATTATATTTATCTCATATACTTTCATCACGCGACAAAGCATTATCCCCAAAAACAAGCCAATCATCCATCCGGCCGCGAATCGTTACTTACGAGAATGAATATAATAATACGACTATAAATATATTTCCGCTTACTTTATGAATTACCGTTTATTTGGCCTAGGGACGGTGTGAGTAAAGCGCTAACAATTTTTCAGAAGATAAATAAGTTGTAATTTAGATTTATTATTACATTTAAATTAACGTACAAACTAATAAAATAAGCGGTCGGAGTGCGTGATACATTTTTCGACACTAAAAGATAACTAATTAAAATAACAATGATAACTAATAGAAATAACTAATCAAATATGAATTAATAGTATAGTATTAAGAAAAAAAAAGCACCGAACGCGGGGAACGAACCGCGCCCCTGCGGACCGAAGCAAGGAACGCTACCAACGGGACCATCTCACCGCTTCTAGAACATGTGCATTTTCTGGTACTGACTATTCGCGGCCGGATGGATGAATGGCTTGTTTTTGGGGATAATGCTTTATCGCTTAATGAAAATATGAGAATTAATATAATAATACGAATATAAATATATTTCCGCTTACTTTTATGAATTATAATTTATTTGGCATAAGGACGGGTGTGAGTAAAGCGTAAACAATTTTTTAGAAGATAAATAAGTTGTAACTTAGATTTATTATTATATTTAAACTAACGTATAAACTAAAAAAATAAGCGATCAGAGTGCGCGATACATTTTTTTGTATACATTAATAACACAGAGAATCAAGAGCTAAATAAGCATTGAACTCATCTAAAAGCCTCGCGCGCGCCGTCGGGTGACGTCACGCGCGAGTCGTGCTCAGATTGCTTTTTCCCTCGAAGCCTTCGTTTTGGCTTGGCCGCACTTGAACGTGCTCATCGTCCATTTATATCGTGTAGCAGCCGAAGGCGCGGTCGGAAAACTTCGTCGGTGCTCGGCTGTTTCCGAAGATGTCCGAGCGTCGCCCGCTCACGGACATGCGCTGCTATGATTGTGTGATGGGCGCGCAAGAGTTAGAGAGGGGGTACCTTTTGCGCGCGATCTGGCCACTAGTCTGGACCTATAGTCTTCCTTCGTTGGCATTTCGGTTCAAATTTCGCACGGTTTAGCGATCACGTGGGTTGTACAAATCAGTGAAGGTCGACAGGTTCAAATGTGTTGTGAAAAATGTTCAACACACGCTTTTTTCGTCGCGTACATTCAACCGGAGGTCGCTCGGTCCGACAGAGCACTATATACGAACAAAAAAAGGCGAAGACCAATCCTCGTCTCTGACTCGCTTCGTTGGTCGCCAGAACATTTTGGCAAAGGCACGTTTCGGTAAACGTGTTTCAGTAGAGAAGGCTAAACGGCGGGAGTTGGTCCGTCTTTGCGTGGCTCCGAAAAGGACGAGGACGAGAGCATCAAAAGTTTTGTCCTCTACAGCGACGACGAGAGTACCCGAAGTCTTTTCCTCTCCAGCGACGACGAAGACGAAAAATGTATGGCCGATAATTCGAAAACGAGAAACAGCGCGTAAGTTTTTCATCGTCTCTGTTATTTTTCATTCCAACGTCCCTCGCGCGCCTCGTCAATTCCTTGCACTTTTATTCGATTATTTTATTACTTTCGCTGAGTTTCCGGGTCACGTGTTGCCGTTGCGGAAACTCGGTGGTTCGGCTACTGCCGAGTGGTCACCCATCCGAGTGTTGGCCTGGGTGAAAGCGGCAGATCGCCGGTCGCCTCGTGACAAAATAACTTCGGATAACAAAGACGCACGGCTTTTTTTCAGAGCCCATAGAGTCATGGAGGACCCGAGTGACGGCAGACTGACGCCGATCATTGATAAAGCCATACGTCGAAGTCTCCAGCGATTCTCCGGAGAATCCTTCGACATGGACAACAACAAGAATTCGGGAGATGACATTATTCCCGATAGCGAAAGTACGTACACGGGTGTGAAGAAGATCAGAGAGTAAAAAGTTTACACGAGGTCTTTTTTACCGATGACCTTGCATACCGCCTGTCTTTGCAGGACAGGCGGCAAGAGGAGAACGCATATGTTTAAGGCGTTATGCCACAGTAACGGGTATAAAATCATGTACGAATTTAACTATTTTTATTTCGTGTAAAGAAGTGATTCACTCATAAAATTAATTATATATCTATTTAGTATGAATATCAAGCTGTTAGAAAATATATATACATATTTTTTTGTCTAATATTTTCTTCTGTTATCTTTTTTTAGGCGCTATGCAGCGTGCCATTTAGTATCCACAATATTTTACCAAGAACAAAAAACAAAAATTTTCGTCAATCTACATTAAAATACCTAGAGAAGTACGTACGGAATTAAAAAAGTATTGATTTATTCAAAAGTTGTAGGTATTTGAACTTAAGAAATGAATTTTTAGTGAAAAATTTCATTATAACTGCTCATAAACTGCTCATAAAATGAAAAGTCTTCGATTAATCAGAAATTTCATACGTACTTCTCTGCGAAATGCAATTAGGAACATAACTTTTAAATTTGATGTAAATCAAGTGAAAATTGTTGAAGTTATTTGTCATGCCAATTGGAAAAAAGCTGTTTCGAGAAGATTTGAGTAGTCGGCTATTTTCTGCATCGAAAAAAAAATGTATACATTTTCTAACAGCTTGATAATCATACTTAATAGATATGTAATTAATTTTATGAGTGAATCACTTTTTCATACGAAACAAATGGTTAAATTCGCGCATGATTTTATCAAGAGACGCGGCAGCGTCTTGACGCCAAGTAATAAAAAAAAAAATTTGACGCCACTGATCGATGCCACCGATCTCGACGCCACTGACCGACTGACGACACGCCGCGACTCTTTATACAGTAAGATGGGCTCTAGCAGACGACGTTTTAACTTTGTTCCGATATTACGCGAAAACGCGGCAACAAATCGAAAATCTAATGACAGTTTACCAATGTAATGTGATTTTTTCCTATCGATTTTGTTCGGGCTATTTTTCGATTTGTCCACTCAATCTCGGGATCTCATAATTTACGGCCGAATTTTCGGGTGACTTTTTACCCCAAAAATTCTTCAACACTCGTCCATTGTCTTTCATTGAATGAAATAAAGTCGTTGGCTCATATCGTAAACATAACACATACGCCGTTCTGTGAATTGATTAACACTTTAGCGCAACAGGCACAGCAACGCCACCGCTCTCTCGAACGGCACGACTCGAACTACATCCTGCTTGCAATATATATATATATATATATATGTATTCTAATACAGTCGCTTTGACAGCTCGAGTAACCAAACACGGTTAGTCGAGCGTGGATGTGAAAAAAGAAAACAAACGGCTCTTATTAGAGCCAAAAATTTATTTAACAAAGGTTCACGTCGTTCAAATTTAGGTGTGGATTATTTATTTGATCCTAACATGTGTATATTACCCGTGGCGCTCGCGCGGAAACCGTCGGAGAAACAGCGAGGACGATACGCAAATAGATACAGAGTAAGTTAAAAATTCAAGAACGTGCTCATTTCTTTCACTTGCTTATATAAAATCATTAAAAAATTCGCAGACAGACGTGCATGTGTAGCTTTTGTGTGCCCTGAGAGCATAACCTAGCTTCTATATGTCATTACCAATTTGTGTGTATAACCTCGTTCCATTAACATTTTATGAACATATCTTCTAAATTTTCTGAACAGAATCTTGTCAAAGACGATGAAGTTTTTTTTTTTGTAGAAAATGCATTCGGCTCTGTAGAATTTATATTGACGCAGAGCTTGACAATTATTTTGCCTGAAATATTATTCATCGCTGAAAAATCTCTCATGAGAAATCAAGGCTTTGTGCAACACGATATATAAACCTAGATCCCCTACGGCGTCCAATAGAATATGTAAAATAGAACGCCATTACACGACCATTCCAAGTTCTTGCGAATTTTGTTCATACGAACCCATGATCAAACATACAGGTATCGAATAGGCGGCCTAATTAACATACATGCGATGCAATCGACACCTGTATATTTGATCACGGGTTCATACGAATAAAATTGGTGCGAACCTGTGATTGTCGCGTAATCGTGTTCTAGGACAACACCTAATGTTTGGCTCGATCTCACAGACTCAAGCCTGACAGCGCTTGAATATGTCTTGCCATTCTTTTCATACTGTGGTGATCACCATATTTCATTGTTGCGGCTGCACAATCTACGTCTACATGGAACGATGATAGTCCGCCATCTCTGAGAAATCTTCGACTGCCACACCTGCATCGAAGACTTTCCTTGGTTATGTCGTTCAACGCCTTGAAGTTTATCGTCCCAAGTGCGCTCAATGTGTCAAATACTATGGAAAGCCAAACTTCAGATACTCCATGTCGCTCGATGCCTCGAATCGAGCAACATTTGGGCATGAAACCCTTTTCCGGTACGGAGAGCGACAACGAAACCTTTTGACATTTTTCCAGCTTAACATAACATAAAAATGATTAAAACATGAATTTTAGCATTTTTCATAAAATGAAAAGACCTTAGGACTATTGTGCCATCTGGCCAAGGAAGGCCAGATTGTGAATGATTGTGCGCTTTTTAATGTTAACATGAAAGTGTGATTGAAGCTGCATATTTTATGTGTTACGTGATTATCGGCTATTATGTAAATGTAAAATAAGATGATTGTCAACAAAACCTTTTTTTTGTCAGACCGGCTTTAGTTTTAATTTACTGTAAAACAACCTAAGATTTCTTGAATAAAAATCCTGAAACTGAGTATAAATGTGTGATAATAATTTCTCTAATTTCTATTGTGCCAAATTAAATATGGTTAATGAAACTGAATTGATTACATTTATCAAACATTTGAAACGTAGGGACCCTCAAACTTTTATTTATAGTCACATATTGGTGACTGGGTAAAAAAAAATATTTTACACTTTTTAGTACATTAAATAAAAGCTTGTTTAAATGAAAAGTTTTTTTTATATACAAATTTTCCGTACCAATCTGAAAAAAAAGAAAAACCGCGTTTCGAAAATATATGGTTCTGCACTTTAAGGTATTTCTTTCACGAACCCGAATATTTAACAAATAACTGATTTTCGTCTATTATTTTTACACGGTGTTTACATTCCTTTATTCAACCGAATTCATTTTGAACGATAAATGTCAATTGTCTAAAAGAAAGAAAAAAAAGATGAGTTCTCTTTGAAAATGAGCTTTATTGAAAGTATGGCCCGGCCACGGTGACCATTGGCATTGAGACATGTGTGCCATTAAGCCTTCATGCGACGTTGGCTCGCTCCACCTCTCCGTTTCGTCGCCGGGAGAAAAACTGACGTCTTCATTTACATAAAAGTCAATATTTAATAAATGCCGTAGACGGATCATTTAATTTTTGGGTGACAATTTTGGTAATATACTGAATGATTTGACATTTTTTCATAACATCCTTAACATTTTTTACACTATTCCGTGTGTAAAACTGCCGATCGGCATGAGTCTAGGCATCTTCTTATGTAAAAACTGTTTGTTGAATTCAAATTTAAAATTAAATTATGAAATTAAAAATTCAATTCAAAATTATTAAAATCAAATATTAAAATTTGAAGGGTGCATTCAGTATATGTAACGAATCCACTATATAAATTTGAACAAATGGTAACATTTGATCATTTGACCCGAAGCTTCTTAACGATATAAGGAAAGACGTGTATTCTTGAGCAGCCTTCAGCAGGGTAAATGTGACGCGTTATCCAAGTGCATCCGGTTTTTGTTTACAATGAACAAATCGATTTGCATTCCACTCGCTGAACACGCAAATAAAATAACGCAATGAAGTTGGATTTTCGTAAAATATTTTTATTGATCTCTAGTTTTTTTTAATTAAAAGTTTTCTCCTGCTGCAACAAACAAAGCGCAATTCATGAAACATGGAGACGGTATATCAAAAAGTAAAACATTAAGACGTACAGACTTGGGCGTAATTCTATTTATAAATACGAATATGAATTTATTCACATCGTGATTTTCATGTGAATATAAATACAAATGTATTCATACTTCACTTTTTGTATTCACATGCATGCATACAAATACAATTGTATTCACAAATATTCTGAACATACAAATAGATTCACAGAAAAAATTGTGAATATTCACAAAAAAGTGAATATTTACAAAAAATCCTGTGAATTAAAAAAAATACACATCAAAATCTGTGAATGCAAATGTATTCATAAAAAATTGTAAATACAAAAAAATTCACAAAATAAGTTGTGAATTTTTTCATATTTAAGACAAATTAAAATCAAATTCACAATAATTAGATTAAAATTTACACCATTAGTGAGTTCGTACGCATTTTGAGAGAAAACATTGCCTCGAGGCAAAGAAATTTTTGCACAAAACTTTTTGTGCGAAAATTCCTTTGCCTCAACACAATGGTTTCTCTCAAAATACATAAGAACTCACTTGTGGCGTAAATTTTAATATAATTGTCGTGAATTCGATTTTAATTTTCTTCAACTTGAGGAAATTCACAACTCATTTTGTGAATTTTTTCATATTTATGATGTAATATTTAGAACTCACTTTTTTTGCAAAAATTTTTTCGCCTCGACGCACTGTTTTCTCTCAAAATACGTAAGAACTCACGTTTGGTGTAACGTGAGTTCTTACGTATTAATCGAATACGTTTTAATCTAATCATTGTGAATTTGATTTTAATTTGTCTTAAATACGAAAAAATTCTCAACTTATTTTGTGAATTTTTTTGTATTTACAATTTTTTGTGAATACATTTGCATTCATAGATATTGATTTGAATTTTTTTTAATTCACAGGATTTCTTGTAAATATTCACATTTTTTGTGAATACAGTAGAACCTCGATTATCCGAACCAATTGGGACCGAGACTAGTTCGGATAATCAAAAGTTCGGATAATCGAAACGTGGGTTATTTGTGACGAGATCATAAACAACAACCTTTTACATAAAAACTGTACAGTACATGTCAAATTTTAATATATATATATATGTACTGTTTTTATGTACATACATATATCAGGTGTTAAAATATATATATATATATATATATATATATATATATATATATATATATTAGGGTGTGCGGAAAAAAATCGATACTTTTTTTTCGGTTGCATCCACCAAAAAAAGGTGAATTAAGGTAAAAAATGAAGAATCCTCGAAGGAGAGCTCACAAAAAAATTATTTCGAATGGCGCATTGCATTTGAATATTTTCCATAAGAATAACCCAGGAAAATATTGGGATTTTTGAATGTGGTAGATGTCATTAACATATTCTCATGGAGAAACGAATTTCCAACAAAAAAGTTTTTACGAAAAATTAGCTCAGAACAACCGTTCAAGCGCTGTCTGAAATTGAATTGATAGAAAAAAAATAATTCGAAAGGCTGTAAAAATCGAATTTTTCGCTTTACAAAAAAACTTTTTAGGGTTTTTTTTTGTAGAGAATGTTCTGCTCTAACATACAATTTGCATGGAATCGTTCTCAAAATATTTCTCTGATACAAAAAAGAATCGAGTACAACAAGAAATATAAAAGAAACGACGTCCATCATTGATCGTGTTTCGAAAAGTTTTATTCAATCAATTTGGTTTAATAAGATAAAATAATTTGTTTTTACATTATAATACTTGATAATCATCGTTCCTTTTCTTAAGAGTCTGTTTGTTGCAATTAGGGTATTTCTGTCGATGATTTTGTACTACGCCCAATAAATATTGTAGCTGCTCTTCGTTTTTTGTTAATGAACCGTTATATGCTTCTATCAAAGTGACACGACGTTCGGCTACGTTATTAACGATTTTTGGGTTGAAAAAATCTAAGCAACTTAAATAAATTCCATTTTCCGGCCATAATTCAATATTTACTCTCAAAAAATCATGAGGTAAATTGAATTGCTGGAAAAGAAATAAGGATTCTTGAGTGACGAAATCGCTTATGTCTTTTTTCAGCACCATTTCCCAATCATTTTTTTTTAACAATTGCTCACTCGGAAGGATTTTTGGATTTTTCTCGAGATTGCAGAGCTTGTACCATTTTTGCCTTCACACTTATCGGCACAGCATTGTCAAAAAACGACAAAGCAACAATTTTCTCGTTAAAGTACCACAAGTGACTAGCTAATTTTTTCGAGGCAGCCTCCCCTACTACAGGATTCACTTTGCAATAAGGAATGACATTTTGTAGCAGTAACAGATCTTGATTCGAGGCCAAAATGAGGGGAAAATGTAGCGGTTTCCCGTTCGTGGCCTTAGTGTGAAGCTTGTGATTTTGCACTACGAGTGCAAAATCACTCGCAGCGTGTGCCATGGCGCGCACGTCGCTTAAATAAAAAATTTAATTTCAGACAGCGATACCACTTGAACGGTTGTTCTAAGCTAATTGTTCGTAGGAACTTTTTTTGTAGGGAATTCAATTCTCTATCAGAATATCTTAATGACATTTTTGTGAGATTTTTTTCTGAAGAGATTTACTACGACGTTCAGAAGTGCCAATATTTTCCTGTGTTATTCTTATGGAAAGTATTCAAATGCAATGCGCCGTTCGAAATAATTTTTTCTGAGCTCTCCTTCGAGGATTCTTCTTTTTTTACCTTAATTCACCTTTTTTTGGTGGATGCAACCGAAAAAAAAAGTATCGATTTTTTTCCGCACACCCTAATATATATATTAAACAGCTGAAAAAAGTCGAATGCCTTTTTTAATATATTTTTTATAAAATCGTCCATTTTTAATTGACGAACGGCCGTAACGCGTTTTTGAGCGGCTAAGTCTCGCAGCCGTTTGAGAAGGAGAAGTTGCATTAGGTTGCTCATTGTTGCTCACGGCAGTGGCAGCGAGCAACAATGTATCTTTCGCGCCAACGTTCGGATAATTGAGCGTTCGGATAAACTAAGTTATCGTTCGGATAATTGAGGGTTCGTATAATCGAGGTTCGGATAATCGAGGTTCTACTGTATATATTGAACACCTGAAAAAAGTCGAATGCCTCTTTTAATATTTTTTTAATAAAATCGTCCATTTTTAATTGACGAACGGCCGTAACGCGTTTTTGAGCGGCTAAGTCTCGCAGCCGTTTGAGAAGAAGTTGCGTTGGGTTGCTCATTGTTGCTCACGGCAGTGGCAGCGAGCAACAATGTATCGTGCGCGCCAACATTCGGATAATTGAGCGTTCGGATAAACTAAGCCATCGTTCGGATAATTGAAGGTTCGGATAATCGAGGTTCTACTGTATTCCCAATTTTTTTCTGTGAATTTATTTGTACACGTTCAGAATATTTGTAAATACAATTGTATTTGTATGCATGCATGTGAATACAAATAAGCGAACTATGAATAAATATTTGACTAATAGGCGTTTGTAAATCACCCTGCAAATACGTCGATTTAATAGTGGAAGGGACTGAAGACTTAAAAAAAAATATTTATAGCATTTGGTAATATACAAGTTTTCAGAAACGACGTGTCCTGTTTTTTTAACTATCTGTTTAAATCTTACCCTTTTAGAATCTTTGAAAAAGTGAAAAAAAAATAATACCAAGTAATGAAAAGATATTTGAATTCACTCCTCTTTGAACTGGCGCAGAACGAAAAAAAGATTTTTCCCCTTTTAAAAAGATATGAAATCCCCTTTAAAAACTTTTAAAAAGTAAAAAAAGAACGCCAAGTAACAAAATACCCCCGAAAACATTATTGCTTGTTTGATCATATACAAAATTCTGATTTATCTTGAAATATTTTTTAAATTTATTTAACGAATGCTTTTATTATATTTTTTCAATTAAAATGTACAAAAAAAGTGAAATAACTTTTTATAAAGTAGCCAAGCAGTTTACTAAAAACGTAAACAAAATTGTTAAACCTTAGAACTAATGTTTTCCTAAATATTTCATTTTTATTTTAAAAATCACATTACTATTATAACAAAAAATGGGTATTACCATTATATAAAAATACAACGTATTTACCACATAAGTACATTGGAAATGCTGTGCAACGACTTGGCGTGCATGGTTAAGAAAAATAGCTCGGCGAAGGATTTCGTCTTTCCGACTACTTAACTCTCAGGTTGGAAAAACATAGACTGCTGCAATTTGTTATGTAACTGGAAATCAAATTTCGTGATCCCGCAAAGTATGGATCAAATCAGTGATGTTCCCCTAGACGACACGATACGTTAAATCTTTTTTTTTTATGCATAATTTAATACGATATATAAAAGTATATTCTTTCTCCTCTATCAGACAACTTTATACATTATATGAAATATATTTCGTATATACTTTTATGTATTGATCCGTCTGTTTGTGTATTGTATCCGTCTCTAAGCCACAGCATCGGCAATTTTAAAATTCGAATTACGGTGCCGTCGTCTTGCTGGTGAAAAACGAAATATCTGAGTATCTCTCCTGATATTCATTGCTCTATATTCGATGGTTTTTCCGAGTACAGTCGAATATTCGTCAATAGTGGATATAAGGGAGCTCTGACACGGTCACGTGAATTGTGTGGACCGATATAAACACTGATAACACTATATATCAATGTTATCTTGTCCGAATCACACTAGCGCAAGGTGCAGGAAATCGCATTGTTAATAACACTGGCAGTTGATGCGTTGTTACAGGTTATATATATATTGTGTATCTTCCCGAGCTATTTCTCTTAACCATGCACGCCAAGTCGTTGCACAGCATTTCCAGTGTACTTATGTGGTAAATACGTTGTATTTTTATATAATGGTAATACCAATTTTTTGTTATAATAGTAATGTGATTTTTAAAATAAAAATGAAATATTTAGGAAAACATTAGTTCTAAGGTTTAACAATTTTGTTTACGTTTTTAGGAAACTTGCTTGGCTACTTTATAAAAAGTTATTTCACTTTGTTTGTACATTTTAATTGAAAAAATATAATAAAAGCATTCGTTAAATAAAATTAAAAAATATTTCAAGTTAAATCAGAATTTTGTATATGATCAAACAAGCAATAATGTTTTCGGGGGTATTTTGTTACTTGGCGTTCTTTTTTTACGTTTTAAAAGTTCATCTTACCCCGCGTATTCGTCTTGCCTTGAGTTCCCCGAAATAGTTTTAGTTCTGAAGTAAACATTTTCGGGCTTAGTCCGAGAAGGCGGTTATCGGAGACGGGCTCCCGCAGTACGAGACCATAAACACTTGAGAGGCACGTGGCCGTCGGATGACGGTTTTCCTAGACGACAAAGGACCAGTTGAAGGCCCTGCAAGGGGTTCGGCGTTCTTGGCGTCAGTCCATGCGGAACCGTTAACAAGAACGCATGGTCGAGCTGCAAGTCGTATATCGGCGCTTCATTGTTACGCGTCGAAGATATTAAGAGACTTTATATAAAATTACCATACTGTACAAGTCCAGTGGGCATTACATTTACAAAATATAACCTTAGTAAGGAAATCTTACTACAGATCAGAAGTGGGATATATCACGCGCTAGTTTTGGAATTACAAAATCCAAAAGACAAGTGTGGTTATCCGAGAAATTGAGAAGTGAAGACAAAGGTAGAACTAACAGTGAAAGTGTCACGATAAGAGGAGAGAATCACAAAGAAAAGAAGAACGTCGTCCAAGTCGAGCAGGCGTGACAAGAAATCTGCAAGGACAAGGGATGGCGATGAGCGGCGAGCGAGATCGCCTTCACATCGCACGAGAAGACGGGGCTCAAGGGATAGCAGTCCGCGACGGTCCAGATCGAGGAGCGTAATGGGTCGCACTCGTCATCAAAGAGAGACGTCGGGATCGGGCAGGACCGACCGACGCGAAGAGCGCCAACTCGTCGACGCGAAGAGCGCCAGCTCGTCGACCAACATCGACGGACGCGAAGCCGAAGTCGATCGAGGAGTTGCCTGTCCGGCAAATCTGCAAGCACGAGTCTGGTGGGTGGTACCGCAGCTCAGGGTGAGTCCGATTTTGCGAAGTTGACTGAAGTGCTATTGACTATCGTTGGGACAGGTTCGGAACGGTCAAATCAGTACCTATAATAATGGAATATTATTACCTGGATTTGATCCGGAAAAGGAAAGAGTTATCGGCTATGGAATGGTTAGAGAAAGTGAACACATACGCGACCATGTACGGTTGGAATGATCCGCAAAAGAAATTTACTTGGCCCCATTAAAGTTGAAGGAAATTGTAAGAAGCTGGTACGATTGACTTAAGAGCGCATCCTTTAGTTGGGGAGCTGTACAGTAGAAATTCGCAAACAATTCTCAGGAGAACAGACTCTGGGAAACTACTTGACAGCGCGGTAGCGTATAAAAGTACGCTGGGTCAATCTTTACAAGCGTATTGCTTTGAAAAGGTCATGATAATCAATCGAGTGAATCTAGAGCCCTAAGCAAAAGATCACGGAATTCGTGGTCCACGGAATCCATGATGAACAATTAAGAATTAATCTAACAAATTAAAAGGAGAACACTCGTACAATTGAATGGATGCCTGGAATGCGTATGAGTTTAAAAACATAAGGGGATTAAACGTACGAGGTAGAGAAGGACAAGAAGCGTCCTCCAGCAGAGGAAAGAAAAAAACAGCCTAGACGATGTGAGAAGAGAGCATGGCTAGGCAGCGAGGGGCAGCCTCGCAGGAGGGGGCCGCCTCGCTGCATAGTAGGGCCTATTTTTGCTGGACGTATTCGAGATCGCAGCGACCTAAGTAAACAAACCACTCGAGAAATACGTCCTAGGCAACCGAGAAAAGATCTGTACCATTGATTTGAGAAGTAACCGTTCTATTGACCGGGAGGGCCTAGCAGGTTGTTTCAACAACAAAATTTAAAGACACGGGGAAAACCTTGCCAGCATTAGACCACACAATAGTCGCCCCGATTACTCTATCGAGAATGAAGGTCCACGTGGATGACTTTCCTTAAAGTAAAAGTTTTCACTGTTGCCGATGACCAATTAACGAAGGAAATCCTTATCGGACGAGATATTTTGCTTAAGGCTGATATTAAGGCAATATCAGATGTGTCCAGAGTGATGGTTACTTCGGACAAATTGGTTGAAAAATCGATAACGTAGAAGCTGAGATGATAGGTGTCAATGAGGCAGGAACGCTGAAAGCAGTCGATATTTGGTGCGAACATCACGACGCGAGTAATAAAACAAAATTATTATCACTACCGAACAATTATCGGCAACATCATTCCACATGAAAGAATTAGGCAAAACGATGCAGCGGAGATAAAAATTAAATTAACTACTGAAGTTACTGTTTTGCTTGGGCCGTATTGCCTCTTTAAAGCTGATCAGGACAATGTCAAGATAATAGTAGCCGACCTAGAGAGAAGCGGCATTGTCCGCAAGAGTACGTCGCCGTGTGGTAGTCCCGTCGTGTCGTACTCATGCAATAAAAATTGGAAAACGCGAATGGCAAATTGTATATATAGAGATCTCAATAAAATTACTAAAGGTATTCAATACCTATTAATCATAACTGACGATAATGTAGATCAACTTTGTAAACAACGGGTTTTTGCATATTTGGATTTTAAATCCGGACTATACTAAATTCACATGCATCACGATTCCGTTGAAGATACTGCTTTTGGGACGCCGAATGAGCAATGGGAACTATTGTGAATGCCTTTTAGATGGCCAATTCCCCAACTGTGTTTAAGGAAGATGTGCCTTGGGATACATAGATGATGTACTGGGTGCTACAGAAACGTTAGACGAAGGGCTCGAACAATTAGACATAGTTCTTAACGCTCTTCAGGCGAGAAATTTGATCGTAAATCTGACCAACTGAACACTTTCCCGAAAAAAATAAAATTGTGTACTTAGGACGTGAAATTTCGGGAGAAGGAATATGACCAGGGACTCACAAAAGCGAGACCGTTGTAAAAGTCAGGGACCCAACGAATGTAAAACAATTCAGACAATTTTAGATCTTGCGGGATATTTCGGTATTTTTATTAAAGATTTTGCGGGAAAGACTGCTCCTCAACAAACTTGTCCCGCAGAGACATCCCTTGGTCGTGGGGACCGAGGGAAAGCAAAGCAATAGGCGAAATAAAAACGATACTAGAGAACAGACCCACTCTAGCAATTTACGACCCTGAGAGGGAAACCGAAGTACGCGCAGATGCGAGCGCGATGGGTCTGGGGGCTATACTTATTCAAACACATAGAGAGGGAAAACGCGTAGTCGCGTACTATAGGCGAACGACAACTTCCACAGAACAAAAATATCGAACGATACAGAAACACTGGCGGTATTCATGGAATTGAAAGCGTTCCATGCTTATTTGCTAGGAATCAAATTCACGGTGATGAATGATTGCAGTGCCATGCGCGCACGGCAGATAAAAGGAAAATACAACCGCGAGCCGCTCGTTAGCTGGTATATTGGCGGGATTACAATTTTGAGATTGTGTATCGCTCAGGCACTTAAGTAGCTTACGTTGAGTTTAAGTGGGAGTCAAATTGATTGTTGTGCTATTGATATTACAGAAAGTGAATAGATTAAGGTGGCTCAAACTCTGGATCGTAGCCATCCAGGTCATCCAAAAAAAATTAGAATCTGATGAAATCCAACCGGTAACGAAACAGTACTTTGACAAATATGGCCTTAAGGGTGGTGTTCTTTTTCCGAAAGACTGACACGGGCAAGAAATGGTCCGTACCAAGAATGTCACGCTTCAACGTGGTGCGATTATGCCACGATGAACAAGGACATTTCGCACTTGAAGGAACGTTGGAAAAGATAATGGAAAATGATTAGTTGCTATTGGTTAAATATGTAAACGCACGTTGCAATTGTTTGTATTGTGAATGGGTCAACCGGGCGCAAGCCTGGACTATTGCACCCGATAGATACAATTACTATTCATTCCATACGATAAATCTCGATCATGTTGGATCATGGACACGCAGTAGGCGTAGAAAGATACAAATACGCACCATGCGGATGGTGGTACTAAATTTTTGTGTCCTTAAACCTGTCCGCGATACCTCCACAACGAGGGTGATAAGAGCACTGATTCAATTAATCGCAATATTCGGGGTACCGACTCGGGTAATGAGCGACAGAGGGATGGCCTTTACGTCGCATTCATTCAAGACCTCTTACGAGGAGTAGGATGTCAAGCACATACCCAACGCTGTGGCAACGCCATGTGCTAATGGGCACTGTGAGCAAGTGAACCGCACGGTTTTGAGTTCTCTTGCAGTCACCTGTACTGGGGAAGCAGGAGGAAAACTGGGACGACAACGTAGAGAAGGTCCAGAGTGCTATCAGCTCTCCTACCAACAGAATTACGGGCACGTCACCAAGTCGCCTCCTGTTTGGCTATAACCGGGCAGTATGGCCGAGGCAGGGATCCAAGGTGCATTGGACCAGGTCGAGCTGAGGGAGCCGAGGGAGGCTGCTGAGGCATCCATGGATGCAGAGCAGAGGCAACGTTAGAGGGCTTTCGACACCTGACGGTTTGAGCCGCCTACGTACGCAGTGGGCGATGCCGTCATGGTAGCAGCGAGTCCTGTTGCAGATGGGCAGAGCAGGAGGCTGGTCGCGAAGGCAAAAGGGCCCTTCAAGGTGACGGCTGTTCTGACTAACGACCGGTACGAGGTTCAGGATCTCCGAGGTCTGGGAAAACCGCCGAATCAACACAGCATGGTGGTGGTTCGCGGCTTGCGGAAGTGGGTCACCCTCGACGCCACGCAGTAAGCCCTCGAGTACATTTCGTCATCTGGTGACGGGCCGCGAGTCAGTGGACCCGAGATGCAACCTGTGGTCGAGATTGTGTGCTACGACGGGCGCTGGCGAGGCAGGACTAGGGCCGAGTCCATTCTCTGCGATTGAGAAGTGGTCAATCTCGAAGGACGTGGAGTTTGAGCGGAGGCCACGACCCACCACAGGTAGTCAGAGTCAGGTGTGCATAGGGCTGAGGAGGCCGGTTGCCCACTCAGTCCGGCATTTGGCACTTGGCAAGGCTAGCAACCGTCAACAGGTAGTCAGAGTCAGGTGTGCATAGGGCTGAGGAGGCCGGTTGCCCACTCAGTCCGGCATTTGGCACTTGGCAAGGCTAGCAACCGTCAACAGGTAGTCAGAGTCAGGTGTGCATAGGGCTGAGGAGGCCGGTTGCCCACTCAGTCCGGCATTTGGCACTTGGCAAGGCTAGCAACCGTCAACAGGTAGTCAGAGTCAGGTGTGCATAGGGCTGAGGAGGCCGGTTGCCCACTCAGTCCAGCATTTGGCACTTGGCAAGCCTAGCAACCGTCAACAGGTAGTCAGAGTCAGGTGTGCATAGGGCTGAGGAGGCCGGTTGCCCACTCAGTCCGGCATTTGGCACTTGGCAAGGCTAGCAACCGTCAACAGGTAGTCAGAGTCAGGTGTGCATAGGACTGAGGAGGCCGGTTGCCCACTCAGTCCGGTATTTGGCACCTGGCAAGGCTAGCAACCGTCAACAGGTAGTCAGAGTCAGGTGTACATAGGGCTGAGGAGGCCGGTTGCCCACTCAGTCCGGCATTTGGCACCTGGCAAGGCTAGCAACCGTCAACAGGTAGTCAGAGTCAGGTGTACATAGGTCTGAGGAGGCCGGTTGCCCACTCAGCCCGGCATTTGGCACCTGGCGAGGCTAGCAACCGTCAACAGATTCCTATCCGAATACCTTCCCGAACTAATCAACTCTTGGTCATAATTGTTTATCGATGGACACTTTTGAAGGAACTGATCACTCCTATATGATGTCTTCATTGAGACGCAGTTATCACCTTTCCCACATCTTAGTGCTTGATGCGTGTGTAATAAGGGATTGTGATTTTTTTAAATTTTAACAGACAACCTATGCGGGAAAAGAAAGGTCGAGGACGACCTAGGATAGTCAGGAAGGCCGAATGAAGTAAACATTTTCGGGCTTAGTCCGAGAAGGCGGTTATCGGAGACGGGCTCCCGCAGTACGAGACCATAAACACTTGAGAGGCACGTGGCCGTCGGATGACGGTTTTCCTAGACGACAAAGGACCAGTTGAAGGCCCTGCAAGGGGTTCGGCGTTCTTGGCGTCAGTCCATGCGGAACCGTTAACAAGAACGCATGGTCGAGCTGCAAGTCGTATATCGGCGCTTCATTGTTACGCGTCGAAGATATTAAGAGACTTTATATAAAATTACCATACTGTACAAGTCCAGTGGGCATTACATTTACAAAATATAACCTTAGTAAGGAAATCTTACTACAGTTCATTGGATTGTTTGCTCATTCCATTGAAAATATACATCATGCGAATAATTCAAACAATCCGTGTGATATCAATGTACGTTTTGTAACGTGATTTTTTAACTCGGCTAGAAATTACGGCAACCGAGCTCAAATATTATTTTGTAATATTTCAGCTCCCGATATTGTAAGATAAAGTTCTCGCTGGAAGCGGCGATTTCGCACGGTTCGATCACGCGATCGTGTTGACAGTTTTTCTGTCAACAAACGTGCCCCGTCTCGCTCTCGCCTAAGTCCGTCGCGCGGCGAAGGCCGGCTACGGCGAGTACAGTCGATTGTGCGTGCGATTTTTTTTCCTTTGTTCCCATCTCCCGTGTGCTTCCCTCCGATCGCCCGTCGAGTTAGTAAGTGTTCCAAAGTGAAGTGAAAAGGGTGTCGCCGATACAGCCCACGGATAATCATCGACCGGTGAGTTTCAAATTTTGAACAAAAAAATTGGTTTTCAAAATTTTTATTTTTATTTTTTCGAAGATTTAAAGAAGAGTTATTGCGTAAGTGTGAGAAAAAATAACGGAATTTTTTGTTTTTCATTCTAATCATCATTAACTGACATTTAAGGAACAATACAGGTGTTCCTTTGATTTTTGATAAAACTTCCCGGGTAAAAATGAATATATATAATCATATATAATTGTATATTAATTGATCATATACAATTGTATACAAAAATTGGCAGAATAGAATTGTATATTTTTGTATATAAACGTATACAATTATATATATTTGTATATAAACGTATACAATTGTATACGTTGATATACAAATATATACAATTATATATGATTATATTAATAATCATATATAATTGTATGCAAAAATTGACCCGATAGAATTGTATAAATTTGTATATAAACGTATACAAATTGTATACGTTTATATGCAAATATATACAATTCTATCGGGCCAATTTTTGTATACAATTGTATATGATTAATTAATATACAATTATATATGATTATATATATTCATTTTTACTCGGGGATTTATACCAAATTTCATAAGAATCGGTCAATTAGTTTTTCACCTAAACGTCACGCCAGTTTTGAAAATACAGTTTAGAAGACCGTCCATTTTTACCATTTTTACAGATTAATAAATAAAATAAAAACGACCATGTCACATCCAAAAGTAGCGATAAAACGTCTAAGGTGGGAGCCTGAATTAAAAGGCCCAAAAAAGCGTTTTTTCGAGAATTTTTTTGGAAGGGAAGAAAACAAGTGAGTCCTGTAAACATTGCGGTATTTTTTCATGTATATTTGAAACGTATAAAAAAAAATTAAATATGAAACAATAAATGACCGCAGATTTATCAGTCGATTCCATGTGCGTCTTGCCACTGCAGTCCTCAATCGGCGGGAAAGATGCAGCTCGTAATTCTCGACTGAAACAAAAAAAACAATAAAATGTTCAGTTTCCATATATTTTTCTTCTGGCTGAATGAAGAAAAAGCTGAAAAAACCGTGAAATTATAACTTTTCTCAGGTTTGAAAACAAATCTGTAAAAAAAACACTTTAACGTGCTAAAAAATTATTTGAAAATACTTTTTCAACTACTTTTTTAATTCACTTAGAAGAGATTTTCATAATGAACAAAATAAACTGTGGTTTGATTCAATAGGTCGTTTTGTTTTTTTGCTATCACGCCTGCCAATTTGGAAAAATAGTGAAAATTAAAACTGGAGAAAACGCGCTTCACAGTTTTCAATAGGAGGAAATATCAATATCAAATATCAATCGCTTCTCCGCTTTGGCCTTGTATCTTCGAAAATATTGACAATTGGCCTCCGTAACTTTGTAAATATATTCTTGGATAGTTTATCGATTTAAGCCAAGAAATCCGTTTTTTCGGACCTTTTAATTCAGGCTCCGGCCTTAAGTCTCAAAAATGATGAAGGAATGTTTCAAAAAAACATGAAAATCAGCGAATTTTTTCATCCCCTAAATTGGCCCGATAGAATTGTATATATTTGTATATAAACGTATACATTTATATACAAATATATACAATTCTATCGGGCCAATTTTTGTATACAATTGTATATGATCAATTAATATACAATTATATATGATTATATATATTCATTTTTACTCGGGTAGTATCTCCATATATCATTATATACAGAAATATGTATAATTTTATTAAATCAAATTTGATGGAAGTACATTTATATCGGATTATATATACGCATGTATAGAGTCATATACAATTGTATATAAACCTATATAAATATATATGATTGTATATCATTTTCATATAATTGTATCCAAGTATATACAATCATTTTTACTCGGGTCATATACAGTCATATACAATTTTATATACCGTAAATAAAATTTTCACGTATTTATACAATTATGTACAGCACTATATTGAATTATATATAACTGTATATAATATTATATCTAATTACATAAACCGTAAATAAAAGTTTCACGTATATATATAATTATATACAACACTATATTGAATTATATATAACTGTATATGATATTATATCTAATTATATAAACTCCATATCAAAATAGTATCTCCATATATGATTATATACAGAACTATATATAATTTTATCAAATCAAATTTGATGGAAGTACATTTATATCGGATTATATATACGAATGTATAGAGTTATATACAATTATATATAAACCTATATATAAATATATATGATTGTATATCATTTTTATATAATTGTATCTAACAAGGAACATCCCTCAGGTGTCCGCCTCCGATTTCGTTGAAACTCATATATGTGATAGAGCATCGAGAACTTTGAGACACGTATTTTATTTTATTGGCGGAAAAACGGATTTAAGGCAGGAAACCGCCCCTCAAAGAAAGGCGTGTCGAGGGGTGATTTTGCAGTTTCACCCAGAAGCAATCCACCGATCTGAATGAAACAAAAACGAAAATTCTTCTAATGAAAAGCGATGGAAAATCCACTATGAAAATGTTAAGAAAAAATTAAATTAGGGGGTAAACCACCCTTCAATTTGCCTTTTTTCACCCCACACTTAAGAGGGTTGTATGCAAATTAATAAAACAGGTATCATTTTGAAGGGCAATTGAAATTAAAGTTGACGCGTTTTTGCGTTTTGGCGGCATATCAAATTTAAGAGGGTAAACCAACCCTAACATAAATTTATTTATCATGGTCGCTTTTACTGTGTTTAAACTATATCCGCTGATTTTAAATATTTCTATAAACAACAATTTAATGTTTTATCATATTTCAAAATTATTACATTCGTCTTAAGGGGTAACTACCCCTCTGACGAGAAACATCATTGAAGTATCCGCATTCGATTTCGTTGAAACTCATATATGTGGCATTGCAAACTATTAAACATGTTTTTTTTTAATCGGCAGAAAAACGGTGTTAGGGGATGAAACCACCCCTCAAAGTTTCCCCCACAAGCAGTCCACCGATCTGAATGAAACAAAATCGAAAATTCCTCTAATATTAAGCGATGAAAATTCCACTACAAGAGTGTTGATTAGAAATATAATTAAGGGGTAAGCCACCCCTCCATTTGCCGTTTTTCACCCCACGCTTGAGAGAGTTGTATGAAAATTAATAAAACAGGCATCATTTTGAAAGGGAATCAAAATTCAAATTAACGCGTTGTTGCGTTTCAGCGGGACAACAAATTTAAGGGGGTAAACCACCCCTAACATAAATTCGTTCATTTCCATTCATTTAAAAAACCAGAAGATTCTGAAAATCCTGTTACCTTTGGTTTTGGTGAATCGAACACTCATTGTGAAATACCCGGTTGCAATAATTTGGCCATTATCAAATGTGCATGGTGCAAAAATTCGTTGTGTTTAAAGCATTTTGTTGACGGTTATCATTATTGTAGGAATTATGAGCCATGATTGTAGATGGTTGATAGTTGATAGACTAGAAAAAAAAGTATATATCACAAGAAAATGATTTGACGGCATATGACTGCGATACTTTTCACAAGTACTATTAATTAAATCAGCTAATATGATTCTCAAATGAAATATATCAAAATATATTAAAAACATGTTCGTTAACATACTGTAAAACCCGCAGTTTCATTAATATGTTTAATCAAATAAACGGTAAAATAATAAAAATATACATTCCTCCACAAAACTACGTCGCTGGCTAAATTATAGCTTGATCCAGGCGCATCATCGTTCCGAAATTTACGAAGTGAGCCTTATAACTTATTCTGGAAATTATTATAATTAATGATATAGTAGAAGTGTATGTTTATTCCTATGGAGATGCTTAATAAACGTGCATATTAAAATCGGAAGGGTTTCGACACGAAAGTATGAGTCTTATGAGTAAGGGGTAGCCCCACGTCCCCACTCCCAAAGTACCGCTCTAAAGCTCAAAACGAATATGCCTGCACACACACCTGCAATTGCTATTACCGACGAAATGAAAACAGTTTTAACGAAATTCGTGAAACCTTTCGCGAAACTTTAAACGAAAAGCAGTTAGAGGGGGCAGTTTACCCTTAAAATGTAAAAATTTAAAAACGTAATAATTTAAAAACGCGGGAGAATATTTTGAATCCGCGGATACACGTTAAACACAGAAAACACGACGGTGATGAACAAATTTATGTTAGGGGTGGTTTACCCCCTTAAATTTGCTGTCCCGCTGAAACGCAAAAGCGCGTCAACTTGAATTTTGATCCCCCTTCAAAATGATACCTGTTTTTATTCATTTTCATACAACCCTCTTAAGCGTGGGGTGAAAAACGGCAAATGGAGTGGTGGCTTACCCCTTAATTATATTTCTAATCAACACTCTTGTAGTGGATTTTTCATCGCTTAATATTAGAGGAATTTTCGAATTTGTTTCATTCATTGTCAGATCGGTCGTAAAGAAAGAAACGTCTCGTTTCATAGCCTAGCGACCTCTGGCACTTCATTCGTGGAAACGTGGTTCACTTGCGTCACAGTAATGGTGCTGCCACCTAAACGCGTGAGGCACAACTGCTATCTGCTGTATGCGTGACTTTTCGGAATTTTGACCGTTCTTTTTCGGAATCTTACACTATCTAAACTTAAGTTTTGGCAAACTGGATACTCGAAACTATGATTTCCGGAGTCTAAAACTTTCGTGACTCCGACGAATCTCTTATTCGCTTTTATTATATTTAAACTTTCTGACATAGCTCGTTCTCTGTAATAAAAAAATCGGGATTTTGTGGCATGCTTAATATTGCATATTCGGACTTTTGTATGTTGTATTACTGGTCGTTCAAATAAAGCGTTGATCTTCTGCATTCTATTCCTAAAAATTATTTCGTATAAGAAATCATATTTGTATGCTTTTTCTATCGCTACTCTTACCGTTCTTTATCATTTACAGTCAACTGTGTGGACTTTCTCCGGCATGATCTTTATGAAACTTGTAGTTTGGGAATATAAAAATTCAGAATTATGAGCCTTCTGGTCATTCAAAGTTCGGGATTTCTACCCCGCACGACTGAATTCACAAAAGGTCGTCTGCTACCAAACTGCATGACAGCAGCTACTTTTTCAATTCAGCTGTTTATTGTTTATAATAAGACGAATCGATTGACCTATGATTTATCTCAGTGACGACTTTCTTAAATTAATTGAAAAATTGTTATTCGCGAATCGCGCCTCCTCTCTTGCACGAAAAATATTTAAAAAAGCCGTCTGCTGCCAACACGCATGACAGCAGCTACTTTTTCACTTCAACTGCTTATCGTTTATACTAACAAGGAACATCCCTCAGGTGTCCGCCTCCGATTTTGTTGAAACTCATATATGTGATAGAGCATCGAAAACTTTGAGACACGTATTTTTATTTATCGGCGGAAAAACGGATTTAAGGGGGGAAACCGCCCCTCAAAGAAAGGCGTGTCGAGGGGTGATTTTGCAGTTTCACCCAGAAGCAATCCACCGATCTGAATGAAACAAAAACGAAAATTCTTCTAATGAAAAGCGATGAAAAATTTACTATGAAAATGTTAAGAAAAAATTTAATTAGGGGGTAAACCACCCCTCAATTTGCCTTTTTTTCACCCCACACTTAAGAGGGTTGTATGCAAATTAATAAAACAGGTATCATTTTGAAGGGCAATTAAAATTAAAATTCACGGGTTTTTGCGTTTTGGCGGCATAGCAAATTTAAAGGGGTAAACCACCCCTAACATAAATTTATTTATCATGGTCGTTTTTTCTGTGTTTAAAGTATATTCGCTGATTTTAAATATTTCTATAAACTACAATTTAATGTTTTACCATATGTCAAAATTATTACATTCGTCTTAAGGGGTAACTACCCCTCTGACGAGAAACATCATTGAAGTATCCGCTTTCGATTTCGTTGAAACTCATATATGTGGTAAAGCATTGCAAACTATTGAACATTTTTTTTTTGTATCGGCAGAAAAACGGTGTTAGGGGATGAAACCACCCCTCAAAGGTTCTCTCACAAGCAGTCCACCGATCTGAATGAAACAAAATCGAAAATTCTTCTAATATTAAGCGATGAAAAATCCACTACAAGAGTGTTGATTAGAAATATAATTAAGGGGTAAACCACCCCTCCATTTGCCGTTTTTCACCCCACGCTTAAGGGGGTTGTATGACAATGAATAAAACAGGTATCATTCTGAAGGGGAATCAGAATTCAAGTTGACGCGTTGTTGTGTTGCAGCGGGACAGCAAATTTAAGGGGGTAAACCACCCCTAAAATAAATTTGTTCATTTCCATTCATTTAAAAAATCAGAAGATTTTGAAAATCCTGTTACCTTTGCTTTTTGTGAATCGAACACACATTATTGTGAAATACCCGGTTGCAATAATTTGGCCATTATCAGATGTGCATGGTGCAAAAAATCGTTGTGTTTAAAGCATTTTTTTGACGATTATCATTATTGCAGGAATTATGAGCCATGATTGTTGATGATTGATAGTTGATAGACTAGAAAAAAAAAGTTTATATCACAAGAAAATGATTTGACGGCAGATGACTGCAATACTTTTCACAAGTACTATTACTTAAATCAGCTGGTATGATTACCAAATAAAATATGTCAAAATATATTTAAAACATGTTCGTTAACCTACTATAAAACCCTCAGTTTCATTAATATGTTTAATTAAATAAACGGTAAAATAATAAAAATATACATGCCTCCACAAAACTACGTCGCTGGCTAAATTGTCGCTTGATCCAGGCGCATCATCGTTCCGAAATATACGAAGTGAGCCTTATAACTTATTCTGGAAATTATTATAATTAATGATATAGTAGAAGTGTATGTTTATTCCTATGGAGATGCTTAATGGACGTGCATATTAAAATCGGAAGCGTTTCGACACGAAAATATCAGTCTTATGAGTAATGGGTAGCCCCACGTCCCCACTCCCAAAGTACCGCTCCTAAAGCTCAAAACGAATATGCCTGCACACACAAACATAAAATTGATATTACCGATGGAATGAAAACAGTTTTAACGAAATTCGTGAAACCTTTCGCGAAACTTTAAACGAGACGCAATGAGAGGGGGTAGTTTACCCTGAAAATGTAAAAATTTAAAAACGTAATAGTTTAAAAATGCGGGAGTATATTTTGAATCCGCGGATCCATGTTAAACACAGAAAACACGACGGTGATGAACAAATTCATATTAGGGGTGGTTTACCCCCTTAAATTTGCTGTCCCGCTGAAACGCAAAAACGCGTCAACTTGAATTTTGATTCCCCTCCAAAATGATACATGTTTTATTAATTTTCATACAACCCTTTTAAGCGTGGGGTGAAAAACGGCAAATGGAGGGGTGGTTTACCCCTTAATTATATTTTTAATCAACAATCTTGTAGTGGATTTTTCATCGCTTAATATTAGAGGAATTTTCGATTTTGTTTCATTCAGATCGGTGGACTGCTTGTGGGAGAAACTTTGAGGGGTGGTTTCATCCCCTAACACCGTTTTTCTGCCGATACAAAAAAAACATGTTTAATAGTTTGCAATGCTTTACCACATATATGAGTTTCAACGAAATCGAAAGCGGAAACTTCAATGATGTTTCTCGTCAGAGGGGTAGTTACCCCTTAAGACGAATGTAATAATTTTGACATATGGTAAAACATTAAATTGTAGCTTATAGAAATATTTAAAATCAGCGGATATACTTTAAACACAGAAAAAAACGACCATGATAAATAAATTTATGTTAGGGGTGGTTTACCCCCTTAAATTTGCTATGCCGCCAAAACACAAAAACCCGTCAACTTTAATTTTAATTGCCCTTCAAAATGATGCCTGTTTTATTCATTTGCATACAACCCTCTTAAGTGTGGGGTGAAAAACAGGCAAATTGAGGGGTGGTTTACCCCCTAATTTAATTTTTTCTTAACATTTTCATAGTAAATTTTTCATCGCTTCTCATTAGAAGAATTTTCGTTTTTGTTTCATTCAGATCGGTAGATTGCTTCTGGGTGAAACTGCAAAATCACCCCTCGACACACCTTTCTTCGAGGAGCGGTTTCCCCCCTTAAATCCGTTTTTCCGCCGATAAAAAAAAATACGTGTCTCAAAGTTTTTGATGCTCTATCACATATATGAGTTTCAACAAAATCGGAGGCGGACACCTGAGGGATGTTCCTTGTAAGACGAATCGATTGACCTATGATTTATCCCGTTGATGACTTTTTAAATCAATTAAAAAATGGTTATTCGCCAATCGCGCCTCCTCCCTGGCACGAAAAATCTCAAAAAAGCCGTCTGTTGCCAACACGCATGACAGTAGCGACTTTTTCTATTTACGTGTTTATTCTATGTACTTGGCCGAATCGATACCTTTATGTTTCACTCCGGTGACGGCATTTGTTGATTGACAAAAATAAATCGTTCTCCACAAAACGGGTCGTGCTGGCCGCACGACTGAATTCACAAAAGGTCGTCTGCTACCAACCTGCATGATAGCAGCTACTTTTTCAATTCAGCTGCTTATTGTTTATAATAAGACGAATCGATTGACCTATGATTTATCCCGGTGACGACTTTCTTAAATTAATTGAAAAATTGTTATTCGCGAATCGCGCCTCTGTACTCGCACGAAAAGTTTCACAAAAGGCCGTCTACTGCAAACCCGCATGACAGTAGCGACTTTTCATATTTACGTGCTTATTCTATATACTCGGCCGAATCGATCCCCCTATGTTTCATCCCGGTGACGGCTTTTGTTAATTAAGAACAAAAAAGTTATCCGCCATTCGGGTCTCCGTACTCGAAGAAAATTTTTGTTTAAAGTCGTCTGCCGTCAACACGCATGACAATTGTGACTTGACGATTTACATGCTTACTCTATATGAATAGTCCAAACGATCGACTCATGATTCATCCCGGTGACGGTTGTTGTTACGCAACAAAAAAAACATTATTTCCGCCAGTCAGATATATCGGGCTCATTCACGAGCGGGTAAGTGATGCTGCCTTGCTACGCTACGACCCGAGCGCGGACAGCGACGCTACAAATGTAATGGATTCGGGCGGCGCGCGTCTGCTAGGTCTGTCTGCCAGCTTCAGCGTCATTTAATAATTCACTTTTTTTCCATGGTAACCGGAAAAACGGTAGATTTTTTTCGAAATTTTGGAAAATGGCGAGGAGCAAGCGTCTTGCAAGCACATAACAAATTTCATTGCAATACGTTGTTCCGTTTGGGAGAATTCTAATTTCAAAATTTCGAAGTGGTCGGATGCGTGTGGCACATGGCTTTGAGTTTTACTAGCAGTTCTATCGCTGTAATCATTATTTCACCTTCAATTTGCGATGCCTGCGAATTGAACCTTCCTCTTCAATTTAAATTGCCTCAAATGACTGTCGATATGTTGAAATTCCCTTACTAACCCAATCCTTTAAGACGATTTTTGCGCAGATTCAACTTCAGACAACTACAACAGACACATAGTGGATCTGAAAACTAAAAATGAGCAGCTACATGTTCAAGTTGCATCACTCATGAACAGGTGCCAACAGCACACGGTGAGTGTGAAACAAAAAACCTACAAAATATTATTCTCGTGATAGCACAGAACCAACATTATTGTGCTTAAAAATGTTTAAAAAAAAACTTCTTGTGAAAGTTCGTTATTATTCTTTGCAGGCGCTGTTGGAGAAGGTACTGCGACTTATTGACCCTCAAGGCGAATTGTCGATTGCATGGGCGGCTGAATTTGAGCAATGTGCGAATACTCCTCCTGCACCAAGAGTGCAGCAGGGCAGCGCCGACGGTGAGACATTCCACTAACACTTACTATTCGCCATGTTTTCAACACGTATCCTATCAACCTTTTGAAAAAAGTCGTTGTGAGAGGAACGCGTTCGTAATATGCACTTAGGGCAAATCTTACTTGTCAAATCTTTATTATTCAGAATTTCGGCATGACATTGCGGCATAGCATTCTTGAATATTTTTAGGAACTAAATATTTAAAAATTGTTTTCTCTTTAGCGCTTAGCCAAGTACCTTCAAGTCAAATGTAAAAACATTGTTTTGTCTCACGAGAATTATTTTCAGGGAGAGACAATCCACAGGAGTTCCCTGAGAACATTGAAGACATCGAGGCCCTACCGGCAGCCTCGCTAGAGGAGGCTGAATCAGGAGGTAAATAGAAGAAAAAAATATCTGATACAATTATTAATAAAAAAAAACCATTTTCAAATATTTCTTCGATTAAAAAAAAATATTAAGGAGGAAAACGTCGGTCAAGCCGAGACTACTATTTCTCTGAATTAATGTACGACATTTCATGTCAATCGGTTCCTTGGATGTCGGGAAATCGTGTGCACCGTCTTAAAAAATATAGTTTCGAGAACAACGCCTTTAAAGTTCTACCAGCAGTTTCATCGTTGTAATCAAAAGTTTACCGTTAATCTGCGATTTCTGCACCATATATTAGGCCTCTATTTCAGTACGAGTTGCGTCATGCGACGAAAGAGTATTGGTCATTCTCACAGTAGCCTCACCCTCTTAATAGTTATGGAGTTCTCGCAAGGAATAGCTTAAAACCACGATTACTTGATAATTCAGACGTGGATGGAATTTATCCATTTAGAATAGTTCTTTAACAATCAACTTAAAAGATGGCTACACCTAGACAACAATTGTTGTTTCAGGCGGGAGCAGACATCAGGTCGGGCGGGTTCAGGTCGCTAACGTTGAACATCGTGTACAAACCAGGAGGCAAAGGAGTGACCTGTTCCACCAGCCTCAAAACGACCAGCCAATTGCGGATGTCGCCCTTCCTTCGGCAAGCGATTCCACAAATCGTTTGAAAAAAATTGCGCGCCCCTTATCCGATAAATATTATTTCAACGATTTCGGGAATTTAATTTCAAATTAACACTTTATCTGTAAACGTTTTTTTCCGGACCTTCCGTTTGTAAACGAGGGTGTTTCGCATCCTGCCGTATTCACACGCCCTTAACGCACTCAAAAAATTCTGAAAAAATTCATGCTACCGTTCGAAACATTTATTTTAAAGTACAAATCGTAAAATTCGCGTAAAATAATTTTTTTCATAATTTTTGTTACATAAATGAAGAAATTAGGGAAAAAAAAATTCATTTACGAAAAAAATTGTAACGCAAAGAAAAACGAAGATAGCCTAATTAAAAAATCGGCAATTAAAGGTGAATAGTGTAGCTTTAAGAAAAAGATTATTCCGTTTCGTTCGTTTAAAGCTAATGCTTCAGTTTTGATGATGAAAACAGGCAATCAATTATTTACGATGCATTGCTATACACACATTTTTTTAAGCCATAAACGTATTTTTTTTTCTCTTTTTTTATAATCTAAGGTATCTTACAACTGTTCTAAAAAATAACGGCGTATTTTTGGTAAACTATTCTATGCAGTATGCACAGTACACGAGGCGATGGACTTCGCATACTGGTTTCTTACATTTCGCACAGCAGTACTGCGTTTTTCGGTCGTTCTCCTGTTTAGAATAATAGCATCGCTATCTTTTATCTAATTTATCCGATGCCAGCACTGACCTTGCTTCGGTTTCGGCCGCCGACAAGATCTCTCGGATGCTATCAGCCAAACATTGGTGCAATCCGGGCTTCGTCGCACGCTGTTTGTAAATGAGGCTTCATAAGCGTCATCGCAAGATTTTTCAAAAATTCTTTTCGATCTGTGAATTCATTTTCCAGCAGGAAGTGATACAATATAGCGGCATTAGCAATAGCCTGGTCCAGCATGCCTAAGAAAAAGTGCATTAGCCAGCGACTGGTTATACAGGCGCACGTAAAATTTCTACACAGATCTAACAGATCTGTGCCATATTTAGTTTTGTTGTGGAAATCGATCATTCCTGGCTTACCGCTGTCTTCACATTCTTTTCCGCTTTTATGCCTGGATGACAAGAGCAAAACAACTTTATTTTTTTTGTGCAATACAAAAGTATTTTGTCTGTCGTATCCGTACCTCGCCGTGCCAATGGAAGCATTTCTTTTGAAAGAATCCGGAATCTGACACTTAATTTTTCGGAGCGTGCCCACCATCCATAAATTGAATTCTCGCTTCATTTTATTACAAATTTCAATTTTGGTTAACCAATTATCGCACGTTATAGTTCTATTTGTGTTGTGAATTGATTCACTCAATTTACGCACATAATAAGAAGGTACGCTCCCACCTCGCTCTGCTGGCACTTTTCCAATATATGGGATAACATTGTACTTATAAAAAGTGTTCGCGTTGTTCATGGCAACGATTTTTATTCCATACCGCGTCGGCTTGGATTTTATATAAACGCGCGCTGAGAAACGTCCGCGAAATCCCAACAACTGCTCATCGATAGTCAATAAATCACTCGGATTATAATTGTTTTGACAGTTTCTTATAAAGATATCCCAAATGTCGCGAATCGGTGTGTTGTATGTCCGGCTCGAGAAAGCGGGATAGGTATTTTTGGGATTGTTGCAAATTTAAAAGTGGAACTCACGTTTGTTGAATAGCAATATCAGTTTATTACTGGGCTGGTCTTATAATTGAATTTACAGTGTGTCGGTCGTACCTTAGGACCGAACCGTTCAACAGCCCACCAAGGACTGCCTGTTCCCTGGTAACTTCTCTTAATTGTCGACGCTGATTGTCGCAATTTGCCCTTGATCAAACATCATATACTAGTCCAAAAAATTAAAGGAACAGAAAGCTTCTTGCATTTTTTAAGTGTTTTTTGCAGCGCTGTATCTGTGTAAAAAATGGTCGTATCGAGATGAAAAAAAAGCATTTTGAAGCTTCAAGTTTGTAGTTTTGAGATCTGTCAGCAAACATTTTTTGTGAGCTACGGTTATCGCGCAATTATGAGAAATAGCGCAAGAAAAAAAATGTCCAAATTTTTTTGTTTTTTTAAGGTTCCACGAGCTTAGGAATTTTTCTTCAGTTAAATCAATGGATAGGTCACTTAGCTTGTTTATTCAGCTTCAATTTAGTTTTTTATTAGTCTCTCTACGTCAATTTTTTGCTGAAATTTCCGACCTTGAATGAAAAAGTATGTCTTTGATCATCGATATCTCACAATCAGATCGGTGGACTACTTGTGGGAGAAACTTTGAGGGGTGGTTTCATCCCCTAACACCGTTTTTCTGCCGATACAAAAAAAACATGTTTAATAGTTTGCAATGCTTTACCACATATATGAGTTTCAACGAAATCGAAAGCGGATACTTCAATGATGTTTCTCATCAGAGGGGTAGTTACCCCTTAAGACGAATGTAATAATTTTGAAATATGATGAAACATTAAATTGTAGTTTATAGAAATATTTAAAATCAGCGGATATACTTTAAATACAGAAAAAAACGACTATGATAAAAAAAATTATGTTAGGGGTGGTTTACCCCCTTAAATTTGCTATACCGCCAAAACGCAAAAACCCGTCAACTTTAATTTCAATTGCCCTTCAAAATGATACCTGTTTTATTAATTTGCATACAACCCTCTTAAGTGTGGGGTGAAAAACGGCAAATTGAAGGGTGGTTTACCCCCTAATTTAATTTTTTCTTAACATTTTCATAGTGGATTTTTCATAGCTTTTTATTAGAAGAATTTTCGTTTTTGTTTCATTCACATCGGTGGATTGCTTCTGGGTGAAACTGCAAAATCACCCCTCGACACGCCTTTCTTTAAGGGGCGGTTTCCCGCCTTAAATCCGTTTTTCCGCCGATAAAAAAAATACGTGTCTCAAAGTTTTCGATGCTCTATCACATATATGAGTTTCAACAAAATCGGAGGCGGACACCTGAGGGATGTTCCTTGTCAGCACCTCGTAATGGTCGACTTAAAACTTCGAGCAATCGTTCTTCCTAGCTCTCTGGCTCTTGTTGTACTAAGACTGCACCTAGCCCGGTATCACTGGCATCAGTGTACACAATAAATGGTTGGCCGGGTATAGGTGTGTATAACCTCGGTGCCTTAGCTAACGCTCGTTTTGTTTCTCCAAAAGCTTTCTGCTCTACATCAGTCCACTTCCAAGTGACCTATGGACTGGTCAGTTTATTTAACGGCCCTTGTACACTTGCAATATTTCGAAGATGGCGATGATACCAGTTAACCAGTCCATTAAACTGACAAAGCTGTGTCCGATCTTTTGGCGTTGTAAAGTCAATAATCGGCTGTATTTTTTCGGGGTTTGGTCTCATACCCGATTCGTCAACGATGTATCCTAGGAACTTGACTTCCTTACATGCAAAGTAACTTTTCTTTCGATTGGGGATCAGTTTCGCTTCTCGTAACACCTCAAAAAGTAACGATAAAATCGTGAGGTGCTCGTCAAAGGTTTGGCTGACCACAATCCAGTCGTCCAGGTACGTGAATACTTGATCTCCGAATTTATTCGGCATATTTCTCTGAGCTATTATTTCTTTGACTCTTCTTTTGAGTTTGTCCATTAGTTGTTGGAACGTAGAAGGCGCTCCCGTCAAGCAATACGGCATTCTGACCCATTCCAGGAGCCCTTTTCCTTCGACGACGAATGCTGTGTACTCACGACTCCTTTTCTCCATTGGTATCTGGTGGAATGTTTCGCTCATGTCTAACGTCGAAATGATTATTGCGTCGTGTAATTAAGACAAAATGGACTTCATATTATGCAGAGGATACGCAGGTTTGGCTGTTTGTCGATTCACCGGACGATAGTCAATACAAAGTCTCAATCCTCCATTCGCTTTTGGAGCGACAACCGGTGAGCATGCCCAACTGCTTTTACTACACGTAATGTACCCCTCATCCAATAATCGGTCCACCTCTTTATCAATGATCTTTCGAACCGCCTCACTTCGTGGGTAGGGTCTCTGGCGATGCGGAGTGTGATCTATTAGTTGGATAGTGTGCTGGATAAGATCAGTCACACCAGTGGCTTCATTTTCCATTTTCGTGAATTCGGCTTCGAGAAACGTTTGTAATTTCGAATTTTCATGTACTAACAATGCTTCCAGCTTGGTCCATTTAGCGTGGTGAGTCGACAGAGGATACGAATGATCATTTTCGTCTAGTGTCCATGTCTTTGTGACCATATTTACTTTGACTTTAAACGAGGTCCAAAAATCCATGCCAAGGACAAGATCGCTTGACAGAGTTGGCAGTATGCTGAACCATTGAGGGCCGTAGATGTCACCCACGGCGATTATGAAATTTGTACCTCCCTTTCTTTTAATTGTCAGTCTATCACCAAGTCTCACACCATTCTAAGATGTAGGGTCGCTCACAGGTTCTTTGATTTGAAGGTGTTTTACTTTGTCGTAAGCCGTCTAGCTTAAGTACGACCTTTCGCTAGCACTGTCAAGAATTCCCCGGACTTTCTCACCAAAAATGTAGATTTCGATCGGAACCCGTATCGCGTCCTTGGGCTCGGATAACCCACTTTCTGCTCGATAGATCCGGCGTTCTCGTAAATGTTGAGCGATAGTTCGCGAACATCCGGGCGGTGTCCAGTGACGAAAATTCTCGACATCGATTCTCGACATCCTCCTCTGGTGTACGCTCAGTGATTGATAGAAGATTCGATGATATGTGGAAACCAATAGCCTTCGTTGATTCTTCATCGCTTTTGTCGAACCCGATTTTCCCGGTATTCTTGCTACATGTTGCTTCTCGGCTCTCAAAGTCACCGGCAAATTTATCGAACTCCTCGTCCGGTTCGTCCAGGAGTTGTAACTCAGTCTCCGCGGGTTCTCCGTATTCTACCAATGTGGAGTCTAATGATTTGGTTCCCTGAATTTTCAGTTTCATAGGTTTAATTGCCTCGCTTGTGCCCGTTTTGGCAGGGACCAGAGGTTGTGTCACTGCGAGCCTGCTCATTTCCCTGGTGTTTCGGACAATTTTTAGTTATACGACCCACGGTATAACAAACGGAGCATACGTCCTGCCTTTCTTTAGGACACGAGCGTGATAAATGTCCTCTTTTACCACAGTTATAACAGAATACTCGGTTAGGGTCTTGGATATCTTTCACACGCGGACTTGGTGTTTGAATCATGTTATCCCTTTCTTTTTTACTCTTATCCAGATGTGTCAATTTTTTTTCGAGCCGTTGTTTAGCCAGGGCCTTCAAGTTTCCTTCGGTTCTCTCTGGCCCAGTCCTCTTCACCGAATTTTGTTGTAAGACATCTAGTTTAGATGGCTCGTTATCGTTGCTGCTTTTCGACTCCGCTTCAGATGTTTCGGTGTCCTCCTGTAACATTCTCATTGCAATCTTTCTTGATGAAGTACGTGGTTCCCTGTAAGCGTTTGAGCGTTGAAACAAATAACTTCTTTCGTTGATATAATGCAGGAAATCTTCGTAATTGTCGTTCATAAATTCGTTCATAAATTATGCGGGCTCTACAGGTAAACTCAGCAAGGGTCTCGCCTTTATCTAATGTTAAGTTGTTTACCTCCAAGAGAAGAACACTGTCATCTTTCCGAACGCTCCATTGAAACCGAAAGGCTCTTGTAAAATCTTTCCAAGTACGCCATCGTCCTCGATTGAGGAGGTACCATGATCGGTATGGCCCTTCGAAAATATTCGACAAGTATGGGATAAACAAGTTTATGTGAATGCCACTCGTATTTAACTGATCCCTTAACATGAGCAAAAACTGCTCAGGATCTTTCTTTTTTTTTTAGAACGACATTTTCCAGTTGTTGACTATTCTTCCGATCTTAAGGGCTGTGTCTATCCGTCTCTGGGGCACCCGCGAAAACGGATCGTTATTTTCTTCCCCACTTGGTCATTTCGTTGCATTTTCTCGTCGTAATCGGTAGTTTTGTCTATTGTCAAATCTTCGGTTAATTTCGGAGTCACTCGAGTGAAATTGATTGAAATAGTGAGCCTGTTCGAGGTGTTGTCGAAGGCCTCGTATCTCGTGTTAAACGGGTAGGATTTTGGCGATGAAGCGTTTCATTTCCGCCTAAATTTAACCGACGATAGGCATCTTCAGTGACTAACCTCTCTTCTATTATTAGCGGTCCCTCAGCCATAGGGCGAGTGGCTGTTAGTTTTATCAGGTGTGCTGACGCATCACTTGTTTGACGAGTTCCGTAGTCTAATTGATCTAATTTGTTGTATCCGAAAAATTACGATGAATTCTATTTAGGTCGAAGTTCGGCAATAACCCAGTTCTCGCGTCGAATCGCACTCTACGATTCTCCATCTCTTCGACATTTTCTCCGAACTCGCGATTACGGTTTAACCTCGCGTGATTTGACTGTTGGGAGTTTATACCAGTCTCGTTCTCGCCATTTAATAATGGATCATTATTTCTTCCAACAAAATTTTTATTGAGAGATATTTGATCGGCTCTTTCTTTTCCCGCGAAAGCACTTCGCACGGGTACGAACACAGACGAGGGATTCAAGATTCTATTGCTAGTCATTCGACTTTCTTCACCCGTTGCGCCCTCCTCGCTACTCGGTGATTCAGCTCGCGACGTGTCTCCTCTTCCATATTGTCTACTAGTATTCGATTCAAGACGATCCTGCGACAATCTCTCTTGTATTCCTGCTACTCGCAAAAACTCGCTTCTTAACAGTTCAAATTTTCTTGTCAAGAAAGCGATTGAATCTTCCATTTCTGTTCCCCCATTGCCTACGACCGGGATAGGGGTAGGCCCCCTTGAACCTCTTCCCCCCCCCTGCCATCGGGACCGAACGCGCAATGGGTGAAACACCGGATATACTATCTTTTATTGACACGACCGTATCCGTGGTTTGAGTAATTGGGTCCTCCCCTACTCCCGCACCCTTGGCAGTTTACCCACGGACTTGGTTTACCGACGAACCCTCAGCTACCGCGCTTTTTCCCCCAGACGGATTTAAAAGCGTTTCGCCCCGTGATACTTCCACGTTGTCATCCACTGACGGGGGATTCGTATTTTCTTTACGTGACGATCTCGTCGATTTTGCCGGCGGTGTCGTATACATTTCGACTAGGTCAGCGAACAACAAGATAAATAATGTACAGGACACGTTTACTCGACAAGTCTTTAAGTTTGCTGGGAACAATATGCGAGACGCTTATACTCGGTAATTGTTTCTACTAGTTTATATGGATCTTGACAAGACAAAAATCCAATTAAACATTGACGAAGTTTAATCATTCAACAGATAAACCCGACGGGTTTCAACACGAAACCATTTGCACGGGGACAAATAATTCATGCAATAAATATTGTTTTAGAAACCAAAATAAATTAATATAATGGACATCAAATTTGAATTAAATTCTCACTATTTAGAATTTTGTTTCCGGAAATTCCAGCAACAATTCTTGCTTCCTTTTGTAAATTTTATTTTCTCGTATCCATCTCTCTTACTTGCCTAATCGCTTATTATTTCTGGCTGGATTATAAATCACAAACAATCACGGTGGAAATAGTCCTTGAGACGAAGGTATTATTGCGGACATCGCTATCCAGATCTATTATTTCATTATTATAAGAGAAATGCTGACACGTATAAGAAATCGAAAATCAATCGGGGTTGAAATATTATTCAGAGACAGAAATTGGATGCCGAAGACCTTAAAGCAAATATTCGCTGAGCGTTATTATTATATTACCGGCGAAAAAAGTGTATGTACGGATTAACGTCGCTTTTCGCTTGAGTTCGAGTAACCCTGTACTCGGTCTCATCAGAACAATAGTCAATACGAGCTTTTCGCGCTTCGTTAAAAACGGCGAAATTTACGATTTCATTTGTGCCAAATTTTGACCGGAGTCTCCGCACGACTTCCCCGAACTTGACCAAATATTTTAACTGTTCACAGACGGAGACAGTTAAAGTGTCAATTTCTCGATCTGTTTTACATTATCTCAATTTATTCAAAATGAAGGTTTTTCACCAAAAATTCACGATTCACGATACAATCTCCGCGCTTGCGATACGTATCTTGGACGGTGCTATAAATTTCCACAGTTTATAATACAATTTAACGCTTTACGCGATCTTTACGCGATTTCACATTATTTACGCGACCCTGCACGATTATACACAAATTTTACGTAGATTTTGCGTCATCTTTATTTGACTCGACACGGATGTTAAAGGAAATTTTTCCCAACTTCGCCCCACGTTGGGCGCCAAATGAGACAGGTTTCTTTTTTTTTCACCTGCCGCGGCCGTGGTCCGTGGGGCTGACAGGGCTCTTTGTTACAATTTACGAAAGTCACTAATAGACTGCACGATTTGGGCGCCAGTTGGCATTAACGCTAACAAAAATTTAGCGGCTAGCGCGAGCAAGAGAAATAGGTCCAGTTGGCGGGACCAGAGACGACGGAGTCAAAGGTATAATGAGGATCCAGCAGAGCATAATGAAAGAGTAATAAGACGACTTACGTTCGCGTTGATGGTTAACAAATTCTCCTTTATTACGTCCTTCGAATTCATATGTTACAGACGTCTTTCCCTTTTTGGTTAATTCGACAAATATGGCGATGCAGGACTCATGGTTGCCAGATCCGCTTTGACAATAAATTTCCGCTCAAAATCACACTCACATGCACACCAAGTTTTACAAAACTACCTTATAAAAATTTGACAAAATGCGGACTATACAAGTCAATACGTTTCGTAGACTGAGATAATTGATACAATTTAAAACAGGACAATTTCTTAACAGATTGAGACCGTCCCTCTCGGGTCAAGTGTCGTGCGTAGACTCTGTTGAGCTTTTCTCTGTAGCTGCTACGTAGCAAATTTCAATAATTCTTGAACACTTGAGAGGGGCGACTTCGCGTCCCTTATTCGCCAAAATGATGTGACGTTACCACGTGATAACTTACGCTCATTTTACTTGTATCCGGCGTTCGGATTTTATAAAAAACTGGCGCGATGGTCTAGTGGTTAGCGTGCTCGCCACTAAACTAGCGGAGCGGGAGGTCCCAGGTTCGACTCCCAGTCGCGTACATTTCGTCGTGAAATATTTTTCTACGGCATTTGGCGGGGAAATAAGACTAGTTCCACGACTGGGGGGGGGGGGGGGG
This sequence comes from Ophion obscuratus, assembly GCA_964007375.1. Lineage (NCBI taxonomy): Eukaryota > Metazoa > Arthropoda > Insecta > Hymenoptera > Ichneumonidae > Ophion > Ophion obscuratus. The sequence continues at coordinate 38,565,720 of OZ023322.1, read as the reverse complement.
AGGCGAACAGAGTTCGGTTTTGTGAGGAGGTTTTTTTTGGGAGAGTGCGTTTCCTATGATGCGTTTTTTAGAGATTGGGGAATCGGTCGTAAAAGTTACGTTAATTTTCGTGATTGGTTAGCAGAGTAGGGGAGCATGGTTCTAGATTTCTCATTGGGTCGCGGATGAGATAGACGCAGTCGCTGCTCTATTCCCGAAAATCGGCTTAAGCGAACGTGTTCCCGTAGATCTCGCTGAGGGCCAGTTTTACGACCGCGTGGAGTCACGAGCGAGTTTTCCTTGGCGGTCAGTTTTGAATCTTAGGATAAGGGATTAAAACTTTTTTTAAAGTAAAAAAACAACGCCACGTAATAAAAATCCCTCAAAATCTTTGTCGCTTGTTTTACTGTACAAAAAATTCTGATTTATCTCAAATATCTCAAACTATACTTTTTATTCAAGTTCAAAAATGGTTTCATTATACTTCTTTATTGCAAATGTACAAAAAAGTGAAATCACTTTTATGAAATAGCCAAGCAAGTTTACTAGTCATAAAGTTTAGGAATAATATTTTTGAAAATATTTAATTTAAAAAGGTCATATTACTATTATAAGAAAATATTGATATCACCATTAGATAAAAGTACAAAGTAGGTAACACACAAGTACACTGGAAGTGCTGTTGTACGTGCCGATACATGTGATGTCTTCAGGTTATTGCGATAAAAAAGAAAGATCGTCGCTAGGGTCAGCTGAAAAAAGAAATTGTTGTTGATAGAAAAATAAAGGAGCCAGAGATGACCAGATACCCAAGGAGCGATGACTTCGCTCTCGGCATTTATTCAATAAACAATTAAAGAAAAAGGCACGCAGTGGTCAAGTTATTACTTTTCCCAACTGAACAAATGGTCCTTCGAGCCGGATTACGTAAAAATATGTTTTTTTCGTACGAAATCATCGAAAGCTGAAGATTCATCTGCCGTTCGCGCATCGCATCGTCAAAAATCGTGGCGTGCACGTATCGTACATGAAAAATCGCCTCGTCGTGGGATCAGCGAGCAGCGAGAAACCCATCGAAGAGTTCTGACGCCTCGCCGTGAAATCGGCGAGCAGCGAGAAACCCATCCAAGAGTTCTGACGCCTCACCGTGGGATCAGCGAGCAGCAAGAAAACGACGATCAGCAATTAGCCATCTCAGGCAAACTTCTCATCGAAAACCACAACTTACGAAGATCGAACCATCTCGACCTGGCGCCCGAGCAAGCGAGCTTCGTCGGAGACACGATACATGAAACGGCGAACAATAGCGAGTCTCATCGGAGGCGCGCGTGCGACTTTGAGCATACGTACTTACAACACGTGTTAAGTCAAAGTATCGTTCGTATTTGTAAGTCCATCCCTTCCGTCTTACATCTCATTTCGTTCTTTAAAAACTGTGAGACGGCGTAGACACGCTTCAATCCAAGGTATTTCTACTTATACATGAGAAAACATGGCAGCGTCTATTGCGGCCTTAAAGCGTACACGCGGTGCGAGCGCTCCCGAAACGCGAAGGCCAACAATGTTATGGCGGGCGGTCATTGCCTTCGTGCGATCCTCGATTTCTCGGTGGGCATATTGGAAATCGAAAAGAGTCAAGTGGGGGGAAAAAGATTCGAGAAAATTCGACGAACGACCAAGACACTTGGAAAGGGGAACAAAAACGCGGCAAAAGATCAGTATAAAAGAGCCGTTCTGGGGCCAGTAATAGGTCTTCTGTTTTCGACCTCCAACCCTGACGCAAGTAGCGAAAGAAGCTATCGGTACGAGCTGCAAAGCGAGGAAGATATCGGAGTAAGGAAAGCGTCAGGGAAAAGAGGAAGGAAAGAGGAGCGAAATAAAAGAGACATTATTAGTTGACATTTCACTGCTCATTGCGGCATTAATAGTGAAAAGGCAGCGTTCACTAATCCCGATTAAGGAACGTGTGATTAGGCGCAAGTAACGAAAGGGAGTCCTAACGGATACCCGATTAAGGAACGTGCCAATTAACGCAAGTAGCGAAAGGGAGATGTGAATGCGCTGGAGTAATGAAAATGCTGCGATTAAGAGAGAAATGAAAACGAAAGTCTCAGAAAATAATAAAAAGCAAAGAGATAAAAAGGAGTAGAGAAATTTAAAGTCGCGAAGATATAAAACAAATCCAGCTGACGAGAGTCAGAGACGTCGAAGTAACGAAAGAAGTAGAGGGAGACAACAATAGGCTCGCACCGAGAGATAGAGAGAGAGAAACGAATAACACATGGGCAGTGGCCGCGAAAGGCCGAGTTGTCGAAAATGACAGATGCGCAAGCGAAACAAATATAACAGCACACACCAACACAAATGCACATTTAAACACTGCGGCTCACCCGAGAGCGACACAAACACAAACACACATATACAATATCAGCGAGCGAACAACAACACACACACACACATCCACATACAATATCTGCGAGCGACACAAACACACACACACAAACACACACACACACACACACACACACACACACACACACACACACGCACGCACGCACGCACGCACGCACGCACGCACGCACGCACGCACGCACGCACGCACGCACGCACGCACGCACGCACGCACGCACACACACACACACACACACACACACACACGGTCAATCATATGACGCAGCGTGAGTCGAGCGAGACTCTACACATACACACACACAAATAGGCAAAATATCGGGCAAGCCAAGCAACCAGCGGCGAGTTTTAAACGTACAGGTTGGTTCACAACGAATTGTACAAGAAGAAATTCATCAATAAATTTACGATCATTTTATGCGAAAAAGGTCTTTACTAATTTACTCCCTAATCGAGTCCCGAATCCAATAAATTTAATGTAATCAGGGGCGACCCGTTACAACATACATCCGCCTATTTTTTGGCGGCACACAAGAAATACACTCACGGCACACCAGTATGCCGCGGCACACCGGTTGAAATTCACTGCACTAGGACCTAGTAAACCGCGGTGCGCGGGGCGAACGGCGGTCAGGCTCTCGTAAACTTGAGATACACAAGTTTTTTTGTTATTTTCATGATTCACCCCCCGATAAGGGTGTCTTCCGGAACATTTAGAGGGTCGGCATTTTTTTTGGGAGGCACCTTTTGGCCCATTTTCCATGCAACGTCAATAAAAAAATCGATTATAACAAACGCGCAGGACATAGAACTTTTTTTGTTTTTCTCAAGATTCACCCCCCGATAAGGGTTTGTTCCGGAACATTTAGAGGGTCGCCATTTTTTTGGGAGGTGCCTTCTGGGCCACTTTCCATGCAACGCCAATAAAAAAAAACGATTATGTCAAACGCGCAGGACATAGGTTTTTTTTGTTTTTTTTTCAAGATTCACCCCCCGATAAGGGTGTCTTCCGGAACATTTAGAGGGTCACCATTTTTTTGGGAGGTGCCTTCTGGGCCACTTTCCATGCAACGCCAATAAAAAAAAACGATTATGTCAAACGCGCAGGACATAGGTTTTTTTTGTTTTTTTTTTCAAGATTAACCCCTCGATAAGGGTATCTTCCGGAACATTCAGAGCGTCGGTATTATTTTGGGAGGTGCCTTTCGGGCCACTTTCCATGCGACACCAATGAAAAAAACGATTATGTCAAACGCGGAGGACGTAGGATTTTTTTTGTTTTTTTTTTTCAAGATTCACCCCTCGATAAGGGTGTCTTCCGGAACATTTAGAGGGTCGGTATTGTTTTGGGAGGTGCCTTTCGGGCCATTTTCTAAGCGACGCCAATAAAAAAATATTATATCCAACGCGCAGGACATCGAATTTCTTTTTGTTTCTTTCAAGATTCTCCCCCTGATAAGGGTGTCTTCCGAAACATTTAGAGGGTCGCCATTTTTTTCGGAGGTGCCTTCTGGGCCACATTCCATGCATCGCCAATAAAAAAAAAACGATTACGTCAAACGCGCAGGACATAAATTTTTTTGTTTCTTTCAGGATTTACCCCCCGATAAGGGTGTGTTCCGCAACATTTAGAGGGTCGACATTTTTTTGGGAGGTGCCTTTCGGGCCACTTTCCAAGCAACGTCAATAACAAAAACGATTATATCAAACGCGCAGGACGTAGAATTTTTTTTTGTTTTTTTTTCAAGATTCACCCCCCGATAAGGGTGTCTTACGAAACATTTAGAGGGTCGGAATTTTTTTGGGAGGTGCCTTTTGGGCCACTTTCCAAGCAACACCAATAAAACAAAACGATTATGTCAAACGCGCAGGACATAGTTTTTTTTGTTTTTTTTTTTTTCAAGATTAACCCCTCGATAAGGGTATCTTCCGGAACATTTAGAGCGTCGGTATTGTTTTGGGAGGTGCCTTTCGGGCCACTTTCCATGCGACACCAATGAAAAAAACGATTATGTCAAACGCGGAGGACATAGGATTTTTTTTCTTTTTTTTTCAAGATTCACCCCTCGATAAGGGTGTCTTCCGGAACATTTAGAGGGTCGGTATTGTTTTGGGAGGTGCCTTTCGGGCCATTTTCTAAGCGACGCCAATGAAAAAAATATTATATCCAACGCGCAGGACATCGAATTTCTTTTTGTTTCTTTCAAGATTCTCCCCCTGATAAGGGTGTCTTCCGAAACATTTAGAGGGTCGCCATTTTTTTCGGAGGTGCCTTCTGGGCCACATTCCATGCATCGCCAATAAAAAAAAACGATTACGTCAAACGCGCAGGACATAAATGTTTTGTTTCTTTCAGGATTTACCCCCCGATAAGGGTGTGTTCCGCAACATTTAGAGGGTCGGAATTTTTTTGGGAGGTGCCTTTTGGGCCACTTTCCAAGCAACACCAATAAAACAAAACGATTATGTCAAACGCGCAGGACATAGGATTTTTTTTGTTGTTTTTTTTTCAATATTCATTCCTCGATAAGGGTGTCTTCCGGAACATTTAGAAGGTCGGTATTTTTTTGGGAGCTGCCTTTCGGGCCACTTTCACAGCAATGCAAATAAAAAAAATTATATCCAACGCGCAGGAGACATCGAATTTTTTTTTGTTTTCTTTCAAGATTCACCCCCTGATAAGGGTGTCTTCCGGAATATTTAGAGGGTCGGCATTTTTTTGGGAGGTGCCTTTTGGGCCACTTTCCATGTAACGCCAATAAGAAAAAAAGATTATGTCAAACGCGCAGGACATAAAATTTTTTTTTTCAAGATTCACCCCCCGATAAGTGTGTGTTCCGCAACATTTAGAGTGTCGGCATTTTTTTGGGAGGCGCCTTTTGGGCCACTTTTTATGCAACGCCAATAAAAACATCGATTATGTCAAACGCGCTGGACATAGATTTTTTTTTGTTCTTTTTCAGGATTCACCTCCCATAAGGTTGTGTTCCGGAACATTTAGAGGGTCGGCATTTTTTTGGGAGGCGCCTTTTGGGCCACTTTCTAGGCGATGCCAGTAAGAAAATCAATTATATCAAACGTGTAGGACATAGAATTTTTGTTTTGTTTTTTTTTCAAGATTCACCCCCCGATAAGGGTGTGTTCCGGAACATTTAGAGAGTCGGCATTTTTTTGGGAGGCGGCTTTTGAGCCAGGTTCTAGGCGACACCAATAAACAAATCGATTATATGAAATGCGCAGGACCTAGATTTTTTTTTTGTTTTTTTCAAGGTTCACCCCCTGATAAGGGTGTCTTCCGGAACATTTAGAGGGTTGGCATGTTTTGGGCCACTATCCATGCAACGCCAATAAAAAAAAAACGATAATGTCAAACGCGGAGAACATAGAAATTTTTTTTGTTTTTTTTTTTCAAGATTCACCTCCCGATAAGGGTGTCTTTCGGAACATTTAGAGGGTCAGTATTTTTTTGGGTGGTACCTTTCGGGCTACTTTACAAGAAATGCCGATAAGGAAAAACGATTATATCAAACGCGCCGGACATCGAATTTTTTTTTTTTTCAATATTCATCTCCTGATAGGGATGTCTTCCGGAACATTTAGAGGGTCGGTATTGTTTTGGGAGGTGCCCTTTTGGCCACTTTCCAAGCAACGCCAATAAAAAAAACCGATTATATCAAACGCGCAGGACATAGAATTTTTTTTGTTTTTTTTTTCAAGATTCAGCCCCCGATAAGGGTGTCTTCCGGAACATTTAGAGGGTCGGCATTTTTTTGGGAGGCACCTTTTGGCCCATTTTCCATGCAACACCAATAAAAAATCGATTATAACAAACGCGCAGGACATAGAACTTTTTTTGTTTTTTCACGATCCACCCCCCGATAAGGGTGTGTTCCGGAACATTTAGAGGGTCGGCATTTTTTTTGGGACGCCTTTTGGGCCACTTTCCATGCAACGCCAATAAAAAAAAACGATTATATCAAACGCGCAGGACGTAGAATTTTTGTTTTGTTTTTTCAAGATTCAGCCCCGATTAGGGTGTTTTCCGGAGCATTTAGAGGGTCGCCATTTTTTTGCGAGGTGCCTTTTGGGCCTCTTTCCATGCAGCGCCAATAAAAAAAACGATTATTTCAAACGCGCAGGACGTAGGATTTTTTTTGTTTTTTTTTTCAAGATTCACCCCTCGATAAGGGTGTCTTCCGGAACATTTAGAGGGTCGGTATTCTTTTGGGAGGTGCCTTTCGGGCCACTTTCCAAGCAACGCCAATTTAAAAAAAACGATTATATCAAACGCGCAGGACGTAGAATTTTTGTTTTGTTTTTTTGAAGATTCACCCCCCGATAACGGTGTGTTCCGAATCATTTAGAGAGTCGGCATTTTTTGGGAGGCGCCTTCTGGGCCACTTTTCATGCAGCGCCAATGAAAAAAACGATTATGTCAAACGCGCAAAACATAGGATTTTTTTTTGTTTTTTTTTTCAAGATTCACCCCTCGATAAGGGTGTCTTCCGGAACATTTAGAGGGTCGGTATTGTTTTGGGAGGTGCCTTTTGGGCCACTTACCATGTAACGCCATTAAAAAAAAAACGATTATGTCTAACGCGCAGGACATACATTTTTTTTTCAAGATTCACCCCCCGATAAGGGTGTGTTCCGCAACATTTAGAAGGTCGGCATTTTTTTGGGAGGCATCTCTTGGGCCATTTTCCATGCAACACCAATAAAAAAATCGATTATAACAAACGCGCAGGACATGGAACTTTTTTTGTTTTTTTCAAGATTCACCCCCCGATAAGGATGTGTTCCGGAACATTTAGATGGTCGGCATTTTTTTTGGGGCGCCGTTTGGACCACTTTCCATGCAACGCCAATAAAAAAAACGATTATGTCAAACGCGCAGGACATAACATTTTTTTTTCAAGATTCACCCCCCGATAAGGGTGTGTTCCGCAACATTTAGAGGGTCGGCATTTTTTTGGGAGGCGCCTTTTGGGCCACTTTTTATGCAACGCCAATATAAACATCGATTATATCAAACGCGCTGGACATAGATTTTGTTTGTTCTTTTTCAGGATTCACCTCCCATAAGGTTGTGTTCCGGAACATTTAGAGGGTCGGCATTTTTTTGGGAGGCGCCTTTTGGGCCACTTTCTAGGCGATGCCAGTAAGAAAATTGATTATATCAAACGTGTAGGACATAGAATTTTTGTTTTGTTTTTTTCAAGATTCACCCCCCGATAAGGGTGTGTTCCGGAACATTTAGCGGGTCGGCATTTTTTTGGGAGGCGCCTTTTGAGCCAGTTTCTAGGCGACGCCAATAAACAAATCGATTGTATCAAACGCGCAGGACATATATTTTTTTTGTTTTTTCCAAGATTCACCCCCTTATAAGGGTTGGTCCCGGTGGCCGTAAATATTTTTAATTCATTTTACCATATTTTTTTAGCAACTAGAACCGAACTGACCAAGAAAAAAAAGGAAATTAAAAAATCGAAAAAAAAATAAAATCGTTGGATAGCAGCGATACAATCTTCATGCACATCTTTAATTGTATCTTTAAGTATAGGTAGAGTTGTGATTCGGCGTGCAGTCTAGCTTCCCTTAAACTTTGATTTCCAAAAAATTCTAACATTTTTTCAGTTAGAACATGTACAGTTTCTATTTGGCAGTAACTAAAATAAAGAAAATGTAAATTTAAGAGAATGGTAGTTACAGAGAAAAAACAACATTTTGCGCGAAATATCTGTATTATTTGGATTCAAAAAGTATTTTTTTTTCTAAGTTCTCTTAAACAATTCTCGTCAAGTAGGAAATGATAATATTATCTATAATACTACTAAGTTGGAACTCAATCGGCTTAATAGTTTTTTAATAATCCTGCACACCAATTTCGAAAATGCAGTTTTGAGGAAACCGCGTTTGAACTTCACATAAAAATTGAGTTAAATTGCACTAGGTACTTATGGTAACTAATTACATATCTGTTACAAAGTAATTAAGTTATTAATTACAGTTGTAATTGTAATTGTGAGTTGTTAATTTAATTACTTTTTGCCCATATCTGCCTGTCTCTCTGCGCTTTCCCTACTACCTGCGGTGTGCGCTCCAAATCCGTGTGGTGAGGCACAGCGTTGGCGAGATGCAACGTTCGAATTTTTTCTAAGTTCGCTTTGAAACTTTGGAAAAATATTCTACATATATAAGTCTATCGTTTGAAGAAAAAAAAGAAATCGATTATTCATCGTTGTAAATGTACATCCCGACTTAAAAAAATTATTAATGAATGCTGTAAATTTGACTAAGCATATCAAAAAGGAGTACCACCCTGAGGTGAGTATATAAATTTTTCCAACCAGCAACAGTACACTCAGTGAGCTTTGCCGGCTATAAGAGAAGTTTTTCCGCCATCGAGCTGGTGAAAATGTGGCTCACAATTAGAAGCGCAATGCTTCAGGAATGATTCTCTCCTATGCCACTGCTGAACATAGACCTGACATTGTTAGGAAAAATGTCAGCTGGAAAAGTGTTGGGCCGGTTCGCAGAAAAAAAATCAGATTTATTTAATTGAGTATGTTCTGAAAATAATCATTAACGACTGGTAGCATGAATGATGAAAAAGTACTTGATTATTCTTTAAGGTATTGCAAGACTTTGATATCAATTTTAACAGCAACTCTAACAGTAGTTAGATTGACTTTATCTCTCTATATAAAACTAGTTCATGGAATATGAGTGAGTTATTTTTTACCCTACTCGACTGATCTTCGTATAAATTGCCCCTTGCGAAGGCTGGCTACACAAACGCCCAGCGTAACCAGTTATTGTAAAGAAAAATAAGTATGAGTATTCTGAATCGTATAAAAATGTTTTTTTGTTTTTTTTCCTGTGTGAGAAGTCTTTGGAAGAACCAATACTTCCGGAGGCTCGCCGGAAACTTGTTTTCCTTGATAATCATTGGCTACGCAGGGTATTTCTCTAGCCAGTCTTCACAAGGGCCAATTTATGCGAAGATCAGATCTGCAAGGTAAGAAGTAGCTCACTAATGTTTAAAGTTGCTAGTTTAACGCAAAGGCCTAAAGTTAATTTTACTACTGTTTACTCCACTGCAACCACTCTTCATTTGATAACTTATTTGTAAGTTACTAATCTGTTTTTCACAGCGATTACACTCAGAACTGTGAATCCGTTGTCGAATCCTTTTTCCAACGTGTTCACACTGTTACTGCGTTAAAGAACTACCCGACTCTATACATAAAACCTTGGCAGGGAGATAACGGAACACCCAATCGCGAATTTTAATTTAAATCAAACGCTGCGGCTTCCGACCTGTCAAAAAAAAAACAAATTGTTCTGGAAAGATGCGAGCCTGGTCGGTAAAAACAGCACGATGCGAGCTGCGCGTTGCCACTGGGAAAACAGATGAACTAAATTTTCGGTCCGGTAGATAATATTTTGAGCTTTGTTGGTACACTTTTGCTATATTTATGTAAAAAATGGCTTTTCTCCGCCATTTACTCATGCAAACAGGGGAAGCCAAGCTAACAATGTGTACTGTTTCCCGGTCTAGAGGATGATTCTCGTCAAATTACCGAAAATGCGATGCAATGGTTAATAATTCACAATTTTTTCCATGGTAACCACAAACTGTAATTTTTTTTCGAAATTTTCGAAAATGGCGAGAGCCATCCCCTCGGAGCAAGCGTCTTGCATAAACACAACAAATTTCATTACAATACGTTGTTCCGTTTGGGAGAATGCTAATTTCAAAATTTCTAAGTGGCCCGATGAGTGTGGCGCATGGCCTTACGTTTTGCTAGCAGTTCTATCGTTGTAATCATAAATTCACCTTCAATTTGCGATGGGTGGGGCATATCTTGGACCTTCCTCTTCAGTTTATACTACCTCAAGCGGCTGTCGACTTGTTGAAATTTCCTCACTAGCCTAATCCTTGAATACGATTTTTTTTGCAGATGCATTGGCTGATGTACTGACTACAATACATCACGAGGAGGCAAGGGCCATAATAAATGAAACACGGCAATGGAAAAAAAAGCGATGAATACGAAAGGCGGTATAAGCAGTGCGTCGTGAGTGCGAAACAAAAAAACCTACGAAATATATTCTTCTTCATTGCACACAGCCAACATTATTGCGCTCGATAATGTTTGTGAAAAAACGTTTTTGTGAAAGTTCATTATCATTCTTTCCAGGCCCTCATAAATCAGATTCTGCCACGCGTCCGCTCCATGGGCGAACAACAAGTAATGCAATGGGCGGCCGAATTGGACCGCATTTCGCGCGACGTAGCGGAGCCTATGGTGCAGCCGGGCAGCGCCGACGGTGAGACATTCCCACTAATCCTAAAAATATTAACAATTTAAAAAGTTACGAATAATCCCCCGTGACGGACCTTTGAACATAAGGGGCTCAACGGTGTACTTGGTTTTCACAACGCTGAAACACAAGAAAAAAGGGGTTTTCCTTTTTTAAATAGATAATATTGGTTAAGACTTGACCAACCTCTTTTTGTTATCGTATTTGAATAATAAAAAAACCATTTTCAATTATTTCTTCGATTTTTCTAGGGAAGATGACCGCGTAATAATTAATAATTAATGTAAAACAATGTTAAGGAGGAAAACGTCGGTCATGACCATACTACTATTACTCTGAATGAGTGTACAACATTTCAAGTCAATCAGATCACTACATGTCGAGGAATCGTGTGCACCGTCTTAAAAAATATAGTTCCGAGAAAAATACGTTTAAGGCAGAACACCACTGTGACCCCCTGTTTTTTTGCCATTTTTCAAGATTTTTTTGTTGTGGGAAAAAAAAGAGATATTCGAAAAAAAAATTTATTTTGTTCGTTGTTTATTGAAGATATATAAAAAAAAAATTCAAATTTTTAACGCCCCATGGTGACGCTGGGGAAACTCCCGCGTCAGGTATGTTGCCTCTGCAGTGGTTTGCGGCACGCAGCAGAACTCTCTTCAAAGTCGATCTGAAAAAAAATACCGAGTGTTTTCGTTAATAATATGATATTTTGAAGAGAAGTACATAGGGATTTGAAAAAATATTGATTTTTTAAAAATAGGCACGCTTTCGAAATTAAAGGACGATTTTCGAGCAAAATTTATCGTCGAAAATAGGCTATAACTTTTTTATTATTGAGATATCGAAAAAATCCTATGTACTTCTTTAGATAATCTAGTTTTATTGATGCAGTCCAAATTTGAAGTCGATCGGATAAAAATTGCTCGAGTTCTGCTGCGTACCGCAGTCAAAAAAGTGGTTTTGAGAAAAACGCGTTCAAAGTTTTAGGTTTGTTAATTTATGCGATAAATTGGAAAAAAAATGTTTACCTTTAATCAGCGATGCCGGCACCATATAGCTGGCCTTCGAGAAGCAAATCATTGTCCCTAGCATCTTTTCTCGAACTTCTAGAGGCTCTTCTTGCCTCTTTTGCAGCGTCTGTGAGCGAGCGCTCCGCCAGCTCGATCCGCGCTGCGTCGGTTTCAACGCAAAAATTGAAACAATTTGGGCCGATAGTTATCCCCAACGTCTCCAAAACTTTCATAAGGCTTCTCAGGCCATCATTAAATAATAATACCGCGATATCAGCTGCAATATCAACGATTTTTTTGCTCCCGGACTGACACTTGGGGGCTATTGCCCAAACTGATTTGTTGTAACTTTTGTTGTAACATAGTAACACCGATCTCTAAATCGTCCGACGATTTTAACTTTTTCGCCGACGTGCTCACATACTCTGCAGAACTATTTTAGGAGCTATAACGGTTCCGAGGTTTTCGATTCGAAATTTTCGTTCGACTCCTCGTCACATAGCTCCGTTTTGTTCCATTTTTCCCCGCGTACACTTGCGGATTATCCATTTCGATGTGCAAAGAATAATTCTGAGCGTCTGCTTTTTTCTTCAGTTTCCCGCTCATTCTCGATTTCAATGGCGTCTACCTCCTCTGCACTGTTTTCACCTCCCAAATATATAATTTCTTCGCGTTGACGCAGTAGGCGCGTCACTTCTTTAGCCGATCGCTGCTATAATTTAAAAAATACTTTAAAAAATCCAAATTTTTTTTAGGTATACTGCAGGATCACTGATGCGAAAAAACGATGAAACAAAAAACAAATCACTGACTTACCTATTTACTACACGCATTCTGTAAACCGGGGTCGTTCGTGTCCACTGTTAAATCTGTGTGCTTGTTACGTCCCAGCCTTCACTTTTTTCTCTCTTATTTGAAACCACGATGGTAAATACGCACGATAGCAGCAACCCCACTCATCGACCAAAAACCTATATTTCTTTACCGCTAAGCGAGCGACAGCCGAAACGTACCACAAGACCAAAAGCGGAACCGTCGCACGTAGGTCCCCACGCATAAACATAGCCAACGACAGACGAATTTACGAGAGGAGCGTACTCGCAGCCTCGGAAGTGAAAACCTACGCCTAGAGCACTCGAACAAAATGCAGGGATCGAACTACACCACAATCCTACCTTGTCCTAAGACCCAAACAATCCCATGAGGAAAGCTCGCTCGCGTCAGAACACGTCACCCGGTCATATCGCAAGACCCACTAAACCTCGGTCGCTGAATCCGATCCTCGGACATAGAACAATGGCCGCATTTGCCATAGCGGTGACCTAGTAAGTAGGCGAACAAAACTATTCCCACGCATGAAACCGACCTATCACGTAAGTCAGCGTACATTCTCACGATTGATTAACCAATCACTAAGAAGCTCCGATCTGAAAATGCATCCCCCCACAAAAAGCTCCTTCTCTTACAACCAGACTTTCTTAATTTTTATATCACGAAGGAGCAGACACTCTGTACTCGAACTCCGAACTGAACAGTTGACTTACAAGGCTAAACCCTTTCGCTCTGCGTTTCCGTGTAATCATTGTACGCGTAATTATCTTTGTACCGAAATTATAAGTTTGTAACAGTTAAACGTAATAAACGTGAACTACGTGAATTAAGACAAAATCTACGCGTCTGAACATTTATTTGATCAACGATGAATCCATCGGGCGGATCCAACTCTCTTACCAGAATCACACACGTCAAATTCGTGTAAATCCAAATTGTTATTAAACTGTATTCGGAACTCACGCGGAAGCCAAACAAAGACTCACTGCGCAATCCAAATCAATTCAAACTTTCGCGCTCTTAATCGGCAACCTCGCGAGCCCCACCTAAACCTCCCTCCGGGACGTGTAACATGCACATTACCACTGCCTGGAAGTCACTAGAAATTTGAAACTTGCAGTCAGTTCCCCCTCCTACATAACTCTTTTTAGGGACAGGAGGGATCGCCCACCCGTCCCCTCTTTAACAGGTACTAGCCAAAACTGATTTTGCTCGGACACGAACGACCCCTGTTTACAGACGAAGTGTTAACGGTCATAATACATACTAGGAGTACCACTATAACTATTCCAACCATTGAAAGTCCCTTGAAACATTTTTTTTCTACTTTTGGCCGACTTTTTGGAATTTTGGACCACTGTGCGGCAGTTCGCCTTGCTGAGCCTGACCACCTTCCACTCTTGTTGCAGTAACGTAACCCATTCGTGAACGCCGCTGTCAACATAAATGTACCGCTCTACATCCCTGTGTCGGGCGACGATCACGACGATTTGCAAAGAGGAAGACAACATCAAATTCAGCGGTAGGTCAAACAAATTTCAAGGAGTCGAACACCCAAAGAAACCCAAACCCAAACCGATAAGCTCGCGAGCATGTACTCTTCTGAAACAATTTCACAAAAGTGTCCTGGATGGATATGTTGCTTCAGGTTACGGCCCCGAAAATGAACCATCTAGAATAAGGCGAGAGAACCAAATTGTAACGTTTTTATATCCAAATATATGCCGGGAGTATCGCAGGAAGAACTGATGCGTATTCATTCTCCTTAACCTTATTTGCCCTGGACCAGATAGGTACGCCAAGCGCTTTAATAGCATACCCAATCAATTATTAAATAATTGCAAACGGAGGTTCATAATCCCGAATGTCTAGATGCGTTGTGAATCGCTTGTTCTAGCCTCAACTACAAGTCTCGGCTATAACAGAATTTTCAACCCCTGAGAGGTGTTCGAAAAAGCAAAATTCAAGAGTGGTTCACAGGCACGAAAATATAGAGAAAATTATTCTCTACATTTCGTACTTTCAATCCATCCGCGACAAATCAATTGTTATTCAGTAAACAATTTTTTTTATGCTTCAACAATTCTTTCAGGGGTGAAGATATTTTCGGAGAGGGTTGATCAAATACCCGACCCACGCGTCTTTTCAAGGGCTACAACGTTCCCATTTGAACAAAAATTGTATGAATTATCCCTAAAGAGTTATCGAATGAAAACTGATTTTTCAAAATTTCAGCCCAATTTTTCACTCCCAAAATGAACTTCCACGATTTCGGCGCTGTGGACAAAAATAAAGCCCGGATTTTTCTGAACATTTTGTCTCATGGCGCCGACCTCGTGGGGGTTGTAGTTTGGCATTAATCCGGTCCCATCCCCTTTCATTCCTTAAAAAAAGCCTACACCCCGATTTTTAGGCAAACTTGGATTTAGCACCCGCGGCACCTACAAAATCACCTGTCGAAAAACTAGCCTTCTTCTATTTTTTTCCGATTTCAATATACCGCACGACTGTATTATTAGCGGAGTATTGAATTTTTATTGTATCCCTGAGCTTAATTTTGCAATTTTTTCATATTTCTTTGCGCCAAAATAATTGGAAGAGATCGTAGTAACAGAAGACACAACAAAAAACAACGATAAAAATCAAGATTTTTCGATGCGTAGTCCCCTCAAAGTTTTACTATTAGTCCTATCGTTGTGACCATAAGTTCACCTTCAATTTGCGATTACTGCAGCATATGTTGGTCCTTTTTCAATTTTAATTGCCTCAACCGACTATCAATTTGTTGAAATTTCCTCACCAGCTCAATCCTTTAATCCGATTGTTTTTTCTTCGTACGTGCGGCTGAGGAAGTATGTAATACAATTCCAGGCCTCCACCATGAACTGGCGGAAAAGGAAAAAAAAACCGCGAACTCAAGGAACAAAGTGTAGCGCAGCAAGAGATTCTGGACGCACAAGATGTAAGTATGAGACAAAAATACCTTCGAACTATTTTTGTCTTGATCACACTAAGCCAACATTATGGCGCTCAATAATATTGGTAAAGAAAAACGTTTTGTGAAAGATATTTATTATTCTTTCCAGGCAATAATTGCTAATATTAGGCAAAATATAACGCACGCTGCTAGTGAAGATAGGAGGATAAAGCATAATCACACTCGGCCAACGATCCCGGCAGGGGGAGGTTCCCCGGGAGGCCTACAATTATTGGACGCCTCGCCGTTCATAAACACTCGCATGAGGGTGGGCTCACCGCCGGTAAGCCATTTCATAAATCTATTGAGCCATCAAATCACTATTCATCTAAATCTATTGACGTATCAAACACTTATTTTCTCCCGAAAAGTATCCAGGACGGACGGGTTGGGGGAAATTCCGTCACCAGCGGCATCCTCAACCCAACAGCCCACAGAAGAAGAGCAGGAGGAGGGGGCAGTGGGTGGAACATTTATAAATTACTACTTAAAATTAAGAAATGAAATAATACTATTGCAAAGAACAATAAAGATGAATTTGAAAGTGATGTCGTATTCGGATTTGACGGTAAGAGTATGAAAGGGAAATCCCGTACTTATAGGGATTAGGCTTCGATCAAACCGCGCGAGCGAAGCGTCTGCGAAGCGGAAGCGTCAGCCTTATGGCCTCTGCACACTGCGCGCGATTTGCGATGAGCGATAAACCACATACAATGTGGTACCACATACTCAGGTATGCGGTACCACATACTCAGGTATGTGGTACCACAACCCAAACAAACCACATACTCAGGTATCCCAGAAACCCCCAGGGAAAGTGAAGCTCCCATTGGATATCGCTCATCGCTAATCGCGCAGTGTGCATAGGCCATATGTTCACATGAGGAGTTTTGCGCGCGATTTACAGTGGCCGTTTTGGAATGTGTGTTTGTGAGATACTAGTGGTTCAAACATTCTGTCCACATAAATTGCGAGTTTTTTATTGTCTTTTGAATGCTCGTTCCAGAACGCGTAACTTGAATCACGCGTCATGAAGAGGTTGCCCAAATTTCGCACAAGAAAAATCTGAATTGCCCAAATTGCGATGATCGCATGCGCTTCAAATTTGGTCGCAATTTAGCGCTCCAAGTCGCCCAAATAGCGATATATCGCCCAATGTGGCAACCCTGGTTGGCTCGTGCAGGCATCGAAGCTTCGGGAAGGTGTGGCTGCGCGCGCACGCGAGACTTTCGTTGCAAGTACGCTAGTCATATTCAACACTTCCGCCGTCTAAGTGCTTCTTAACACGTGCATTCATCATCTCGCGCAAGTGCTTAAAACTCTCTTTTGTTGATGCCTTCGTCAATATATCAGCTTTTTGGATTTCGGAAGGAAAATACATCGCTTGTATTTATTACCATTTCACGTATGTGATGGTATCGGACGTCGATGTGTTTGGTTCTCTCGTGGAACTCTGGATTTTTGGCTAACTTTATTGCACTCTTGCATCGATTTCCGATATCATCCAACAATCGTTTTAGCCATACCGCCTCTTTTGCTGCCGAAGACGCAGCGAAGTACTCCGATTTGGTGGTACTTAAGGCAGTAGTCTGGTCTATAAATTTGACAAAATCGATTTTTTTTTCATTTTATGATTCCTTAGACTTTTCTTAATAGGCTCATGAAAACCGTTTATGGATATTTAAAAAATTAGCAGAGTAATAGAAATTATAAGCAAGCCGCGCGCTCAGGTAGGCAGCTCATCTAACGGTATCAAAACTTTGAACGCGTTTATCTCAGAACTATGTTCTTCAAATCGGCGCCCACGAAACCTCATTAACTAATTGATCGATCGAGCTCAAATTTTGCACATACCTTCGGTAGCCTCTTTCTGAGGACTGGTAGAAAGAGGCTACCGAATCGAACATTAATTTCGCCCACATTTTATAACTCGTCGAATACCCGCAAATGTATGAGATATCGTTAATCAAAGTTTAACAGGCCGCCATTTTGTAACAACATTTTTTTAAGTACAAATTCTGCTACCAGTGCTCAGAATACTCATACAGATTGAGAATATATATTGAAACGTTTCGTGTTTTCACGAAAGCTAATTTTTCGTTTCTCGAACCGGCATTTCTGCGAGCATTCGGGAAACGGATTTTAAGGGGCGAGTCTTCGCCGTTGGATGATGCGCGGTTCCCGTAGCCTCCCTGAAGGGCGATGTACCAGAGATATGCTGGGAATGATGAGAAGGATATTAAGGTGTTTTTGGAAGATGCCTCAGTAATTCGAGGGTCTCGAAGACGTCTATCTCAATCCGTCATCATTGGCATTTGAAATTGTGGATTGTCGTGGTTGTTAGTTCGGGTAAAAAATGAGACAATTATTGTGAGTTAGATTTTCTAGTTGTTGGTATGTTAGTCGGTTAGCGAGTGTGTTTTCAGAGGCCTGGAACGGGCCTCCTATTTTATTTAACTCCGGCGAAAACGCGGGCTTACCCGATTCCACATGGAAATCGTGGAAAACTACGAAAACCAATACACACGATAACGGCATTCTCATTTTTCGACGGGTTCTTATATTTTCTTTAGAATTAGGCGTACCACAGCCGAAACGAAATATATCGATAAGAAGCGAGCGTCGCATAATTTCCCACACGAGAGCAAAGTCGGTCTTGAACATATCTACACGCAACCGTCAAACGCAGTTGATGATAAAATCCTTAGCCATAAGAACGTACAACACAAGAAGACACACGAAAATATCCAAATCCTTACTCTACAAAAATATACATTCTCCAAAAGAAGATCCGGCAATAAAACTACGCTGGTATTTCCCATGCGGCTCACACCTGGGTCAACAATGCCTATCTTGAGGCAAGCGCGGCGACGCGACCAAGGCCCTTTTTCCTCCCTATATTTTTCCAACGCTCCAGATAACGAGACGCGGACTAGTTTCCGAGAATCGAGATGGAGATCACACACATCGTAGTCTACACCCAATCATAGTCCCCAAAAATATTTCCCCTTCCAACTCGACCAATCATATGCACTCGTAAATTTTCTACATCCTTTCCACCAATCAAAAAAATTAACGCATCACGAAAATGCACTTTTCGAGAACCTTCTTCTCCCACCATCCCAGCATCCAAAATATCCTACAAGCTAGAATAAAAAAATCTTGGAGTCAGTGTTCCATCATCACTCGCTGAGTAAAAAGTCTCCCAACAACTTCATCGGAATAAGTAGAACAGAAGTCTCCTGACAGCAAACGCGAAACTTGAACTTCGAAATTGTTCCTCATAAAAACGTGAAACTTGAACTTTTAAATCGTTCCTCATAAAACCACGAACTGTAAGAAATCATTTAACTGTCTTCATCATTTAACTATATTCTAGAAAAAACATAACTTCATATCATGAAACACGGAACGAAAACTATAAACGCGTTTTTCTCGAAACTAGTTTCCTCGACCTTGTCCATGCGAATACTTAAAAACTTATCAACCGATTTTCAATTTGTTTCAAAACATTTTTGTAATCGCACCGACTAAGGTTCTACGTATCTACGTTTTTAACATTTGATAATGACTATTTTTAAAGACTGCTTGAATATAGAAAGAGGGCCTTGAAAATAGAAAAAAATGTCCAAAGTGTCAGCGTTCTGGATAAGAAACGAAAATTAAAAAACGGCTACGCATAACGATAGCTATGTTTGTATAGATATCGATAAATTGTTGGCTTTTAATTTACAGATAACCTTTCATAACGATATCGATGGGACAATGAAAATAATTTTTTTTGTCGTTTTCAAATTAAAGCATATATCGCGGTTAATTTTCAAGATTTTGTCATAAAAATTGGTATAAATCTCGATGAATATATACTTCATTAATATAGTATAAACCCGATCCTTTCATAATTAGTTATGTCTATGGAAAAAATCGCAATTATTGACGACAAAGCACCTGTTACGTAACGGAATAGGGGGAGGGGGGGTTCTGGCCATGCGTTATGGTGCCGTTACGTGGGGGCGGAGGGGGGGGGGGTTAAAAATTGGGAAATTTTGCGTTACGCAATTTGTGTACGCCCCCTTTGGAGTACACGGTAGAGAAATTTGTGTGTGGATCAGGAGTATCTGCAAAAAGCTTGTGTCTCTTGAAAAGCGCAGAATGACTGCAAAGTTTAGCTTTCGCACTCACCGTACACATACTTGTAAGCGCTGACTCAAGTTAAATAATTTATCTTGACAAAAGGAAATGTAATTTTCCAAAATAATGAATATTCATAGAACAACTGATGCTGAGCTGGTTCAGATAGTTCTGTAATGCATCCGCAATGTTTGGCCCTAGAAGGTGGGAAATTATTGAGTGGTTTAAATGCTTTGCACAAAAAGTTGATTTTGAGACTGTAAGAGTGAGAGACCTGAACTTGACTACGAAAATATTTCAAGTATGGTCGAGTTGCATGTATTTATCCTTTCTATTTCTCTATTTGTATTATTAAGGAGCGTCTTCTTTTTGTAAATTGAGTTCCCTGGTTAATTTAGCTAATTTCCGTTTACGAGGTGCTTTGAGTTTTTATGACAAAGCTCGCTCTTTTGGCGTCGCTTGTTCCTAAATAGAATATTCGGGTGCCTCCTGTAGACTTGGGCGCGTGCTGTAGGCGACAGTATTTCGCGGGGTGGTTCGGTCAATTGATTGGGTAACTGAAGTTGATTTCCTAGTAGCGTAATGGTCCAGGAATAATTTGTCGTGGGGTTGGGGTGGCGCGTATCGCATGTAGGCATTGCGCCGGTGGTAAAAATCGTGGTGGCCTGGTAATTTTTGGAGTGCAGACTTTCGTCACTACAAGAAGGGGTTTCTTTTCCCTGCCCGAAATTCTTATATCGTATTGATTCATTGGAATTTGTGGAGTGGGTGCGATGAAGCGGGTCATGGGGCGGGGTAGAAATCCCGAACTTTGAATGACCAGAAGGCTCATAATTCTGAATTTTAATATTCCCAACCTACAAGTTTCGTAAAGATCATGTCAGAGAAAGTCCACACAGTTGACTGTAAATGATGAAGAACGGTAAGAGTAGCGATAGAAAAAGGATACAAGTATGATTTCTTATACGAAATAATTTTTAGAAATAGAATGCAGAAGATCAACGCTTTATTTGACCGACCAGTAATACGACATACAAAAGTCCGAATATGCAATAGTAAGCATGCCACAAAATCCCGATTTTTTTTATTATAGAGAACGAGCTATATCAAAAAGTTTAAATATAATAAAAGCGAATAAGAGATTCGTCGGGGTCACGAAAGTTTTAGACTCCGGAAATCATAGCTTCGATCATCCAGTTTGCGAAAACCAAAGTTTAGGTAGTGTAAGATTCCGAAAAAAAACGTTCAGAACGGTCAAAGTTCCAAAAGTCACGCATACAGCAGATAGCAGTTTTGCCTCAGGCGTTAAGATGGCAGCACCACTACTGTGACGCAAGTGAACCATGTTTCCACGGATCAAGTGCCAGAGGTCGCTATAGGCTATGAAACGAGACGAGTCGTTTCTTTACGACCGATCTGAGCCAAGCACATCGTGAATACGGGGTCTGCCTGAACATTCTGGTTGACATTTGCAATTACAATATTATGCAAACTGTGCATTATAAATAACACTAAAATCACAATGAGCTGATCATTATGCATTATTTTAACAAAACACGCAAATGTCAAATTACTCCGGTCAATAAAATATTAAGGAACAGAAAAATTTGCCAGTGTTCGATCATTTTCAGAGGGCTGTATTCTCTGTCAAAAAAGATCGTAGTATTAAAAAAAAACACATTCCAAAGCGTGAAATTTCTAGTCTTTGAACTTTGGTCTTAATGTAGAACGAGCGCGCGCGTGCTTGATTTTTATAGATTTTGTTCAAATTTTAACCAGACATTCTGCGTATTATTATACGCATGTTTGAGTGAAATTTCAGAACAGTCGACTGTTCAGATTCGAAGATAATGGCTTTTAAAGTTGCGACTTTTAACACTGCACTGTTTGCATTACCCGAAAGGCCGGTCACACCATTCGTCATGCTATTGTGTTTATAAATTTTGGAAACACATTATGTTTAGGTAGCACACTAGTTAGGAAAAAAGTAAAAAAAAACTTTGGATTGTCTTTACTATTCAATTTTGCTAAGAACGTTCAGTTAAGCCAAAATAATTATCCGTAACAAATATTTGTCCCCTATAACAAGAAGACACATGGTAACGCCTCAGAACAATATTGATTAATATCTCCGGAAAAAATAAATATTAGGTTTCTAAAGTAAAAAATGTTATCATAAAAATATATGTGCGTTATACATAATATTTTATATTGTTTGTATTATCTAATATGTTGGTTAATTCATAACTAATTAAAAACTTTGTTTGATTAAAAATGACTTCCAAATAAAAATTTGTGTTGCAGTATTGTTTTAAGTATGACGCGCAAACTTACATCATTGGAGACATGGAACGGTGCGGTGTTGCCATATGTCTTTTTAAAGAAAACGTATATCTTTAACGGAAAATTATTCTGTCTAAACTTCAATGCAGACTCTCCAGAGTTAAAACGTGCAATTTTAAAACCCATTATCTCCCAATCTAAATAGTTGATTGTTCTGAAATATCACTCAAACATGCATGATGATATGAACAATGTCCGGTAAAAATTTAAACAAAATCTATAGAAATTAAGAGCGCGCGCTCGTTCATCCTTCAACATTTTGTTGATTTTTTAACTGATAAATTAAAGACAAACTGTAAAGAAAAAACTTTCGAATTTTTTTCTCATTTCCAACCGTTCTTAGGTGAGGGAAAATGGTTTTCGTGAATTCCATGATCAAGCTCTTTTGTTCTTGTTTCTTCTCTTTCTTTAACCCTTTAACTTCACAAGAATAGGTTTTCTACGGGATCATTCACCATGAAAATGTCGGAAAAAAATGCATGAAGTATCATTTCTACTAATTCCAAGGTTGATCTTTCAAATCGTGCAACTTAAATTCCGCTGAAATCCCTTGCATATCATATTTTTTTGGAAAATGAAGTGAAAAAACACATTGTATATTTCGGAAGTCTTATACTATTTCGAGACTACGAAGTGCACTAAAGGTGTCCTCGATAGTTGTACTTACGAAATATGTATATAGATATATTTTCTAGCCTTATGCCTGCAAAGTAACGACAAAAAGACTAACAAATTTTGTCAGCTTTTAGAGTATTCAATTTTTTTATTGGACCGTGTTTGTTTACAGTGAATATGTAAGTTGTCCATGGTTTCCGACGATTCTTGAGTCGTTGGTCAAGCATTTGACATTGTTTTTGCAAAATTAATTTGTTTAAACAAATAGTGAAAAGAAATCATAACTTTCGAAAATCGTATTTTACGACAAATCATACATAAAGATACATGTGCAACCAATTGGCATTTTTTGCTTGAATAGATGATTATATCAATGATCAACAAATAGTTTCACTACGCGTGAAAGTTTGAGGTTTCAGCTTTTTAGTATCATCCTGCATGTAGAATTCTATTCTATACTTTGACAATTGACTTTCGACAACTCTATTTTAACTACATTGACAGATATAGTTTTGTAAAATAATTTGTGTTTAATTAGCGAGAATCTCGTGTTTCCACTGCACTTTTTTTTGCAAAGCTGCGATATGATATTATGTGGTAATATCGCCTTATAATTTTTATAATAATTTTATAACAATTTACAAAATTATCTGTCATATCATTATCAATTTTGTTAAGTGTGAAACACTAATGTACAAAAACATCATAAAATGCTGTTTGTTCCTTTGATTAGAAATTTGATGATATATCTTTGGACAAATACATCACGACTATTTCGTTGAGGTATTTTCTGCAAGCTTCACAACATCTACATGAAGTATGCAGGGCTTCAAGTTGCTTCGGTTTTTCGTTCGTGTGGCCCAAACGACCAGAGATTTTTTATTTATCATGAAAAGAATTGAAGGAACATCCTTAATCATGGCAGTCATGATGATGTTTTTTTATTTAAAAAATTCGTTTCTCCTAATTCATTGGTATGTTTGCCAATATGGAGTGATAATTTGTAAAAAAAAAAAACACGAATTTTGCGATAACGTCATTGTGATTTACGATGATCACGAAGTCCGCGACAAGAATTCGAACACCACATATTGATATTTCCTTTATGTATACAACCACAGCATTACTGTGAATCATATAAAAAAAGAAACATGACGGAAACATAATGAAGAATATATGACATTCAGGATATTATAGTTCATTAACTATTATAGAATATTAAGAAAAATATATACTGAATTATGTAAAATTGCATGTGCTACAAAAAGAGTCTGGAATGCAATTCTCACTCGTTAGTTAATGCCGGTTTTTTTAAGTAAACCTTATTTTAGAGGTAGGAATAAAAGGTAAGTACAGAATGTTCGCTTAAACGCGAAAATAATACTAAAATGAGAGGCTCATAAAGCTCATAGTATTGCATACGATTTCGAACTACACATATTAAGGCAGGATTCTACTTTGAAACTTTGAAAAAAAAAATTTTTTTTTTTTTTACATTTTTCGAAAGTAAATATGTTTAAGAATGTTCGGTCAAAATTTTATAAAGTTCCAAGCAGTCTAACTATCCTTTTTCGCCTTTCGAACGCACCTACCTGAGCGCGCTATTGTGACCCGCCCGGCGCGCGGCCCGGACTCACCAAAACTTTAAACGCGTTTTTCTCGAAACGACATTTTCAAGTACCGTGGTCGTGATAACTCAAAAAGTACTGAACTGATCCTTATGAAATTTGGAACACATATTCTATATGTGTGTACCAACCGACCTAACTACAATCAACTTAAAATTTTGATTAGAACTATTTTTTATTGCAAAAAAGACCCAAAAAAACGCATTTTTTTCGTATTTTAGCCGCCATTTTGTTAATTTTGCACGTATATAAAATATTCTAGTTAGGTCGGTTCCTGAAGATATACTGAACATGAAACTATTTGATTTTTTTGTTTCAGACCATCCGTCGGGAAGATTTCACGACCACGGCAACGGTACCTGCTTTTCGAGGCGTTGGCTTTAAACATATTTTACGTGTACAAAAAATGAATAAAATACATTTGAAATTTTTTTTTTATGTACTTAAAGAGTGTATTTATTGAACAGTTTAAACCCCATATCGATATCTTTAATAGTATTCTCAGAAAAAAATCACGAAAATAGCGTTTTTTCATGGTTTCAAAGTAGAATCCTGCCTTAATATGTCTTTACATCTCCAGGTACAACATTACTTTTAGTCCAATAAGAAAAAGAAACATGAAGGTGAAACATGAAGGTGAAACATGTATAGAAACGTACAATTTCCTGGCCCCTGATGTGATGCGTCAATTCCGAATGCATCGGAGAGAAATCGAACGTGCGAGATCCGACTCGCGATTCGACCCGCGAGACCCGACAAATAGGTTGGGTTAACGGATTTCTCTCCTAGCCTAGAAAGGTTAGTACTGCCAGCTATTGCCTTGCTGTCGACTCTCTTTATTATAGCAAGTGGTAATAAATCCAATACCGGAAGTTCAAATTAAACTTGATATTACATAAAAATTATGATATTATGATAAACTTGATAATACAAAAAAAAACGCGACCTTTTGGCTAAAAATGTAGCGCTGCAAAGGATAATTAATGTGCACAATGTAAGTGTGAAACAAAAAAACCTCCGAACTATTTTTCTCTTGATCGCACTAAGCCAATTATGGCGCTCAATAATGTTGGGAAAAAAAACTTTTTGTGAAAGTTATTCATTATTCTTTCCAGGCAATGATGGGTGATATCATTAGAAATGTCGCACATGCTGCGACTGAATACTGGAGGATGCAACAGATGAACACCGTAGATGTGAGCAATTTCCATTAATGCTTTTTATTGCTAGAAGTAGTAGAAGTTTCGGCACATTAGTCTTGAACAGTTTTGGGAAGACAATATGAATTAAATGTATTTCTCTTGAATTTTTAGACAAATGTAAAAAATGGTTCCAAAAGAATTGTTTTCTGGGCTAAATTTTTATATTTAACGCTGGACTTGGATAAACTCGTGTTGAACGGGTAACAACACTATTTGATGCAGTGAAATTTAATAGGGGGACGACTTTAAATTTGTTTAATTGATGACTATTTATTGAATATTGTCTGTTTATATATACAAAAAGTAACATCAACGAGTTTCACTACGATTTGTTATGTTCACAAGGCGATCACACTAGCAGGTTGTTGAATCATCGACCTCTCTTCAATTTTTATCCAAGTAACTTCAAAACAAATGTCCGAAAATTGTTTTGACTAAAAAATTTTTTTACCGTTCTGGATGCAAGCGATCACACCCGGCCAACGGACCCTCAGGCAGGAGACGGTTCTCCGGGGGTCCAGCGATTGCTGGATGCCTGGCGGGTCACAAGCACTCGCGTACGGGTGTATACACTGCGGGTGAGCAATTTCATAAATCTATTGAGCCATCAAATCTGTATTCATCTAGATCTATTGACGTATCAAACGCTTATTTTCTCCCGAAAGGTATCCAGGACGGACGGGTTGAGGGCAATTCCGTCACCGGCGGCATCTTCGACGCAACAGCCCACACAAGAAGAGGAGGAGGAGGGGGCAGTGGGTGGATTGGTTCCAAATTAGTAATTGAAATTAAAGAAAAATGAAATAATACTATTGCAAGGAACAATAAAAATGAATTCGAAAGTGACGTCGTATTCAGATTTGACGGTTAGAGTATGAAAGTGGAATCCCGCGCCTATAGGGATTAGGCTTCGATCAAACCGCGCGAGCAAAGCGTCTGCGAAGCGGAAGCGTCAGCCTTATGGCTATCTGCACACTGCGCGCGATTTGCGATGAGCGATGAGCGATATACAATGGGAGGTCAGGTATCCCAGAAACCCCCTGGGAAAGTGAAGCTCCAATTGGATATCGCTTATCGCGCGCAGTGTGCATAGGCCATATGTTCACATGAGGATTTTCGCGGACGTTTTACGTTGGCCGTTTTGGAATGTGCGTTTGTGAGATACTAGAGGTCCATACATTCTGTCCACATGACTTGCGAGTTTTTTATTGTCTTTTTAATGCTCGTTCCAGAACGCGACACTTGAATCACGTGTAAAGCGCGTCATGAAGAAGTCGCCCAAATTTCGCACAAGAAAAATCTGATTCGCTCAAATTGCGATGATCGCATGCGCTTTAAATTTGGTCGCAATTTAGCGCTCCAAGTCGCCCAAATTGTGATATACCGCCCAATGTGGCAACCCTGCTCGTGATCGGTAATTTGATCATTTGATGAATTCAAGATAGACTGAGAGCTTTAAGAGTGCGACTTTTGTAATATTTTTCTGAGATACGCTATGCTCTGGTATTCACATCGATATTGATGTATATACACGGTTTTTATACAGTTTGGATATAATATATTCGTGTTTATAGTTGAATCATAAAAATAATGTCTCAAAAATTGGTTGACTTTCGCACAAAGCATTGTTAGGTTATTTGGCAGCGGAAAATGACCTATAATCATTTCAAGGGATCGTGACCAATAACCAGTAGCTCTGTGCATATATTTATTTCAAAAATATATGAAGTCCCTTAAAAAACTTGAACAAGTTAAAACAAACGCACAGTAATAAAAGATGCCCTCGAAAAAGCTATCGGTCGTTTCAGTATCTACAAAATCCGAATTAACCTCAAAATGCTTGTGATTTTTTTCAAACAATACTTTTATTTCGCTTATTACTTTTTCAATTGAAGCGTACAACAGAAGTGAAATAACTTTTTATGCAAACACTAAGCAAATTTACTAGAAACGTGCAATAAATTGTCGAACTCTATTTTTCTGAATATTTATTTTTAAGAAACCATATTACTATTATAATATAAAGTTCTAATATCGATTATATAAAATATAATCCGTATGCATCACACAAGTACTGTATGTGTGGCGGTTTCCCAACAACTTGCCCATCAGGTTAAGAAAAACATAAATTGACGCAATTTATTATGTAACTGCAAACTAAGTTTCCGATTCCGCATAGCACAAATAAAAAATGAGCGATGTACCCCTAGACCACACGGCTCTTGAAATCTCACTTTATTAACATAGTTTGGAAAGTTACGTGAAGGTTTCGCATTCTACTCTAGAGCCACCATACATCTCATGAAATCTATTGCGTCGCATAAATGTTCGTTCGATAGACATAGCTTTGGCAGGCTGAACAGCTCATTTCTAATAATTCTGCATATTTGATGCAGTAACTGTTGCGATGTTACAATTTGAAATAATCTAAGTAAATAAATTGTTGCAAAAGTTACTTATGGAAGCGATAAAAACGTTGCGCCAAGAAAATCGTGTATCTTCCCGAACGTTTTGTCTTAACCATGCACGCCAAGTCGTTGTACAGCATTTCCAGTGATACATACAAACAGTACTTGCGTGATGCATACGTTGTACTTTTATATAATCGTGATTCGAAATTTTTATTATAATAGTAGTATGGTTTCTTAAGGATGTTCGGTACGGGAGATACAATGTTTCCATGCTAAACCATGTTAAAAACATAAAAAAATTCAAAAGGTTTAGAATTTTATAAAATTTGGTGAACATATTCTTTAATCCCAAATTTGACAATACAAATTTTTTCAGATTTTCTTTCTCCACAGTTATAGAGTAAGTTAACACTAAAGTTCACGTGTGTAAGCATAGCGTTTCCATATATATAGGTATACATTGCGGGCATAGGAAATCTGCTTTAATGCTTAATTACTCGATAACTAAGTAAAAGAAAATTTTGAAAAAAATTGTGTTTTCGAAAAGTAGTACTTTTACTATAAATTTGTGAACGGTTTATTCAAACAAGTTTGGTACAAGAAAACTACGTTGCTTATCATATTATCCAACTGTAGCGAGTCGTAAATTCGCAGACAAAAGATCACGTGGTTTTGCAGAAATTATTGCGCGTATGAATTCGTTAATTGATCGTCGCAGAGTGAGGGCGAGTCGGAAGCTCGAGCGCGGTACCTTGCCTCGCTACGGGGTTCGCGATACATATTTCAAGACATTTGAGGAATACTCTTGACCCCAGATGTCAGAGTTCATCGCTATGTTCGAACTTCGATCTTTCTCGCATAGATTACGCCACGGAACGCTTATGGCGTGAACATTCCGCCCGCCTCTACTGGTTGGGAGAAATGCTACATTCTGTTTTTGATATGTGACAAATCGGCGGTGTAGTACCGCCCGCCGTGATCGTTACGGTGGTTTGTGTAACACTTGTGCTGATACCATGAATACAGAATCACTTAGATTACTATGTACACTATTTACAAGGTTTGCGGCTATGTGCTCGCGCGCATCATGTCGCGGTTCGGTTCAGGACCAGTTGGTTTAGTTGGGTTTTGGAGTCTCATAGAGGCTACTTGAGTAGTTGGCACAATTTTGACTCACTGCATTGCACTGATAATCACTTAACATGGCTTTCTTACATGGTTATGTATTACAGAGAGTTGCTAAGTCTAGTGGTGTTGTGATACTCACTTCGCCGCGAGACATAAGGACCTTTTGTTATCCTGGAATGTTAGGTTTTGTCTGTTGTCGATATGATAGTCAAATCGAGGGTTTCGCAGTCCTGAAGCTCAGATGTGGCGGTGGTATCAGGAGGTTCGTCAGTTAAGAGATTTTGTGGGTTCGTCTGCATCAGTGTGAACCGGGCGGAGACAGCTTTGGAAGATCGGTCGTTTGAATTCCGATTGAACGGTGCGGATCGTGATGACTCGAATGTGTGAGTCGGATCCCGGGTGTACGTTGGTAATTTTTCCGAGCATCCATTTGGCTAGAGGTAAGTTGTTGTTTCTGACGAGGACCAACTGACCGACAGCGATGTTTTCTCTTGTTTTTGTCCACTGCGATCGAACCTGAAGCGAGTGAAAATACTCGACGGACCATCGCTTCCAGAAGCTTTCGAGCATCTGTTGGACTAGTTGCCATTTCGACAGTCGATTTTCGTTGAGATTGAGTAGAGTCGGTTCGGGTATGCTGAGTAAAGGTGCGCCGATTAGAAGGTGTCCCGGAGTGAGTGCAGAGAATTCACTCGGATCGGTGAGTTGAGGTCCGATCGGTCTCGAGGTGAGACATACCTCGACTTGAGTTACGAGGGTGTTGAATTCTTCATAGGTAAGCGTGTGAGCTTCGATGACTCATTTCAGGTGGTGCTTTGCACTCTTTACTCCAGCCTCCCACAATCCTCCAAAGTGCGGAGCACCTGGAGGGATGAAGTGCCAGCTGGTACCATCAGTGGGTACGATGTTACCGATGTTTGGGTCGTTTACGATAAGCTGCGATAAAGGCTTCGGACGTGTAGTCGGATACCAGCTCGAGATGAACGGCGCGTGTTGACATGCAAACGAATACTGCTAGATATGTTTTGTGAGCTTTGTAACCTCTGCCTTTGCTGCTTCTCACGAGGAACGGACCTGCGTAATCGAGCCCAGTGTGGAGGAAAGCTCGTTGAGTCTGGCCAACTCTCGCTGCTGGTAGGTTGCCCATGATTTGTGTTGGTACCTGTGCTCGTTCTCTTGTACATGGTACGCATTTTCGTATAACACTTCTTACGAACGGTCGATGTCCGATTATCCAATATTTTTGTCGTAGAATACTGATAGTTAGTTGAGGCCCTCCATGGAGGCATCGCAGGTAAGCACCTTCGACGATAAGTGAGCTGATACGATGTTTAGGGAGGATAGCAGGGTGCTTCTCTTCGAATGTGAGATTAGAGCGCTCCAGCCTACCTCCAACGCGTAGCGTCATTTTGTCGTCAAGGAATGGAGTGAGTCCTTTTAAAGCTGACTTGCGCGACGGTGCTTGGCCTTGTTTGACTGTTTCTATTTCCTGCTGGAAGGCTTCTTGTTGAGCTTCGTTTATCCAAAAGATATGAGCTTTTCAAATCTCGGTACCAGATAATTGTATTTCGGTTGCGTTTGTTCGTCGACGACAGTGGTTGACGAAACGCCAGATATAAGCGGTAACGCGAAGCAACTTTTTCCAGGTTGAAATGTCATTGCATAGCTCCCACGTCGGTGTTGATTTGACAGTAACATGAGCTACTGTTTGTTTGCTTGCTTCGAGTAGAAGTTCTTTTCCTGGATTCATTTTTGGCGCAACAGGCCAGCTCGCACTCTCTTGTGTTAGCCATGGTGGTCCTTGCCACCATAACGAATGCGAAGTGAGCTCGGTTGCGGTTAAACCACGAGACGCACAATCAGCAGGGTTTTGCTTTGTGGGTACGTGTCGCCATGTGATGTCTGGAAGCCTGTGTTGTATTGTTTCGACCCGATTGGCTACGAACGTGGGCCACTCCGATGGGTGTAGCTTCAGCCAGGCAAGCACAACAGTGGAATCGGTCCAGCCGTAGGTAGTGCATGGTTGACGTTTCGTGGCCTTTTGAACGAATTCTAGGAGCTTCGCGAGTGAAACAGCTGCGCACAACTCTAGTCGCGGTACGCTGATGGTTTTTATTGGTGTGACCTTTGATTTTGCTGTGAGCAGGCTGATTTTTACTTCATTTTGCTCGTTTGTCGTGCGTAAATATACGACAGCCGCATATGCGGCACTAAGACAAAAACTACGTTATTGTTTTTGAAGACTTGTGTCTTCGTTGGCGAGATGCGCCGTGATTGTTGTGATCCCGCTTGTGGTACCACTCGTTGTTGGTCCTGAAAGGATCCAACCAAGTGTGGTTTTTTGTGCGATAGGAGACCCTACTGGTCCTCGCTTCAATCCTTCTCGAAGGATGTTCGCATATACATCGGATCCTAGTATTAACTGAATCGCTTCGCCGCTGCTGGGTTCAGGATCAGCCATTTCAAGGCCTTCTAAGCGCTTCCACGATGCTGCGCATTGCGATCGTTGAGGCACGTAGAAGGTTAATTTAGAGAACACGATCGCCGTGCATTGGATTGCGTCTTCAGTACCAATGCATGAGTTCAATTTCAGTTGAACGATAGCTTGGCCAATGCCGGCGTCAGTGCCACCTATTCCAGACACTGGAGCGCGTACTTTGATCTTAGGGGCTCTTAATGTTTGTACGATTGATTCGGTAACAAAAGATGACTGCGGTCCCTGATCCAGCAGCGCTCTAACGCGAGCCTTGCGTCCGTTAGGCGACGATACCAACACCCAAGCAGTTGCGAGCATCACTGTTGCTGGAGCAAGTTTTGTTTCTGAAGCATGAAGGGCTTTTACGACAGAGCTAGTAACGTGTTGGCTGGTACTCGTTGCTTCATTTTTGCTTGAAGGGCTTGCTTGTGGCGTGGAAGCAGCGACTGAGTTATTTTTATTAAAAGATCCACCAGTCGGAGAAAAGCTAAGCTTCTCGGTGGTCCTGTTCTTTTTGAAATTTGGATTGCGCAGCAACGAGTGATGTTTTCCTCTGCATTGACTGCAGCTGTATTTGCTTTGGCATTGTTTCGTCGCGTGTCCGGATGCCAAGCAGTTGTTACATAAATTCTTTGAGCGAACAAACTTTTGTCTTTCTTCGACTGATTTCGCCTTGAAATGCTCGCATTTATAAAGATGGTGTTTCTTATCGCATTCGCAGGTTGGTACCGCGGTGGATAAATGGGATTTCGTACAGTTGGAATCGTTGTTTGATTTAGTCGACTTTTTAGAAGTTAGTATAGCAATCGATTCCAACGCTCGAATGCGATATTCAAGAAAATTGTAAATATTTATGTACTTAGGGTACGTTTTTGTTTCTCCAATTCGCATTTCCCATTCTCGTCGTGAAACTGGGTCGAGTTTTCGAGCTGTGACGAATGTGATAATATCTTCCCATTGATCCACCGGGCGTCTCAAATTCCCGTGGGCAGTAGTCGCATCGTACGTTTGGTCTCGTAAGCGTGTAAGATCTTTTACATTTTCCGTGGTTACCGCGCTAATGTCAAACCATTTTGTTAAATCCGAGTCTATAATGTGACGTGAGTTTTCGTAGCGATCGAGTAATTTCTTCCACGCAACGTCGAAATTCACGTCTGAAAGTTGGATATTTTTAACAAGGGTATTCGCTTCCCCCTTTACACTAGTTTGTAAAAAGTATCATTGAGCTGCTTTTGGCAACGGTGGGTCGCGATTCAGTACAAGAGTCTGTGTACAACCCGGAAAATGTTGGTAACGGAATTTTTCGGAAGCGTAATAGAATTGTTTTGAGACACATCGTGAAAAGTACCATTCGCTACGCTCGTTGTATCCGTAATTACAGGCTTAACGCGCTCGTGTATGGCATTAGTAATATAATCACTTACTTCCCAGTAAACGGTTTCCGATTTGAGAAACTCATCGTTCGCGAAGTACGGGAAGATGTCGTGCTGTTCCGTGCTGACTACTAGCTTGATGCGCACGTCGATGGATTCGCATTCAGTCCACTTCGCACTGAGGGTGTCGAGAAGACTTCGGAGGAGGCCGACGGTGAAGTTGTTCTTGCCAACCTTTTTGAGATTGTTGAGTAGCCGAGACATGGAAGATGTGGATGCGGTAAATTCGCAGGTTAATTTGTTCAGGTCCACCATGATGAGTGTTGCACGGTTCCGACTGCGTGGAGACCGTGGTGAAAATCGATAAAGTTATTCGATTTTCTACAAAGTCCCGACTACGTGGGAGCTTTGCTGATTTTTAAATCGATAAATGATTAAATTTAATCACGTTGAGATCGATTTATTTTCGTTGAACTTCCGTCACTTCACGGGTTTAGTACCTCGACGAAGTTTGAGACACGAAAGTTATTGTTGAAGTTTTTCATTCAATCGATAATGATTGAAAGTTATGTTACGGTAACACTAAGGAAATTCACGAAACTCGCGTTGAGTAAATCGGAATGATATCTCAGCTGATTAATCGCGTTTGAGATGTGAAACTTGACCTTGACCGATCGCGTCGTGTTATGGTTAAAGAAATGTTGTTCGCTGGTCTAAACTAGAGTCAATGCTCAGGGCTTCAACATTCAACGCTGTGGATTAACAGAGCGTGGCTACGGCGCAAAGAATTCACT
Source organism: Ophion obscuratus (assembly GCA_964007375.1). NCBI lineage: Eukaryota > Metazoa > Arthropoda > Insecta > Hymenoptera > Ichneumonidae > Ophion > Ophion obscuratus. Next base: position 38,532,079 of record OZ023322.1, on the reverse strand, counting down.
CACGATTCTGATTTTATTTCAATTTCGTAAAGGTTATTTATTGAATTATTTTTTTTACGTGAAATTCACTGACGTCGTCGAACTGAAATTACACTTAGTTTTTGAGGTGAATTTTCAGTTTAAATCTCGATTTAAAATATTATTCCCCGGTACCACAATTTGTTCGTTACGATGGAAATTATTTCGCCGATCGTATCGCGTGTTAATATACCTTTCGATGGTGAAAATATCTTTTATAAATTCGAGTATTTTTCGACCGATTATTTCGCGTGAGAATTCGAGGAACTCGTTGCTCGAAATTCTATTGTTCCCGTTTGGCGCTAAAGAGATACGGGAATGCTCTTCGCGCGATGCTCGAAACCCCGATCGATGAGAGAGCGAGACAGACTGAAGCGCGTGAGTGAGACAATCGCTTTCTACGGTGCACGTGTACCGGGTTTTTCTCGATGTATGCGAGATTGAAAACGATTTTCAGTCCAATAATAATATTTTCACAAGATAGGAGCGCTTGTGATTGTAGTTCTGTCCATGAGGTACCACTTTTTCGAAGCCACGCTGTCTTGCACGCGATTGTCGCACTTTGTCGCGAACCTCTCCGAACGATCCGGCTCGAAGGACCAAAAAATGTTTCTGTCTCCGCTGAGGCAACACAAAGACTTTTTAACACCTTTTACGAATGCTGATAATATTAAATACTACGAGTAAAGTCGTGGGCGAAGAGCGTTCGAATCCTTCGGAGGGATAAATCATGTACACCAACACTGTGAATGTATATAAAAATGATGAAACTGGTCTGTATTCACAAAAAACACCACGTTGTCGAAAAGTAGTACTTTTACTATAAACTTGTAAATGGTTTATTCAAACCGATGGTACAAGAAACCTACGTTGCTTATCACATTATCCAACTGTAGCGAGTCGTAAATTCGCAGACAAAAGAACACGTGGTTTTGCAGAAATTATTGCGCGTATGAATTCGTTAATTGATCGTCGCAGAGTGAGGGCGAGTCGGAGCTCGAGCGCGGTACCTTGCCTCGCTACGGGGTTCTTGATACATATTTCAAGACATTTGAGGAATACTCTTGACCCCAGATGTCAGAGTTCGTCGCTACGTTCGAACTTCGATCTTTCTCGCATAGATTACGCTACGGAACGCTTATGGCGTGAACAGTACCGAAACTCCTTAAGATAAAATGTTGAGAAAAATAGTATTTCTAGGGTTTGACAATTTATTGTACGTTTCTAGTAAATTTGCTTGGCTTTTGCATAAAAAGTTATTTCACTTCTTTTGCACGTTTGAATTGAAAAAGTAATAATGTAAATAAAAGTATTGTTTGAAAAAAATCACAAGTATTTCGAGGTTAATTCGAATTTTGTAGATAGTAAAACGGCCGCTAATTTTTTCGAGGACACTTTTTATTACTAGGTTGTACGTACATGAGATGCACAAAATTCCACGCAGACAATGTTGAAAAAAAAACACGTCCAATGTACGTATACAATACGTGATATTGAGAGCAATCCTTATGGCCGAGCACGATAGCCAACTTCAACATTCGGTAGGAATGATCGGTAATTTGATCATTTATTTATTATACTTAATTTAAAAACTTAAAAACTCTTAAAATTTAAAAGTAAAGCATCTTGCCGGGATCGTCGGGGCAAAAGATTTGGATCTAGGCCAGTTTGATGTGCAGACGGCATTTTTGCATGGCAAGTTACACGGGGCGATATTTATGGAACTGTCGAATGGACTGAGTAACGAGAACGGAGCAACGAGAGATCTAGTTTGCCGACTGGAAAAATCCCTGCACGGATTGAAGCAGGCACCAGAATGCTGGAACCGGAAATTTACGTAATTCCTGAAGGAGTTCGAATTGCAAGAGACGAGCGCGGACCAGTGCATCTTCGTTGGACGAGTCGATAAGAGTACAGTATATCTGGCTCTTTTCGTGGCCGATAGACTGGTTGCAGCGGAGTCGAACGAGGTTATCGAATAAATATTTGGCCGGCTGGAGAAAGCGTTCAAGATAACGATCGGAGATGCAAGCCTGTTCGTCGGGGGGCAAATAGAACGAGATCGATTGAAAAAATCGAAATTTATTCATCAGAGTATCTACGCGAAGAAGATTCTGAAGAAATTCGGGATGATCGACGCAAAATGGACGTGCGTACCGTGTGATTTACACACTGTATTATATCCGATGCAAGAAGATGAAAAAGGGAACGAGAAGGTACCCTATCGCGAAACGGTTGGCTCGCTGATGTTTCTGGCGATAGTATCACGCTCGGATATCTCGTTTGCTGTCAATTCAGGCAGTAAGTTTTATAGGGGTGAGATGCAGTCAGAGGCGTGAAAAACGAGCATTTTCAATACTTTTTTAATAGTAATTAAGTTTGTTTTACAAAAGTGGTTACAAAGACATTTTTTGTTATATTTTAACTTGACTTTTACAAATTTTCTAAGAAAAATATTGATTATTTATAAAAATATCGCTATCTTTGTCGGACCCCCTTCGGCATGTAGTGCTTTGCGGTGACCATCATAACATTTTACTGGATCATCTGAGATAAAAAAAAAACTAAAAAAATCATTAGTTTAATAATAAATCTAGACCTTAATCGAAGCTTTTTTTTTCAAAAACTAACAAAATGAAAGCTCTTCGATTAAGGACTAGTTTTTAATGCTATCAATAAGCCCACAAAATTTCATCAAAATCCATCGAGTTGTTTTTTAATTATAGTGGTCACCGACTTGAAAAACATAGTTTCGAGAAAAACGCGTTTAAAGTTTTTCGACGTGGATACGGTATTAAATGTTCGTAAAATGTTGAGCTCGATGGATGAAGCTGAACTTTTTTTTATGTACTTTGATTCGCTGAATCCGAATATCACATTTTTTTGCCGAAAAGTCGAGCTTTCAATTGTTTATAGCGAATTGTTAAAACAATTTTTAAAAAATTAAAGTTTTTCGAGATGAATTATTTTTTTTAAACATTTTGGGCAATTTTAACACGAAAGTATTCTTTATAAAATTTTGCTCAAGTTCATAGTTTTTGAATCATACATTTTTGAAAATTTCTGATAAAGTTTTCCAATTTTGCACTTGATTTATGTATAGAAATACTAATTAAAAAATTACTTACATTGAATCATTAATTCCGGGCCCATACAATATGGCTTCTGCCGATGTGGAAGCTTCCAAAATATGAATTTGTTGTTGAATATAATAGGGGGGGGGGGGGGTCGAAACCGGTTGCTTGCAGCTGCCGTCCGCTACCTGCCATGGGGACCCGACGCCCCTTAAAGTTTTTCTGGATGTTCTACTAATTGTGGGATATCTCGGAAACTACTCATCGAAATGTCTTGACATTTTCAGGGAATATTTTCGAAACATCATACTTCAAGAAAAGGTTTTAACAAAATCGATTTTTTGAAAATTCTGACTGCATCTCACCCCTAAGATAAACATAGCGGCGAGCACAGCGTGCTGTGAACTGCATCATCGCGTACGTGTCGGGGACATTGGAGTACGGCATCGAGTATTGCAGCGGAGGAAGCCCGCTAGTTCTGCGAGGATATTCCGGTTTGGTCTATACAGGAGATACCGAAGAGCACGAGAAGTGCACTTGCCAATGAGCGAGCACACGAGAGTGGGGGAATCGAGCAACCGACGTTTTTCCTCCTCAGTGTACGTTGTGACTTTATTGTAGCGAGAATATCATCAGAAAACATTTTTTCGAAGTACGTGATAATAGAAAAGGGACTCTGAACATTGAACATTCTCTAAATGTGTACTGAAAATCATTCGCAATAAAAAAGCTGTGATTCTCGACGAAAAGTCGAAGTAACATTGTTAATAAAACTACTCTACGCTTTTATTTCTTGCCCGAACATCCCTCACGGCATATAATTATTGGTGCAATTATTTTTAACTCCAATATCGGGCATGCAATACATATAAAAACCTATTCGCACGTTACTGGTAAATTTTTTCTCAATAATCATAGGCAATGTTACAGATACTTCCTCGAATTCTGTCACAGACAAAAAATATTCACATTATCCCTGTGATGAACATTTAAAAAACCTATTTGTGCGTATTGGTTTGATATCGTCAGCGATGACAGTCAACACTGGATTTAATTCCCTGAATTCCGTCTCCGACAAGCCACGTTCATGGCATGCAAAATATTTCAACACTTATTTGCAGGTTACTGATCTGTTTCCCTTAGCGATTAGAGTTAGCGCTGAAAATACTTCCTTGAATTCTTTTGTCGTTAAGAAATATTCACACTATCACTGTGTTAAACATTTGCAAAACCCATTCGCAGGTTATTCTTCCAATTCCCTCGGTTATGACAGTCAACGCTGGATTGAATTGCACCAAACCCTTCCCTAACAAGTAACATTCACCCGCTATCGCTACTGTTTTGAGGAAATGTCGTTCAGGTGTTACGTCCCAGCCTTCACCTTTTTTAAATTCCCTTTCCAAGAAACTTCCAACACAAACATGCACGATAGCGGCACCGTTATTTATCGACAAAAACCTATATTTTGTAGAACTTATGCATGCGACAGTCGAAGTAGACCATAATACTCAAAAGGAAAAGCGTCGCGCACGTTCCCACGCGTAAATACAGGGTGTCCCAGAAGTAACGTACGCCCTTCTAGCATCTGGTAGGAAAAAAATTCTGAGACGAAAAATCCTCAGTCATTTTTTGATCAGACGCATAGGTAATTAATTATGAACAATTCCGAAAGCATGTGTGTGTGTGTGTGTGTTTAGGTTTTTTTCCCTCCGCACAAATTTTCAGGCGCACGCAATTACAACGCATTCCCCTATCTCTCCCCTCTGCGCTGCCTTTCGGCTGTAGCGCGCACTTGATTGGCTATTTATTTTAATTTATAATTAATTATCTATGCGTCTGATCAAAAAATGACTAAGGACTTTTCGTCTCAGAATTTTTTTCCCTACCAGATGTTTTATGAGCGTACGTTACGTCTGGGACACCCTGTATAGTCAAAAGTAAATAAAGTTTACAAGCGAACAGACTGGCAGTTCCGAAAGAGAATCTCCACTCACGAAACACTCGAATAGAAAAAACGTAGGAATCGAGTGAAGATAATCCTTTATCTTAAGAATAAAAAAAGACCTCCAAAGAAAACTCACCCGTGACTCCACGCGGTCGTAAAACCGGCCCACAGCTAGATCTAAGAGAACACGTGCGCTAAAGTCAATTCGCGGAAATAGAGTAGCGATTGCGCCCATCTCAGCCGCCGCCCAATAAGTCTAGAATCATTTTCCCCCACTCTGCCAACCAATCACGAAAATTAACGTAACTTTTACGACCGATTACCCAATCCGTAAAAACGCATCATAGGAAATACTCTCTCCCAAAACACTGATTCCGTCACAAAACTGAACTCTCTTTGTTTTTGTAATACGAAATAGCGTCACTCTGTTACCGAACTCCGAATCGAATAGACCACTAATTTAATTGATTACTTTGTCTGCGTTGCCGTCTAACGATACTTGAACTGTAGGGGAAGGTGGGATACAGTGTGTCACATTGTTTCTAACGAATTTTAACTCTAATCAAGGTAATCTGATTAGAAAAAAAGGTCATAACCGATTTCATAGACCTTTGGGCGTATAATGAAGCTCCCATAATGTTTGAAAAAAGATGAAAAATATCAATATAATGGGATCGAAAAAAATTTGCGGCTTAGTTCATTGTACCCTATGGGTAGGGTACAATGTATCATATAGGCGGGTACAGTGTGTCAACTACTGCAAACCTCGGGCACAAGCTCAGAAACCCTTATATGTTTCTAACATAGATAATAGATTTTTACACATAAATCACGGTCCAACACAAAAACATTCTGAGTTTGCAACATGTTGCGCTTTCTCGGAGCGTGGTTACTTCTTTGTTTCCTCATTGGGAGTCGGGGCATTGTGCCCAACATCTCGGTGATACATTGTACCCCACTAGTTAAACATTTGATTACTGATGAAAATAACTGTTAGTTAAACTACAAATGGAAAAACTTAATTCACTGAGCTCATAATGAATAATAAAACTATTGATTAGGACCGAACACCCGAGCCGCTACAGAAAGTTATGTTATATTTTAAGTTTTTCCGGCGAGCGAAATATTTTTTTTTCCAAACCTCAAATCAATTTTTAGTTTTCAATAATTCTTTGTGAGATACTATCGATTTTGTTTTAGGCGTGACGAAACCAAATATGAAGCACGATCTAACACAACATTTTTTGGAATTTACGAGCTACAAACCTCCGAGAAATCGCATCTTTGTAAGAGTAAAGTTTGTAAGAGTAAAAGCCTTATAAAGTTAATCGTATAAATTAAGATCCAATCTGTGCGTCTCAACATTCATTCGATCGACTAACGTTTCATCGGGCAAACCCAACTCTCAAACCAGAATCACACACCTCAAATTCATCTAAATCCAAATTGTTATTGAACTGTGTTCGGAACTCTCGCGGAAGCCAAACAAAACTCAGTGCGCAACCTAAATCAAATCAAATTTTGCGCTCTAACTCGGCAACCTCGCGAGTCCCACCTCTATCTCCCTCCAGGACGTAACGCAGTAAATCTTGGCACAGAAATAGTACAGCACTAGATTACAAATCTAAACTTTTGGAATTATTACAACTTTAGCATGCAAAACATTTAAAAACTTATTTGTAGGTTACTGATCTGTTTTCCTCAGCGATTAAACTCAGGGCTGCGAATTCCACCTCGAATTCCTTCTCCAACGTGTTCACACTGTTACTGCGTTGAAGAACTATCTGACTCTACACATAAAACCTTGGCAGAAAAATAACACAACAAACACACAATCGCGACACACACGGATGCGAGTGTGGTCGGTAAAAACGGACCGATGCAAGCTGCGTGCTGCGAGTGGGAAAATAGATAAACTAAATTTTCGGTCGAGTAGATAATATTTTGAGCTTTGTTGGTACACTTTTCCTATATTTATGTAAAAAAAAATTCAAAATTACTTATCTCCGCCATTTATTCAAGGAAACAGGTGAAACCAAGGTTAAAATGTGTGCTGTTTCCGAGTCTACTGGATGGTTCTCGTCAAATTACCGAAAATGCGATGCAATGGTTAATAATTTACAATTTCTTCCATGGTAACCACAAACTGTATATTTATTTCGAAATTTTGGAAAATGCCGAAAACCATCCTCTCGGAGCCAGCGCCGTGCATGCACACAACAAATTTCATTGCAATGCGTTGTTCCGTTTGGGAAAATTTTAATTTCAAAATTTCGAAGTGGTCGGAAGCGTATGGCACATGGCCTTAAGTTTTACTAGCAGTTCTATCGTTGTAATCATAACCCTTGGTCTGCCTAGGGTTTTTTGGCACCTTCAACCTGCCTAGGGGGGTCGTTGGCGTCCTGACGTTTTTTCAACCTGTTTAAGTGGGGCTAAAAATCTGAAAAAAATCATGGAGTTTCTTTAAACCTTTAAGTTGAAGTATCGATCATAAAATTATAAACGATTTAATTTTTTAATATATTTTTTATCAAAAAAATGATAAAAAACGGGGTCAATGCATTTGTTTACTCAAAAAATCATAACTTTAAGACAAATAAAGGTATCGAAACTGCCAAAAAAGAATATTAAAAGGGAAGATTGTCCCTTTCGAGAAAAAAATGAGCCGCGTCCAATTTTTGTTAAATTAACCTTAAGTTTAGGACCTGGAAATTGGCAATAATTTAGTCGAAAATTTCGGAGTAAAAAGGCAATAAATGTGTATTAAATACAAACTAAGTAATAAAATCAATAATAACTCAATCGTTAAGTGTCACAATATGTTTTTATTGTAGAAAATAGGAAAAAAGTTTTATAAACAGAAATGAAAAAAAAAAAAAAAAAAAAAAAAGGAAACCGTTAAGCCAGTTACACGAAGCATCCCGGGCAGAGTGCAATCGTTGCGCCATTTTCACAAATCAACTTAAAAAAAATTGAAAAAAATCGAATTTTTTTCTTTCGCGCCCAAATTTTTTGTGGCACTTTTATAGCCTCAATAAAGACTTTCAAGCGAAGAAACGAAAAAAAAAATTACTTACGGTTTTCACAACCGCCGTCTGCCTAGGGGGGTCGTTTGCGTCCGGAACGAAAATCAATTGCTCCTTACAACAGCTGGGGAAGGACTAGAACAGCGCCACTTCTCAGGTCGGTCCTAGAGGGGCCTAACTTTTTTTTACATAAGCCTAGCAGCGCCTCCCGTGAGCGGATTTAGAAGTTACACCGACATTTGATTTTCGCTCGGACGCAAACGACCCCCCTAGGAAGATTAAGGGATAATTTCACCTTCAATTTGCGATGCCTGCGGCATATGTTGGATATTCCTCTTCAATTTAAATTGCCTTAAGCGGCTGTCGATTTGTTGAAATTTCCTCACTAGCCCAATCTTTCAATACGTTTTTTTTTCGCAGGTCGTTACGATGCCCACTACTGCAGTACTTTGGAATTTCTAGAACACGAATTTGAGCAGATGGAGGATGAAGTTCAAGCGCTTAGAGATGATGTGCAACAGCGCGAAGTGAGTGTGAAACAAAAAAACCTACAAAATATTTTTCTCTTGATTCCAGAAAGCCAACATTATTGCGCTCAACAATGTTTGTAAAAAAACTTTTTGTGCGAGTTCTTTATTATTCTTTCCAGGCCCTGTTGAAAAAAATCTTGGCAAGTCTCGACAAGGTGGAATGGACAGCGGAACATCAGAGAATCCAACGTCGGTCGCAACGTGTACGGAGGGTATGGCCATATATTTATTTTATATTGACATATTCATATTATCGCACGAGACGATGGTCTTCGCAGACTGGTTTCTTATATTTCGCACAGCAGTACTGCGTTTTTCGGTCATTCTCGTGTTTACAATAATAGCATCGCGTATGCTATTGGTTGTTTTCCGCCATGAATGAGAAGTGTTTCGGGCTCCGGTGCAAGTTATAGCTACCTACCATGGCGTTCTAACGAAATAAGTAGAGTGCTATTTATCTGAGCGACTCTTCGGTCGCAATTCCCGTATTTATCTTTAGATGCAATATACAATGCCACCTCGCACGATGCACAAGTATGAGCGGGACGCGCTGCTTGCTTTGGCCGGCAACTATAATGTAACGCTACAGCTTTACAATTTTCTAAATAATGTTACGTTATGGGTAGGCACGATCCTCATGAGGTTTCGACCGCGACAAGGTCATTTTTTATTCCTAAAAATTGATATCTATAATCGTTTATTTTGGCGAGGAGAGGATAAGCTTTGCTGATTTTATATTCTTTAGTGCCAATTGACGGTATTTTTATTACAAGTACAATGTATGTTTTCGTAATATACGTGTATACTTCTGATAACTCTAATGTGGGCATTTCCGTGTAGTTTATCGCGGTAGGGAACGTATGCCCTTTTGACAAATGGGGTAAAACGTCAGTCAAATAGTTTGTCAATTGTCTTGGAGACAATCTGCTTGGGCTCACCATTCCTCCCGTGACTCCTATAAAAAAATGAACTATTTGTCGTACGTCACTCAGTAATGATTCTACAATGAGGCTTACCGCCGTCATTCATTCGTCCAATTGTCGCCGGGTGTTTTGTTCGGTGTACTGGTTGATCACCCTTTGTTCGATCTGTTTCACGAGAGCCCGTAGCACCTTTTGATTGTCTTCCAAACGGATTGATAATCAATTAAAAAGATCTATCGTTGATTCCAAAATTTGCACGGTTCCCTTTAAGGTGTCGTCTACTGTTTGTGCGTTCGATTTTTTTTAATTTCATTGCTAATTTCGGATGCGTCTTGTGCATCCATATTTCCTGTGATCGCTTTTATTATTCTCTCCAATCCGTCTATCAAACCTCGTCGATAGCGAATTGTTTTAACTCCTGTAATTTCGCATGCAGCTTGTAGCTCGCTGTTAACGTTATCGACCATGCGAGTCGTTGTTTTGGTCGCCATATGACAGAGCAAGTTGGCCCGGAGGTCTTGGCCGCATAGGTTATGGCTTATAGGTTATGGCTTATAGGTTATAGGTTATAGGTTATGGTTATGGCTTATAGGTTATAGGTTATGGCTTATAGGTTATAGGTTATGGCCGCATAGGTCTTGGCCACTATTTTTCTTATTGCTTCGGTGATTTACACCTCCTGTTCCGCTATTCCACTTAAAGGAAACATTGCGAGGTCGATGTCTCCGATTTTGATAAAATTTGGCATGCTTGTAGAATGGGTCAAAATAGGCGACACGTATTTTTTTATATCGGCGGAACCCGACTTTATAGGGTTGAAAAGTACCCTCGAAAATTGGGGTGTTTTTCGTTTTTCGTCGATAACGTTTTAACGGTACAAGATATGGAAAAACTTCCAATTGCAACAATGTTTATTTTTTCGTGTACTATACATTGGAGATGAGAACGATGCAGATAGCAACAAATTTCATATTGTTTATTGCAAAAATGCAATTTTTTCAACCGTATCTCCGAGAATTTTTTATCTATTGGGATGTAAATTTGCATACATGTAGAGAATGGAAAAGTGCAGATACGGATTTTTTTTCCCGATATTTCACAATTAAGGGGTTGAAACTGCCCGTCGATTTTTTCGCCGAGAGCATCGTATTATCAGCTAGCCTTTTGATAAGTTGGAGACGACTTCCGCGATGTTAGGTGACTGACTGCTTCGTTCAAAGTGCGGCGAGTTTGAAGCGGAGCAGATGACACAAAATGGCTCTCCGTTCGGAAAAAAGAAAAATTTCGGCTATCCCCTATATTTCAGGGGAAAACCGGACTTTTTCCGATATCATATTGGTATAGATTGCCTGAGGGAGAAACGACATAGAAAACAAGTCGGGACGCATCGCGTTAAAATGGATACTACATGGATCCTGCATCTGTGATCAAGTGGTCCATCAGCATCAAAGGCTTTCGACGATTAGATCCCTAAAGTTTATCGTTTTTTCCCCACGAAAATAAGTCGTATTCATCTATGTTTTGGAGGCAAGTTGCGCATACATGGCAATCCGAAAATGTGTGGAGATCATAAAAGTCAATGCTTGATGAGTCTGGCTAGATGTCACCTCGACCATAGAGTACCCCTTTTCTGAACAGCAGACCCCTACAGATTTTCCGATAACGCGCTGGTATAAATATTAACTGAGGGACACGAGACAAAAATAATAAGTCGGGATACATCGAGTGAAAAGATTTATTTGATGGGGTCCTGCAGCTCTGCTCAAATGGTCCATCGAGGCTAAAGACGATAAATCCCTAAAGTTGATAGTTTGTCCAACAAATACGTTGTTTTCATCTGTTCTGAATATTCGAGCTATAAAAAAATGTCCCATTGTGAGTGCACTCCCAAAAAAAGCGGGTTCAAACACGTTTGAAGAACCCCGTACGTGAATAATTTCCACAGCATTTTTCACATTCCCGACGTTGAGGTGGGGGGCCATCGATGTGATCTTTCATCTGCGGTGTATTATAATGCTCCATGCGTGGAAGATATGATATCACTTCACTATCGTTCCGATGATGTTCTGGCAAACGATCCCACAATAAGCCAATATATTCACCCCAATATTTTAGGAGCAAGACCTTTGAAACCTGTCCGAGCTTGTTTTTGGTCAAGTCCAGGGGGTGCTTGGCCGGATGCACTGCGTACATACTCGCACATCTGAACATCTCGACGTTATATTTCGAAATAAAAACGAGTTCTCGATACATCGAAATATTTTTTTCTCCAAGTGCAGCTGTGCTCCGGTGGCCCATCTGGGGTCAAAAATCCTTTGACGATAGATCTCTGAAGTTCATAGTTTTTCCAAAAAATCCCGACTTGTCAGGACCTGCATCGGGTATCGGCGAGAGTCGTGACAGGAATGGATACGCATATAAACATTTTAAAGATTTCGGAAATAAAACCAAGTACATCACACCTGCATCTCATAAATAAACGGCTTTGAAAAGCCTTCCCCTTCATGTATCGCTTCAAATTAACGAAATTTTCCTACCCATATATGGCCATTACATGTACACATCGTGTGTGTAAGTTTTATTTTCACACAGACTAAATAGTGTAGAACGAAAGACACTGCATCGATGCCAATCTTTTTTGTCTATAATAAATTAGGAGATTTATGGGTTTTCAACGTTCACTCACCACTACCTGACCCCCGCCCCCACAAAACACTCGTCGACGGCGGCTTCCCCCTCCCCACAGTCACTCTTCGGACCACATGGCTATCCCCTCCACAGGGACCCCTGGCATGACGTCACGTCCCCGCGCTGGACGCCCCCTCCAAAAGGCACTTGGCTTCCCCGCGCTGGACCCCTCCGCCCCGCTCCCCCCTGAGATCCCAGCGTTAGAACCGCTCTAGTACATCTACTTGTCTCAATTTCAATGCAGATCCACAGTGTTAAAAATTGCAATTTTAAAACCCTTTATCCCCGAATCTAAATAGTTGACTGTTCTGAAATTTTACTGAAACATGCATAATGATGCAACGTGGGGTGAAAAATTGGAACAAAATCTATAGAAATCAACAACGCGCGCTCGTTCTACCTTAACGCGTTTCAACCGTTGACTATTCAATTCTGTTGGGCGGAGGTTTGGACTAGTCGACGCTGACTATGGGATGATGGTAGCCGTAACCATTCAGATGCAAGAAGGCCCTAGCGTCCTCGGCCTTCATTTTGAAACGTACATATGTAAACGAAAGGCCTTGCACCGATTGGTGATGCGATCCTTGCCGAGATATTGTTTCTGAACGAAGCCGAAGAGCTTGACGAGTTCCTTGAGGTCAGCCTCGCTGATGCTCTCGGAGAGATTGGAGACAGCGGTGATACCCTCGCGACATTGGGACTGCATACTGTGGCCGCGACGATTGACGCCGTTTCTCATCCTCGGCAGTACGTACTTGCTGGCCTGGATAAATCCGATGGTCTATCTAGATGGTAAATCCGACGCTACGTTGGTTCTGGTTCCTGCATGATAGCCCAGGTACCACGTACCTACCACGTATGTCTGTACGGTATCGACACCGGTATTCGTATGGTATGGATACAGAAACGTTATATTTTACAATTGTACAGTGTACCGGTACCACACTAGTAACACGTACATTTGCGTGTGGTAGTATACTACCGTACAGGTACACCGTAGGGTACAATGTCTGTACGTCATACCAATAGTACGCTCGGGCATCAGGGTGAAGCCATCGGGGTCTACAAATCATCCGTGTTTGAGACGTTCGTAAGCAAACAGTGTTGAACTTTCGTGCCTCATATTGGTCGCACACTGTTCAGGAAATCGCAGCTCAGCTTTTGAGGGGTTATGACAATGGCTACAGATCATCGGAAAATATGCTATCTGTGATTTTTTTACGAATAAATACCGAGGTATTCCTGCGAAGAGCAAATAAACTTGAGTTTCTTCCATCGGAGCCGTTGGCTGTTTGACACATCGGCGAGCGAGAAAGCAATGCGAGGGAAGATCGTGACAAATGACAATGTACGTAAATTGAGGTTATGAGACAGGCTATATTTTTTATTCTTACGTCAATATTAATTCCAGCGATACGATCGTGCTATCAAAATTCAAGGATACGCTATAATATTCATATGATCGCGGGTACGAGAAAATTGCGTCGATGTTGAAGAATTCGTGAACTTCGCGTGCCGCCGTTGTCGCGTCGAAGCGACACTTGGCATCAACATCGTCTGCTAAAGCCCATCTCACTGTATAAAGAGTCGCGGCGTGTTCGGCAGTCGGTCAGTGGCCTCGAATTTTTTTTTATTACTTGGCGTCAAGATGCTCCCGCGACTCTTAATATATCATATACATATATACATGTTATATATATGCCATGTATATTAGCCATTCCTGTTCGATCTGCGATATATATATATATATATATATATATATATATATATATATATGTATTGAGCCGGAAAAGACCGTCTCATGAACAGATCCAGAAACTATCGCCCCAGATATTCAAAGGAGTTAACTGATATTGGAAAAAGAAAGGGGTAAGGGAAAAACAGCCCAATACCAAGAAGGGTCACGCTGGTCTAACCTACGGAAAAAACGAGGTATAAGCACGCTAAGTAAATTAATGGCGGACAACAACATAGGGAAAGTAACGGCCATACCGCATAGCAGCAAAAATTATTTAGACGTTATACTAATTGAATTAGAGGAAGACAGAAGAGAAGCGGAAGAAGAAGCGGTAAAATCAGGATTACCCACTAATTTAATTAAAGGAAGACGGAAAGGAAGGGGACCGAAAAAGCGTTAAAATCAGAGTATAAAAGGACGGGAATTTTGGAGGAAAGGCACTTCTTGAATCCCTCGTGGATCGACTAGTACTGCTTGGCAAAGTACATCCCTAGTGGACAGGAAACGCTGAGAACACGGAACGTTGAGAAACAAGAGAAATAAGGAGTCGCGCCTAAAAAGCATTAGATCTTTTTCTTTCCGGTAAATTAACTAGTACTGCTGGGCCTAGTACATCCTTAGTGGATCGAAAACGCCTGGAACATGGAACCTTAAGGAACAAAAAGAAGAAGAATTGGAATAATCTTTTTTTTTTAATCTTAAGTAAGAAAATCTTGGAAAATCAAATAAAAATAAAAAGAGAGATATGGAAAGTCGATAAATGAAGCGCGGAAATCAGTTATCGCAAACTAAGTAGAAAAATTATATTAGGAGAGCATATAGGGCGAAGAGGTATTTTTAATCTGCGAGCGTCACGATACTCATGTAAAAACACAACAAACATACGCACACCTCCACCGACACAACGTAAACATTGAGCGAGCCAGCGCGTCACGATTCATCGCGCTGCGATCGATAGGGCGAGTAAGGGAAGGGGAAAAATTGTCGGCCATGATAATCAATGCGGGTTGCGCCCGGAAGGGTTTACCATACGAGTAATTACGCGAAGTGAACATTTACCAACGGACAAAAACATTGCGGAAAAATACAAACACAACACAAACAACACACTACACTTATACATAGCGTTATTTTTAGATTATATCGAGCCATTAAAACTGAATAAATTATTAATTACGCATGAACATGGAGATGAATAAAAAATCCAACGACATTCTACCAATGAAATGTTATTTTTTCGATCGATTTTCACGTGCACCATATATATAAAATACGTATACCATACGTATTTTTACGTGTACCGTACGTATTCTTGCGTATACTATACGTATACCATACATATAAAATACGATATCATACGTATGGTATCTATCTTTTATCAATTTAGTATTCGTACATAAGGCGTTTATGGTATGTCTAATATACGTTAATGTGATGTCGCCATCGACGTCTATAAGACGTATTTAGTACGTATACTAGAGAGTTAAATGTTCGGCTAATATCCGTATAATGTACATATATTCTACGCTGGTTAAACAATATATTTGACGTATTTTCGACATCTTATATACGTAAAATACACCGTTTAATAAATGTAGAATATACCTACATTATACGGATATTAGCCGGACATTTAGCTCTATAGTATACGTACTAAATACGTCTTACAGACGTCGATGGCGAGGTCGTATATGCGTATATTATACGTTTGTGTTCTATCTAGGCATAGTCAACATTCGAGATGAATGATTTAAAAACAACTCCACAGTTAAAACATATCTTTATATACCACAACCATGTTTTCCTCGCTTTTTGGTGCGTGTAAACAGGACGTAAAAGAGGTCTTGTAGGGCCTGGGCCTGAAAAATTTGCGCGTATGCATTTGTCACGCTCACGGGCATTGAACGCCGCTGTGAAACAACTATCACTTTCACCTGACACCGTGACAAACTTGTCTCGGAATAGATAACATATATTTATTCATTCCGAAAGTATATTTACTAATAGTACACTTAAGGGGGGAAATACATATAAATGGTCAAAAATGACGAAAAAGTTCGGGATTTTTTTCCAACGCAACTACTGGATCAACCGTTTTGAAATTTGTAAATCTTTTATTGTACATTGAAAGACACGAAAACATTTTTTTCTAATCAGCAATAAGTTTTCATCAACAGCCCGAACGATTTTTTTAAATTTGCGGCAGCGATAAAAAAACTTCTCATCCGATTCATTTCAACCAAAGGTTTGTAGTCACATCATTGCAAACCCTCTTCGATAAACCTGCATATTCAATTAAAAATTTAATTAAACATTCATTTTTTGCATAAAAACACGAAAATTTTCGTTAAAAACTCGATATTTTTTTTGAGTACCGCCATTATTACAATATTCAACTTTTAAAAATTTTTCTTGTTTTATCGACAGCGTACTTTCAAATAGAATGTAATGGTTTTTGAATTTTTGTTTCAAATTTTGAAAAACTACGGCAGCCGCAGTTCAAAGTCGCGGGGAAAATTCGTTCAGCAACAATTGGCTGCAGGTTGCTGATGAACACTTATTGTCGATAAACAAAATGTTTTTCATGTCTTCTAATGTACAATAAAAGACCCTACAAATTTCAAAACGATTGGTCCAGTAGTCGAGTTGGAAAAAATCCCGAGATTATTCGTCAATCTCGACCATTTATATGTATTTCCCCCCTTAAATATAATGATGCATTCAAAAAGTACTCTGATTCAACGCATTTATGTTTTCATGCGTATGGACGGTGAACGCCGTGTTATAAATTGTTAATAAGATATTGTTAATAAGATGCATATTGAGATATGCTGATACATTTCAAAATTACATTTGGTGTCAACGGGGGAGGGGGCTCCACCCTCTTGCCTCCGAGAGGGGCTTCGCCCTCGCCACCCCCGCACGGCGTGCGGAATGCACCTACCATGTACGATATACAGCTTCCATATGAATAACTCGTTTAATTTTTATATTTCAGATGGACCGTTAAACTGAAGTGTCAACCGGTCAACATCGCGAGAAAATTTCATCTGCCGGCAGCCATATTTTTGTTGTTTTTCTGTATTTTTTGTTTTTGAAAGTCGCTCAATATAAGGCGACTACTGTACGTTTGTATTAATAAAATGCGATTGTTTATCACGAACCTTTTCCCACAAAAATCGGAATTTGGCAATTTTTTCGGGCCTCCAGGTACACGGAGAGAAAAATCTGTTAAAAATGACCGTGCTGTTACTATAATCGTGATGTAAAAGACAGGTAATGCAGTATTTATAGATGCATGTTGCAAAAATTATGGGTTTTTATGAAAAAGATTAATATCTTGCTAAGGAAAAAATGTATTTCGCAGCACAAAATTAAAAATGTGACGACGAATTTTTCTGATGCAGCACCGTAAAAATGTGGACCTTATAATTTTTCATATGTTGTTACAGAAAATTTATTACACATTAAAGAAAAAATGTCTCTCGGAATCATAGAATTTAAAGTATAATAACGAAATTGTCATAAACAGCACAGTAAAAATTCGAGCTTCCAAATTTTTCATTTGTGACCGCAGAAAATTTGATGGTCTCATCGGAAATAAATCCAAGACGGCGCAACGCCTCTGCGAGACGGGGAGCGACCCAAATCATAATCGTTGTGTACACATGAAGGTCGAAACCGTTTTTCCAAAGCTGGGCAAATGCCAGAGTTTGAAATTTTTTCATTCCTGTCTCTACAAGAGAGAAAAAGTATGCGTGCATTTAACGAATACTTACACTAGTGCACGACGCCTCTTTGTCTACGCGAAAGAATATACAGTACTGCCTTCCGAAGATTCCAAACTCGGGGCTCTGTGGAATCTTACGGAGGGAGGACTGTAGTGACCAGTCGAGTTTCAGTGGCCGTGTGTGACATTAGTGCAACACATCTAGTGAAAGTGAATCCGTTAGTATAATTTAATTATACAATTAATCGTATTGAAAGAAGACGCATAGCGAAGAATATCGCATGATCGTTTTATCGTGTTGTCTTTTTTATCATTTTATGGCGTCGGTCAGGGCAGATCAAGTTATTTGAAGTTGAAAACATGACACAATCGAACGAGGTTACAATCTGAGTAGATTTTTCATGTATATAAAACGAATTTCTCGGTTTGCTACATCAACACAGATGACCTACAGTTTTTCAACTACCATGTTCGCCGATAATTACATTTTTCATGTATGATCCTGAGTGTACTATTCCCGATCCTCCGCGGGATACTCGGAGCAGCTGCTAGATGTAACTAAGCGAACTCTGACGCGTCTTCCACGGGACACTCATCGATATATTCTTCACTGCCATAACTATTGCTCATATCAACGATATTTTTGACAAAGCGGTGAAGAAAACACGTTTTTTTAAAATATGTCCGATATTTAATCATATATCAAATTTTGTTTCGGAACATGCATCTCCGAAATTTCATCAACAGAGATGACCTACAGTTTTTTAACTACCATTTTAGCCGATAAATACATTTTTCATCTATGTCCCTAAGCGTACTATTCCGGATCTGCTGAGGTATACTCGGAGCAGCCGCTAGATGTCACTAAGCGAACTGTGCCTCTGATACATCTGCACGTGAAAAAAACACGTTTTTTTAAAATATGTCCGTCATCATCTCATATATCAAATTTTGTTTCGGATCATGCATCTCCAAGATTTCAGCAACAGTGAAGATTTACAGTTTTTTAACTACCATTTTCGCCGGTAAATACATTTTTCATCTATGTCCCTAAGCGTACTATTCCGAATCAGCTGAGGTATACTCGGAGCAGCCGCTAGATGTCACTAAGCGAACTGTGCCGCGTCTTCCACGGGATATTTATCGATATACTCTTCACAACCCTAACTATGGCAGATATGAATGATATTTTTGACAAAAACGGTGAAAAAATGTTTTTTTAAATATGTCCGTCATCTTTTAAAATATCAAATTTTGTTTCGGATCATGCATCTCCGAGATTTCATCAACAGAGATGACCGACAGTTTTTTTAATTACTATTTTCACTGATAAATACATTTCTCATGTATGCCCCTAAACGTACTATTCCGGATCTTCTGCGGTATACTCGGGGCAGCCGCTAGATGTCACTAAGCGAACTCTGCCGCGTCTTCCACGGGATTTTTTAAAATATACTCGTCACAACCCTAACTATGGCAGATATGAAGGATATTTTTGACAAAAACGCTGAAAAAGAAACACGTTTTAGAAATATGTCCGTCATCTTTTCATATATCAAATTTTGTTTCGGATCATGCATCTCCGAGATGTCATCAACAGAGATGACCTACGGATTTTTAACTACTATTTTCGCCGACAAACACATTTTTTATCTATGTCCCTAACCTTACTATTCCGGATCTTCTGCGGTATACTCGGAGCAGCAGCTAGATGTCACTAAGCGAACTCTGACGCGTCTTCCACGAGATTTTTTTAGATATACTCTTCACAAGCCTATCTACGGCAGATATGAAGGATATTTTTGACAAAAGCGGTGAAAAAAACACGTTTTTTGAAATTTGTCCGTCATCTTTTCAAATCTCAAATTTTTTTTCGGATCATGCATCTCCGAGATGTCATCAACAGAGATGACCTACGGATTTTTAACTACTATTTTCGCCGATAAATATATTTTTCATCTATGTCCCTAAGCGTACTATTTCGGATCTGCTGCGGTATACTCGGAGCAGCCGCTAGATGTCACTTAGCGAACTCTGCCGCGTCTTCCACGGGATATTTATCGATATACTCTTCACAACCCTAACTATGGCAGATATGAAAGATATTTTTGACAAATACGGTGAGAAAATCACGTTTTTTGAAGTTTGTCCGTCATCTTTTCATATATCAAAATTTTGTTTCGGATCATGCATCTCCGAGATGTCATCAACAGAGATGACCTACAGTTTTTTAACTACCATTTTCGCCGATAAATACATTTTCATGTATGTCCCTAAGCGTACTATTCCGGATCAACTACGGTATACTCGGAGCAGCCGCTATATGTCACTAAGCAAACTCTGCCGCGTCTTCCACGGGATATTTATTGATATATTCTTCACAACCCTAACTATGGCAGATATGAATTATATTTTTGACAAAAAAAAAATGAAAAAATACGTTTTTCCAAATATGTCCGTCATCTTTTCATATATCAAAGTTTGTTTTGGATTATGCATCTCCGAGATTTCATCAACAGAGATGACTTACAGTTTTTTAACTAGCATTTTCGCCGATAAATACATTTTTCATCTATGTCCCTACGCGTACTATTCCGGATCTGCTGCGGTATACTCGGATCAGCCGCTAGATGGCACTAAGCGAACTCTGCCGCGTCTTCCACGGGATATTTATCGATATACTCTTTACAACCATAACTATGGCAGATATGAAGGATATTTTTGACAAAAGCGGTGAAAAAAACACGTTTTTTGAAATTTGTCCGTCATCTTTTCAAATCTCAAATTTTTTTTCGGATCATGCATCTCCGAGATGTCATCAACAGAGATGACCTACAGTTTTTTAACTACCATTTTCGCCGAAAAATACATTTTCATGTATGTCCCTAAGCATTCTATTCCGGATCTTCTGCGGTATACTCGGAGCAGCCGCTAGATGTCACTAAGCGAACTCTGCCGCGTCTTCCACGGGATATTTATTGATATATTC
Source organism: Ophion obscuratus (assembly GCA_964007375.1). NCBI lineage: Eukaryota > Metazoa > Arthropoda > Insecta > Hymenoptera > Ichneumonidae > Ophion > Ophion obscuratus. The sequence goes on along the minus strand of OZ023322.1, from coordinate 38,511,418 downwards.
TTCACAACCCTAACTATGGCAGATATGAATGATATTTTTAACAAAAACGGTGAAAAAACTCGTTTTTTAAAATATGCCCGTCATCTTTTAATATATCAAATTTTGTTTCGGATCATGCATCTCCGAGATTTCATCAACAGAGATGACCTACAGTTTTTTTAACTACTATTTTCACTGATAAATTCATTTCTCATGTATGTCCCTACAAATGTAGGGATTGTAATTCGTCATTACCTGGTCTTTCGAAACGATTAGTTCGAAGAAAATATTTCACCTATATGGGACTCGAACCTTGAACCTACCTACTCATAGCTAAGCACGCTGCCCCTATCCTACCGAGTGCTTGTAACATCTGCATCGCAGATATGGCATGAGAGACCGAATGGATTCTCATTATTTGTATCACATAAACTATATCAATTAGTTAATATCATTAAGATAATTGGAGAGTTTTATCGAATGACATGTTGTAGAATTTTAAAACATAACCTATATATATTGAGACAGAAAATATTTCTCTCACCCGGCGCGGCCTGGGTGAGATAGATTTTATTTTATTTAAATTTGGGCGCCAGCTAGTTCAGTGGGGAACTAGCAACCCGGAATTGTTATAAAAATTATTTCAAAAGAAACACAATACTCTCCCAGAGGGGGAGGTTGATTGACCCTTTTATGAGAACGAGACGTGGACTGGAAGACCCAGAGGAGGAAAGAACGATGACGGGTACTTACACGTATGCCAGCAGTTTTATTATTCCTTCCTCGTTTAGTGCTTAAACAGATTACAAATTAACAAAACACTCGCAAAATACGCGGATTAAATATTCGATAAACTGTTGTACAATAATATTCCCTCGAGGGCCTAACGTCGGCTCTAAGGCCACCGGCCACAGACGGATCCGGAACGATTCTGATTCTTGTGGGAGAAATCGATAAGTTGAGCCCTACCTCCCTCTCATCGACCTCCCCCATCAGGCCAGTCCTCGCGTGGGAGAAACAGTGACCCGAACGACGTCAATTGTTCCCCGAATTTTCCTGTCGCAATATATATATATATATATATATATATATATATATATATATATATAATTCCTCTCTCTCCACCCTCTCTACCTCCATAACCCTTTAATATGTATGTTGCAATAAAGACAGACCATTACTTCATTAGTTCAAGTTTAGTATGAATAAATAAATATATTTAAAATGATTAATTCCAATAATGGAATGCAATAGGAAAAAATTAATTTCACGATAAATCTAGTTAATTCAAATAAAAAAGAAGTGAATAGACGCGGTTAGTTAATATTAATAGGATTTTTCTAACAGTATAGGATGGTTCATAAAAATCGGCAGAATATCGCGTATGAGCTCGTTCGAGAATCGGCCAATAATGAGTGTATTGATTTGGTAGTATATTTGTTAACAGTAATTCCCAATGGACCCGTAAAAAGTATTTATCTCGTCTCTTAATGACTTCAACGCGAAACAATGAATCGTCAATATACGAATTGCGGTTCGATCATGCGTTACTCGGCCGAACATTGACCTCGTATCGGCGAACCAACGTTGGCGAGTCTATGCTCCGCCAAACATCGGCCTCGTATCGACAAGCTAATCATTAGCGAGTCTATATTTTTCCGAACATTGGGCTCGTATCGGCAAAAACATAATTGGCGTGTCTATACTTTGCCAAACATCGACCTCGTATCGATAAACCAATGATTAGAGAGCCTATATTTGGCCGAACATTGGCCTCGTATCAGCGAACCAACGTTGGCGAGTCTATACTTCACCAAATATCAGCCTCGTATCGACAAGCCAATCATTAGCGAGTCTCTATAGTGCCGAACATTGGGCTCGTATCGGCAAAAACATGATTGGCGAGTCTATACTTCATCAAACATCGGCTTCACATCGATAAACCAATAATGAACGAGTCTATACTTGGCCGAACATTGGCCTCGTATTGGCAAACCAATGATTGGCCAGTCTATACTTCACCAAACATCGGCCTCGTATCGACAAGCCAATGCTTAGCGAGTCTATGTTTGGCCGAACATGGGCCGCCTATCGGAAAACCAATGATTGGCGAGTCCATACTTTGCCAAACATCGGCCTCGTATCGACAAGCCAATGATTAGCGAGTCTATATTTGGCCGAACATTGGCCTCGTATCGACAAACCAATGTTGGCTAGTCAATACTCAGTCGAGCATTGGCGTGCAATTGGGTAATCGATTATCGCCCCGCCAACATTGGTCCAAGTATTGGCCGTTACGGTTCGATTGGCGAAACCTACATGGGAATCCAAGTTTGCCTGAAAATCGGGGTGTAGGGTTTTTTTAGGGATGGAAGAGGGTAGGGGTGAATTAATGCCAAACTACAACTCCTACGAGGTCGGCGCCGTGAGACGAAATGTGCAGAAAAATCCAGGCTTTAGTTTTGTCCATAGCGCCGAAGTCGTGAAAGTTCATTTTGGCAGTAAAAGAGTGGGGTGAAATTTGGAAAAAATCAGTTTTAATTCAATAGCACGTTAGAAAAAATTCGTAGATTTTTCGTTCAAATGGGTACGTTGTAGCCCTTAAAAAGTCGCGTCGATCAAGTATTTGATCATCACTTTCCGACAATATCTTCACCCACCAAAAAATGGTTAAAATACAAAAAAAAAAAATTATTTGTTGAATAACTCAAAAACAATCGATTTTTCGGGTATGGTTCAAATGTACGAAATGTAGAGAATCATTTTCTCTATATTTTCGTTTCTATGAACCACCCTTGAATTTTGATTTTCCTACCCCCCTCGCGCGTTCGAAAGTCAAAATGAAATTCTGGGAAAATTATTGACCGTACGAATTCGGCGCTGTGGAAGAATTTCCCGAATAGAAATTTCTTAGGGCCAGCCTGACCAGGATCAGGCCCCGATCAGGGTGTGATACGGGTAACACCTTTTACGGACATCCTGATCTGGCCCCGATCGGGCCGGAAGTATTTACGGCCCAAATCAGGCTATACTAAAATGGCCCTACTAAGGCCGTCCCTAAGAAGATCCTACTAAGGCTTTCCCCGATAGGGCCCTTCCAAGGCTTGCCCTGATAGGCCCTACTAAGGCTTTCCCCGATAGGGCCCTACCAAGGCTTGCCCTGATAGGCCCTACTATGGCTTTTCCTGATGAGTCCATAAGTAGGCTTGCCCTATAACTGCCTCAGCGGTCGATAGATGCACATAACGTCTTATTTTCCACATGGAAACTTCGATTTTGCAGCATCGTAGCTTCGGAGTTTCAATGCATTCCTGAATTCTGTTTAAAAAAAGGTGCTATGGACGTGTCAGAAGATTTCGGCAGCTTTGTAAGGCGAAGAGAGAGAGGAATTATATATATATATATATATATATATATATATATATATATATATATATATATATACACACACATATATATATGTATATATATATATATATATATATATATATATATATATATATATATATATATATATATATATATATATATATACTAGACTGATTCAAAAAAAAAAAATTATTCTGGATTCTCGTGCTATTGTTGGGCACTAACAAAAGAAAATTTCTCTAAAAAAATGGGCGCGGTCACTGAATATTTAGAGGTGGCTATCTCGACTTTTTTGTATTTGAATTTTTTTTAACGAACGTATTGCATTTAAGCATGATCTACCTGGATTTGAATTGTGAATATTGCAATCTTTTCAAATTGTTAGAGTTTATTTTTGTTACGAAAAAGCTGCTGGATGTGATTTTTATCCGTAATCCGAAGCCATGACTATGCTTAAATGCAATACGTTCGTAAAAAAAATTCAAATACAAAAAAGTCGAGATAGCCACCTCTAAAAATTGAGTGACCGCGCCCATCTTTTTAGAGAAATTTTGTTTTATCAGTGCCCAACAATAGCACGAGAATCCACAAGGAAATTTTTTTTGTGAATCAGTCTAATATATATATATATATATATATATATATATATATATATATATATAAACACGGTTAAGTTTCAAAATTCTATAGCATGTTACTCGATAAACCTCTTTAATTGTCACAATGATATTAACTTATTGATATACTTTATGTGATACAACAAATAGTTATAGAAATTCATTTAGTCTCTTCTGCCATATCTGGGACCAAGATGTTACAAGCATTCGGTAGCATAGGGGCAGCGTGCCTAGCTTTGGGTAGGTCGGTATGAGGTTCGATTCCTATATAGGCGAAATATTTTCTTCGAACAAAAACATTTCAGCAGGCCAGGGAATGACGAATTATGATACAAATTCATTGTAATGGAACTCTAAATTAAGTGGTTCACTCCATTTTGAATTTTCGAAATATTATATGCATTTCTTTCTGATCAGGCAACCAGGTCAGGCCCATATGTGACACAACGTTACATTTCCTAGTAGGGCCCGTTCAGGCTGCCTTATTAGTGCCCTACCAGGGCAGTCAGGCAACCTGATCGGGCTCTGATTTGGGCCCTATCAGAATTTCTACGCGGGTTGTAGCTTGAACCCTCAGCTACATTTTTGTCCACAGCGCCAAACTCGTGTCTCTTTATTTTCGGTCAATAGTTGTCCCCGAATTTCATTTTGAATTTGCAACCTCTGAGAGAGGTTCGCAAAGGAAAGTTCAAGAGTGGTCCGTAGGAACGAAAATATAGAGAAAATTATTCTCTACATTTAGTACATCTAACCCATCCCCCAAAAATCTAATGTTTTTGAGTTATTCAATAAACAATTTTTTTTGTATACTTCAACAATTCTTCTCGGGTGAAGATATTTTCGGAGAGGGTTGATCAAATACCCGATCAACGCGTCTTTTCAAGGGCTACAACGTTTCCATTTGAACAAAAATTATATGAATTTTTCCTAAAGAGTTATCCAATGAATACTGATTTTTCAAAATTTCACCTCATTTTTTCATCCCCAATATGAAGTTCCACGACTTCGGGGCTGTGGACAAAAATAAAGCCCGGATTTTTCTGAACATTTTGTGCCCCTGCGTCGACCCCCTGGGGGTTGTAGTTTGGCATTAATCCACTTCCATCCCCTTTCATCCCCTAAAAAGAACCCTACACTCCGATTTTTAGACAAACTTAGATTTAACACCCGAGGCACCAACAAAATTGCCTGTCAAAAAACTAGCATTCTATTTTTTTCCGATTCCAATATACAGCACGACTGTACTAATAGAACGTAATGGTTTTTGAATTTTTCGTGTCAAATTAAAAAAAAACAACTACATCTGCCGCAGTTCGACATCGCGGGGAAAATTAGTTCAGCAACAAATGGCTGCAGGCTGCTGATAAACAGTTATTGTCGATAAAAAAAATTTTCATGTCTTCTAATGTACAATAAAATACCCTACAATTTTCAAAACGATTGGTTTAGTTGCGTTAGAAAAAAAACCCGAAATTTTTCGTCATTTTCGACCATTTATATGTATTTTCCCCCTCAAATCAAATAGGTTTCTTCCTTGTCTCACGGCCTTATCAGCTGCATAAAAACCCTGATGTTTTTTATGCGGCTTGAGGTGCTCCACAAGATGGTTGAAAAAAATGTACCATTCCATTTTAAAAAGTGGAGTTGACCTTGACGTAGCTTCAGCGCCTCCATCGATAAAAAAAATAGGGTGGTCCAGTATGACGGCCTTCTCGAACACTGAAACTTTTGTCTGAAACATTTTTGGATATGATCAATAGTTTGAGTGCTATTGCTCTGTAACGCTATATGTGCCTCACCCTGCTGTATATACAGGGTGAGGCACTAACTGTCGCCACCTTGAATATCTCTGTAATTATCGACGTCACAAAAAAATGTTTGAAGCAAAAGTTGTACCGTACGAAAGGGGTCATCAAATGCGACCATTTTTTTTATCTCAGTGGAGGCGCTGTCGCACAGTAAAGGTCACCTCTACTTTTTTTAATGGGACGGTATATTTTTTTCAACTATCTTGTAGAGCATCGAAATCTGCATAAAAAACATTTAGCGGTCAAAGTCGTTCAAGGTCATTTAAGATAAAAAAGTGACATGAACTTTATTTTTATGTGAAATTACCTTTATTCACAGTAGATGTTCAAAGTGATTGCTATTGAAATCAATGCAGTATTGCAATCTCCTCATCACGGATTATGTAGAATTTCTTATCACTTCGGCACTCATCGAATCACAGGCTCGAAGAATTCTCTCACGCATATCGTCCGGCGTAGTTGGACGTTCTTTATAAAGAAGATCTTTCAGGTATCCCCACAAGAAAAGTCCAGAGGCGTCAAGCCTGGCGAGCGAGCCGGCCGTGATACAGCTCCTCCGCGTCCAATCCAACGATTTGGAAATCTCTTTTGCAATTCATTTCTAGCTATCAGCGAAAAATGTGCCGGGCACCCATCGTGTTGATACCACATTCTGTTTCTTGTTTCTAAAGGTTTTTATTCCAATAACGGACCTAATGCTTCTTGAAGGAATGTGGTGTACTTCCTACCATTGAGATTCCCTTTGATGAAATAAAGGCCTATGATTCTATCCCCAATAATCCCACACCATACATTAACCGACCACGGTCTTTGGTGTGCAACTTGCCGCAGCCAATGTGGATTTTCAGGTAACCACAAATGCATGTTATGCAAGTTAATATTTCCATGATTCGTAAATGTCGCCTCATCAGTAAATAAAATCCGATTATCAGATGAGTCATCTCTCTGAATCTGGCGTTCAACCCATCGGCAGAATTCAGTGCGATTCATGAAATTCGTACCAGTTAATTCCTGGTGGAGACTGATGTGGTAAGGATGATATTTATGACGATGTAGAAAACGTAGAATACTTCTTTGGCTTACGCCAGATTAGCTCGCAACTTGACGAGACCTCGCACAAGGGTCTCGATGAACGGCGGCAAGAACACCAATTTCCGTTTCTTCGTTAGTAACTCGCTTTTGTCGGTTACTTTCCCAACGGGTTAAGGATCCAGTTGTCCTCAGTTTAGTGTACAAAATTATAAATGTACGGCGTGTAGGATGAGAACGTTCAGAAAATCTTTCAGCGTATATGTCTCTAGGTCTCACTGCATTTTTCTGACATTCTTCGTAAATTAGAAGCATATCAGTTTGCTCTTCAAAAGAATACATCATTTACATTCGCTTGATTCATTAATACTAGTCTCATCATTCTTACTATCGTTATCTTGGGTTTATTTGGGCGAAACATTGCACAATGTTCCGTGTACATTGTAGGTTTGGTGCCGTTGTTTACATACAAGATAATGGCAAGACTTCGGCGATAAGTGCCGAAGTGATAAGAAATTTGTGATGAGGATATTGCAATACTGCATTGATTCCAATGGCAATCACTTTGAACATCTACTGTGAATAAAGGTAATTTCACATAAAAATAAAATTCATGTCACTTTTTTATCTTAAATGACCTTGAACGGCTTTGACCTCTAAATGTTCTTTATGCAGTTTTCGATGCTCTACAAGATAGTTGGAAAAAAATGTACCGTCCGATTTAAAAAAGTGGAGGTGACCTTTACTGTGCGACAGCGACCCCTTTCATACGGTACAACTTTTGTTTCAAACATTTTTTTGTGACGTCGATAATTACAGATATATTCAAGGCGGCAACAGTTAGTGCCTCACCCTGTATAATTCCTCTCTCTCCACCGCCTCTACCCCCACCACCCTTTGATGTGTGTGTTGCTATTAAGACAGACCATTAGTTTAATCAAATAGAAAGATGAGAAGGGTATGTGGCTCCCGGATGGAGGCCGTGTTGAAGATCAGCGTTGTGCCGACGTTTCGCAAACGTTACAGTCTGCATCATCAGGACTAAGAGCTCCGATACTGAAGCCCTCGTGTCTCAGGTGTTCCTTATATAGTTGCAGTCATGGTTCCAGATCGCTGCACTAGCCAATCAGATGTTTTAATCGATCAGCTGGTCAATTAAAAAACCGGGAGAATGCTGTGCCAAATAGGATTGACGTAATATCCTTCATCTCTGTTTAGATTGTCCGGATGTTTTCGGATTTCCAAGCCTTCGCGGTGTTTTCTGGAAAAATAGCTGTTTGATAACGGCCAGACTTTGGGCTTTGTCGAACTGGATGGCATGACCAGTCTCCATCCAATGTTCGGCCAGCGCTGATTGTGTAATATGGCCATATTTGATACACCGTTGGTGTTCTTTGATCCGTGTACTGATCTTCCTCCCGGTGTCTCCTATGTACACTTTACCGCATGAGCAGGGTATCTTGTACACTCCTGGTGCACTTACTGGTGGTCTTTGGTCTTTTGCACTCGGAATCACTTGTGCTAGTTTCTTCTGAGGTTTCAAGATGACTCGCACGTTATGTTTCCCAAGAACCATGGATGTTTCCTGGAAGCATGACTGCAACTATATAAGTAATACCTGAGACACGAGAGCTTCAGTATCGGAGCTCTCAGCCCTGATGATGCAGACTGAAACGTTTGCGAAGCGTCGGCACAACGCTGATCCTCAACACGGCCTCCATCCGGAAGCCACATACTCGTCTCATTACATAAAGAGCCATGAAAGCCTTAAAACTAAAATAGAAAGATGGTTGACTCTACGAAAATTCTATTTAATTTAAATATTTCAAAATTATATAGATACATTAAGTGGATTCAATTAAATTTGTTTTTTGAACAGATAAGACCGAATCACATATTTATTAGGATTAAATCAAATATTTTATTATTAGACGAAATTGAATTGATCTTGATTTGAATAAATGAATATATTAAAAATGAATTATTCAATTAATGGAATTCAATTGGGAAAATGCGATTTCATGAAAAATCTAATTAATTCAAATAAAAAAATTAAAAGCCGCGATTAGTCAATATCAATAGAATTTTTCTGTCCGAGTAGGTTCGATTCCATATAGGCGAAATATTTTCTTCCAAAAAATCATTTCAGAAGGCTAGGGAATGACGAATTATGATACAAAAACCTTACTGTAGAACTCCAAATTAAATGTTCCATTTCATTTTGGATTTATGAAATATTTTATCCATATAGTACACTTGGATGTACAATGTTTATTGTAAGCAAATACAGATTTATGCGAATCGAATTTTTTTTTAACTATAACAAAATTGGCAGTGTAAAATCTTTTCGAGCTTTTTTCTTCCTTTCCCGAGTCAACATTTTTAGCCTCCTCTGAACCCTCACGGGACTCATTTCTTTTGAAGTTTTCAGTGAAACGTGCAGAACACAGGCCTCCTTAACCTGCTTTCGATCTCAAACCGTTGCCTCGACTCCACCTAACCTGCTTTCGGCCCAAATTCGATAGCTCCTCTATCATCACGCCATTGTGGCCTTATCGGCAACTCGTTCGATGACGAAAATAATACGTTTTCCCTGATTATCGCCCAAAGAACGGTACAGGTAAATATGCATTATCAGATCATGTATAAATACTACACATTTAATAAAAATACATCGTCACCTTATCAAATTATTATTGCAATATTAATATATGAAAACAATCAAATTTTCACAATATCGGTTTATTATTATTTTATAGGCGATTCATAAAAGAATGCTCGTACATACAGTCTTACTCCAATTCTATCGGATTAATGGGCGTCACGAATTTTCCTGTGAGAGAAATCTTACAGGAAAATTCTTTTAAAATGCCAGGCTATCCAGTATAAGCTTACGCGACGTTTTTCATCCTTGACATTTCTTCTTAAACCCTCTAGTTCTTGAGTTACATTGCATTATCTAGAATTAGTATCTTTTAGCAAAAATGCAATAACTTTGCGAAAAAATCGTACAAAACTTTATTTAAAAAAACGCAAATAGGGCCCCTGCTGCCCCGTTCGAGTTTATCATGGATAAACGTAACAATTTTTTTTTTGCATAAGCCCACTTCTCGATGGTCGTGAAAAAGCCGAAAAACAGTCATGTATAAGAGCGCGTACCGGGTCGAAAGAAAAATCATAAAAAAGTATTTCAGAAAAGCAAAATAAAGCTGAATTTGTTCCCGTAATAGACCTGTATAGTATCTTCGTGAAATAATAAATGAAATAAATTATATTACTCGAACATTATTTGGCAATTCACCAGCGCTCAAAAGTTTTGCGATTATGTGGAGTGTCCGAAAACTTTTGGCTGGCCGTGTAGATCTAAAGTACATATAATGTTGATATTTATATGAAACGTTAGGGTGTTACTTATAGTCCATTTCATGTCCTAAAAGATTGAAATTGTCCGTTTGGAATTCAACCTCATTCGATTTTTTCTTTATTTTTTTCCTTTTGTTTTTGTTCTTTTTGTTTTTTTTTCGTTCATTCAATAATGAGTCGATAAATGGCGATGGCCTGTTACCGTCGATTTCAAATAAAATGTTTGATTTTTCTTTGTTTTCATTTTTTTCACGTCTAAAATTTAAAAAATATTCCCACGTGTATGTATTTTTAAATATATTTTTATTTCTTTCCGCTAAATATTATGATATTAATTAATTGCGTCTATGTGATTCTTTTTTATTTTAATTAACTAGATTTTTCATAGAACCAAACTTTTTCTATTGCATTTCTTTATTAAAATTGTGATTTCAAATGTGTTTATTTATTCAAATGAATCTATTTAATATCGTCCAATAACTAAATATTTTATTTGATCCTAATAAATCTGTGATTCGGTTTCATCAGTTCAACATTTTCATCTGTTCAGAAAACAATTTGGTCAAGTTCACTGAATGGATCTAGTTAATTTTTTTATTTACCTTAAATAGAATTTTCGTGGAGTTAACCATTTTTCTATTTGATTGAACTAATGGTCCATCTTTATTGCAACACTCATATCAAAGGGGCGTGGGGGTAGAGAAGGTAGAGAGAGAGGAATTTTATATATATAATCTATAGCATCTCATTCGATAAAACTATCTAATTATCACAATGATATTAACTAATTAATATAGCTTATGTGATACAACAAATAGTTATAGGTATTCAATGCAGTATGCAGTATTAGCTCTTATGCAGTATTAGCGATCGAAATCTTATGCAGTATGCAGTATTAGCGTATTAGCAGTATTAGCGATCGAACTCTTATGCAGTATTAGCGATCGAAATCTTATGAGCACTCGGTAGCATAGGGGCAGCGTGCGTAGCTATGAGTAGGTAGGTTCGATTTGGAGATAGGGCAAATAATTTCTTCTTCTTCTTCTTCAAAAAAAAAAAAAAAATCATTTTTAAAGGCCAGGCAAAGACGAATTATGATGAAAAATCCTCGCGGTAAAGCTCTCAATTAAGGAATTCATTTTATTTTCGATTTATTAAATATTTTATGCATATAGTACACTTAGCTTTACAGTGTACATTGTATGCAAATAAAGATTCAATTGAATCTCATCTTTATTAACATATATAAATATCTTCGAAACAAATATGATCGTAGTAGGCTATGAGACAAGGACAAAACCTGTTTTATTTAAATAGATCCTATATAAATTAATTTTTTTGTTTAGCAGTGTACAGTAGGCCGAAAGGGGGAGCACCTGAGATTCCGTAGGTTCAGTTGTGGTCCTCACTGACCTCCTTTGAGTCAAAAAGTCTACTTTCTGCTATGCTGGAGGTTCATGGGAGGCCCTAACGTATGGTATTTTCAAACGTTGTACCCTCCTTTAAATACCCAATAATCTACTCCCGCCGATTTCTGCTCGGGGACGGAAGCCTTCATATTGTGGATTGAACGCGGCTCGAAAATTTCGACTCGGGGGAAGCCTTCATTTTGTAGATTGAACGTGGCTCGAAAATTTCGATTCGGGTCATGCTCTGCTGTCATAAGAAATAGCGAGAAGAACATTTTTTGCTTTTTGAAAAGCGTCCATGGGCTTAAAAAAATTATCCTGTCTTAATCAATGTTGGATCCATGGAGCGTGGTTCTTCAGCTTCAATTGCTTTTTTTTGCTCCCTGTACGACCATTTTGTGCTGAGATTATCGCGGATTGAATGGAACGTCAGCTTTTTCTTTGATCATCGATATCTCTTGAAGTGATGATCGTTCACCCAGCAGAAGGTAGGTTTCGGAAACCTGAATGAATCCTCTATAAGTACCTTTTGGTATTTTAGAGGAATTTTTTTTCCTACGCTTAATGTTGATTTGCAAAAGGACAAAGAAATTACTTTTTCTACGGTTTTGGAAAATCCAACGCCACTTTGCAAGTATTGCGAAAATGACCAATGTTTCTAGGTTTTTTTGAGCTCGATACATGCCCAAAAAGCCTGTAAATTTTTTAATCGATTTCGAGTTTTCGAGTTTTTTTACCCGAATCGTCAAAGTTTTGTCAAAAGTTAAAGGTACAATTTTTTTTCTCCTCAAACATAACGTAATGAAGATTAAGACGAAAAAAAAATCGTTGTTTTTCCATTTAGCATTCTCTATTCATCAAATGTCAAAAGAAAATCAAAATTTTGGAAAAAATATGAATTTAAAAAGATCAAAATTTTGTTTTCTGTCTCAAAATTGTGGTTTGTCCTTCAGAATTCGATTTTTTCCAAAATTTTGATTTTTTTGTAAATAAAAATGTTAAATGTTTTTAAAAAATCAACATTTTGGAGAAAATCTGAATTTTGAAAAAAATCACACTTGATTTTTTTCCAAAATTTAAAATTTTATTTAACATTTGATGAGTAGACAATGTGAAATTGTAAGAAAGACAACGATTTTTCTTTTTCGTCTTAATCTTCATTACCGGATGTTTGACGAGCAATAAAAGTGCTCCTTTAATTGTTTGCACAACTTCGACGATTCGGGTAAAAAAACACGGTTCAACCGATCGATTTGAAAATTTACAGGGTTTTTGAGCATGTGTTGAGCAAAAAAACCTACAAACATTGGTAATATTCGCAATATTTGCAAAGTGGTGTTGGATTTTCCAAAACGGCAGAAATAGTAATTTATGCTACAAGTGCGGGAAACCACGAATTCTATCGCGGGTGAAGTTGCCGTATGAGCCGAAGGCTTATGGTGCATTTCACACGAGAACGAGTGAGACATGCACCATAAGTCGAGCCGAATTCGGCAACTTACGCGTAAAGTAATTCGTTTTTTTCACACATGTCCCATACATTATTTTTTGCAATAACTGTCTCGAAAATGGGATTTGAGATTCAACAAAACCAATAACAATTACATTCAAATACGAATTTGATAAGTTGACGTTTCATATAACATGAATTTCGCTACGTTCAAGTTTGTTCAATCGGTCCAAAATCGTAGAACAAAAACTATCAACCGTGAAAAAAATCGTTTTTTCGTGAATCAATGCGGTAAACTGAGCTATAAATGGATTTTTTCCGCATTAATGCGGGAAAGTTTCACATTCCTGCATTAGCGCGGGAAAGTACGCATCGTTGAGAAATAAGCCACTTTCGGCACGCTAAACATCAATCGAAAATCGCACTTTCGGGGCAAGCATTGCAAAAAAGGCATTGTTTTGTCTCGATGCCCAGATTGCAACCCATCCATTTATATGTTAAGAGCCTTCCCTCTAGTACACTGCCAAACCATTTTTTTTATTCAAATACAATCTATTTAAATCACATAGGTTGTTTCCTTGTCTCACGGCCTACCGCAATCTTAATTTTTTCAAAGAATTTTTTTATTTGTTTCACCTGTTTTTTCTAAATATTAATTATATTCAAATTAAGTAAATAAAGATTTGATTCAAATAAATTTTTATTTACTTAAGATATACATTGTAAATCCAAGTGTAGTATATGCATAAAATATTCCATAAATCCGAAATGAAATGAAACACATAATTGAGAGTTTTACCATAACGATGTTGTATCGTAACTCGTCGTTCCCTGGATTTCTGAAATGATTTTTTTCGACGAAAATACTTCGCCTGTATGGAACCGAACCCAAAGCTACACACGCTGCGCGTGTCCACAGGCTCAACATTATTTTAAGCTTTATCAATACTGGGATCATTTAGACTTATTCTTCAGCTTCAAAACCGTATTTTTAGGACCTCTGTACGACCATTTGTCGCTGCGATGTCGGCCTTTAAAGAAAAAAGAGCTTTTTTGTAGATCATCAATATCTCATAAACAAATGATCGTACAGCGAGCTATAAAGGTGGGTTTCGTAAACTGGAATAAATCCTCTAAAAGCACCTTTTGGTACTTTAGAGAATTTTTTTTAACCTTCATATTGATTTGAAACAGTACGAAAAAATGACTTTTTTCCCATTTTGGAAAATCCACGTCAACTTTGCATATATTGCGAAAATGACTCATGTTTCTAGGTTTTTTTAAAGTTCAATACATGCCCAGAGACCCCGCACAATTTAAAATTGATCGGCTGAACCGTTTTTTTTTTCACGGAAGCGTCAAAGTCTTATCAAAATTTAAGACGGAATGACACCTCATCGCCATCGGTATGGTAGAACAATTATAGATACCCAAAAATCGCTGAAACGGCTCTTCAGATCCCGTCGAAACTTTGCCAAACGATGTCAAATAGATAAACGAACAGCTGCCTGCCCCGCAAATTTTCTGAATTTGAGGGAAAAAACGTAGATTGACTTATCATAAGCCAATCTACATTTTTTTTCTCAAATTCAGAAAATTTGAGGGGCAGACAGCTGTTCGTCTATCTATTTGACGTCGTTTGGCAAAGTTTCGACGGGATCTGAAGAGCCGTTTCAGAGATTTTTGGGTATCTATAATTGTTCTACCATACCGACCGCGAGGAGGTGTCATTCCGTCTTAAAGGAACATTTTTATTGTTCCTTAAGGCGTTACCCCCACTTGTAGCGCAAAAAAGGCCGCAAAGAAAACTACAAAACTTTTTCAATCGATCAATATACCATCTTAAAGAACACATCTTGAAGAACTTTCAGTAATTTTTTTATTGAAAAATATTACATTGTTTAGTGGCAAATGGCCGTCAATGAAATAATGTTTTTATATACACGGTTTGCGGAGACCAACATTGCGGCGAAGTGGATCATCTGAAAAAAAAAGTGCGGATGGATTTAGTCAAATATAAGTATAAACTAGTCTTTAATCGAAGGATTTTAAAAAATATTCATTTTTCACAAAATGGCGGACAGTCAAAGTTAATGGTTCGATTTTAACGAAAAATAACGGCCGCTTTTTTGGCTATAAAACGGCCATTTTTTTTTTCGAAAAAAAAAAATCGAACGATTAAAGACTACATTTTTATGTATTAAATAAACCTGCAAAATTTCAAGAAGATCCGTTCGTTAGTGTTCGAGTAATCTTGGTCACCGACTTCAGAAATGCCATTTTGAGAAAAACGCGTTTAAAGTTTCAATAGCCGGTCGTTTACACAACGGATTCTTCTCTTCCAACGCTCATATCTCAGTTAATTTTATTCGGATCGACTTGAAATTTTCAGGACATATTCTCAGATACTTCAAAAAAATGCAATAAAAAAAATCGATTTTTTCAAAATCGCAAGTGGGGGTAACCCCTTAAATGTCAAGTAATGATTATTAAACTGAAAAAAAAATTGTTTTTTTTTCTCACATTTTCGCAATAACCTTTCTTTAAATCTTGGAAAAAGAAAAAAATGCAAAATTTTGAATTTTTTTTTGTTCAAAATTTCAAAAAAAAAAAAACACGACAGAAGTCGCAACGACCATCATGTCATCTACAACTTGGTTTGAGTAACCCTCCTCAATGGAAGTGACTAACCGAGCACTTTCAACTTCCGGCAAATGTCCTCTCATCATA
The DNA here is from genome assembly GCA_964007375.1 of Ophion obscuratus. Lineage (NCBI taxonomy): Eukaryota > Metazoa > Arthropoda > Insecta > Hymenoptera > Ichneumonidae > Ophion > Ophion obscuratus. Next base: position 38,495,664 of record OZ023322.1, on the reverse strand, counting down.
ATTGCGTAAAAAAAATTCGAACAATTAGAGAGCTTTATTTTTAACAAAGAAAAACGAGATTGGCAAGAAAACTACTTCTGGAGATGCCTAAAAGCGTAAAATGTGTGATTGATAAATCCGATAGCGATACGTGTAGAAAGATGCCTGAAGATTTACTTGGGGGTATCAACTTTATTTAATGCAATTAATATTTCAACTCGATAAATTATGGCATGCAAACGAAAAAATCGCACTAACACATAACTAATAATGGTTACGAAAAATGTTCTACAAATTTTAAAATGAAAAAAAAATCAACTTTTTTTGTTGTTGAAAGTTTGACAAAAATTTTGAATTTTTATATTTTCCCAAGACTTAAAGAAAAGTTATTACGAAACTGACTCTTCGGTAAAAAATAATGGTTCAGCCGATCAATTTTAAATTGTGGGGAGTATTTGGGCATGTATTGAACTAAAAAAAAACGTAGAAACATGAGTCATTTTCGCAATGTTTGCAAAGTTGACGTGGGTGTTTCAAAACGGGAAAAGAGTCATTTTTTCGTACTTTTTCAAATCAATATTGAGGTTAAAAAAATATCTAAAGTACCAAAATGGGCTTTTAGAGAATTTATTCAAGTTTACGAAACCCACCTTTAGCTTGCTGTACGATCATGAGATATTGATTATCTACGAAAAAAGCTCCTTTTGTCTTTAAACGCCGATATCTTAGTGACAAATGGTCGTACAGAGATCCAATCAACACCGTTTCGAAGCTAAAGAATCAGGCTAAATGAACGGAGTATTGATCAAGCTCAAAAAAAAAATTTGAGTCCGTGAACGATTTTGAAAAAAAAATTGAACACTTTTGCCTCGCGTTATTTCTTAGATTCGCGCCGATTGCTTAAAAAAATTGTACCGGTAAGATTCGTAAACTAGAGATGTCAAGCTTTAAAACCCCATTTTTCTTTTTACGACACGACCATTTTTCACGAAGTTACAGCGATTCAAAAATCAATGCAAATTTTATGAAATTTTACTGTTTCACGCGTGTATCATTTTGATAATGAGAGTTTGTTATCGAATAACATGCTATAGATTTTCAAACATAACCTATATGTACCTATACATACATACATACATACATACCTATACATACATACATACATACATACCTATACATACATACATACATACATACCTATACATACATACATACATACATACCTATACATACATACATACATACATACCTATACATACATACATACATACATACCTATACATACATACATACATACATACCTATACATACATACATACATACATACCTATACATACATACATACATACATACCTATACATACATACATACATACATACCTATACATACATACATACATACATACCTATACATACATACATACATACATACCTATACATACATACATACATACATACCTATACATACATACATACATACATACCTATACATACATATATACATACATCCACATGGGGAGT